>OY764962.1:31454891-31762180 GCA_963668005.1 Melieria crassipennis | reverse complement strand
GCACGAGTTGAAAGCTTCAGCCAGAGCCAACGATAAGCCTAATGGCCAGTCAAAGGCCGCTCGTTGTTTTTTTAAATTTTTTTTTAGGCTGAAAACTTGCGCAGTTATCTACTTGGATATTGTTGAAGGGCACCGACACGTTTCGAAAATTTCCGGCTGTGTGATAGAGCCAACGACGATGACAATGATGGCCGTGATGATGCCGCATCTGAGTGGGCGATAAAAAGCTTAACGTGCTGCATTCGGCCATTTTTAAATTGCAATGAAATTGAAAATGATGGCAACGATAAACTGAAAGATGAAGAGAGAACTCAAAGCAGGAAGGAAATATATTTTTATATTGCAAAAACGAACACGCAATAAAAGTAGAAAAAAAAAGATAGTTGCATAAAATTTTGTTGCTTTCGGTGCTGTGGGCATGGGGGAAAAAGGAGATGCCAGAAGACAAGTCTCAACGGATTAAGAGACACAACAAATTTCTTTGTATGTTAAAATGATATTGAAAATACTGATGATATACTGAAATACTGATTACGTTTGGCAAATGTATGAAAACATGTTTGAGATGTTTGGTTGATTCGTTTAACATTGAAGTTCTAATGTTGGTGGGTTAAAAAAGTTTGCTTGTTATTCCCAATGTGCGCCGTTTTGTTAACACTTTTCCTTCAGTTAGCTTGAACCAATTTTAGCTATTTTCATAAACATCATTATCATAAACATCATTAAGACTTTCTTTTAATAATCTAAGATATATCTAACATGGATATGTATAGATTTATAACGTTCCTAAGCCATTGTAACTTCTGCCAGGAAACTGGTCTGGAAATGGAAGTGAAGCTTTTTAATATAGTTCAACCAAATTCTGGTTTCGATTTCTACAAAGCAGAGGCGATAAGAAAACAAAAACTTTTCCAGAACTTCTGTGCTCGCTACCGAATGCAAACTCTCTCTCCATAGCTACGTTTTCGCTGCCCTACAGGATATGCAAAGTTGGCAAAGGTTGTAGGCAGTAGCGGCTTAAGAGGGGGGGCGGAGGGGCGGACCGCCCCGGGCCCCGGGCTGCGGGGGCCCCCGAGAGAAGTTTGTAACTATATAAAAATTTAAAGTTTTTCAAAACTGAAACTTGTAAAAGACTATTTGCGCTCCACAATGGTTGTTGAAAGGTTGTTTGTCACTTTTATCAATTGAAAGAGACACAGTATCGAAATTGACTTTGTCGATTTTTTGCAAATTTTCAAAAAATGTTTCCTCGAAGATTGCAATTTTTAACTTAAAATTTTGTGCAAAATATGCAAATACAAAATTCTAAGTTAAAAATTAAATATCGCAATCTTAGAGTTTGCTTGTAAACTAGTGTGAATTACACAATTACTTAACCTCATTAAACTTTGTAGAAGTCAAACAAATTTACAGTTATAATTATTATTATTATTACAGTTATTGGTTGGATAAAAACACATGTCCCGGAAATCCGGTTTTCGAAGGCAATTGTATGCTCAATATGGGCTTCTTACATGCTGTTATGTAGGGGAAATATGTTTTTTCAGGACTTTTTTTATAAAGTCACTGCTACTGGGTTTTATAAAATATTTCTGTACATTTCTGAAGATTTCTACTCGACACGAAAAATACACCTAAAAATAAAAGTGTTTTCTAGGGGGGGGGGGGGGGGGGGGGTTTGTGTAACTTTCTTGAGAACTTTGAAATAGAATAAAATTTAGATGTATGAATCTACAGAGTGAAATCCAAAACATGTATGTTTTCCATACCTGACATATTTTGGTCCTGAAAGTTCAAAATAGAAAATTTAGTTAAAAGGAGACAATTTTCCTCTTTCATTTGATACCCATATCTTCATCATTGGACTACCGCATATATTAAATATTGAAATGTCTATCTCCTCAAAATGTTAAAGTCCTTTAAAAAGGACTTTGGGTCAGAAAATTTAATACTGACTATGCCAGAATACTATAAATGATCACTAGTTTCACGTCTATATCAAAATTTGGATGGGTCTCGGCAAAAAAAAATTGTTTCGCACGGTGTAATAAATGTAAAGTTGGTGTTTTGACTCACTGCATCATAACTTTATAATTTTTCTTTCAATTCTATTGATGTTAGGCTTAATATTTGCTAAAATAGTATATATTTCATTTTAGATTTTAAAACCAGAGAAGATAATTTATTTTTTCTATAAAAAAATATTCGAAAATTTATGATTTTTTAAATTGGTCGAAAAATTCACATTGTTACAACTTTCACCGTCAGTAACTTCCCCAAATCTCATCTGATTTGGACAATCTATATATCACTAAAAAGCCACTAAGGTATTATCTTCTGAACGACGGACAGCTCGTGTTAATCGGATAATTCTTTTAGGAGATATGTGCTCATAACTGAAACAACAGGAAAAAAATCGTTTTTCGAAGATTTTTCGAAAACGCTTCTTCAACAATTTTTTGGTTTTCAGTTTCGTGTTCAGCGGCCAAAGTTAGTCTAGAAAAAACTTTTATTTTTAGGTGCCGCGATTGGCCCATTTTTTGTCGACAATCGAATCCTCCTGCTCGGGTAGCTTAAAAAAATGGTTTTTTTCGAGATATAAGATGGCATTTGGAAATGACAAATTTGCTCCCCCAAAATTTTTCCTAATTTCACGAAAGTTTTTATCAATTTTGGAGAGATGTAGTAAGATTATCCTTTTATTAATTTTTAATTTTTTTCTCTGGAATTCTATTGCTTTCTATAAAATTTCAAGCACATACTATATATGTACGTTTAAAATAATTTGTCTCGTCGTTTAAAAATAAAAGTCCGTTTACTGTTCACTGGAATACAAATTAAAAAAAAAAAGCAAAAAGCATAAACGGAAATTCCCATTATTAGTTTTGTACGCAAACTTATGCTGCACCGTTTTGTGGGGCCCCCTCAGCCGTCGCCGCCCCGGCCCCCGAGCAGCTTAAGCCGCCACTGGTTGTAGGCATTACCTCAAACATATAAACCATAACGAATGCATTTTATGCGCTACAAATTACAAATATTAATTCCAACTCAATTTCTTTACTTCAAAAAAAGTACAATACAGACTTTATCAAAGAATTTTTTTACTAGAACACTTAAAACTTTGATCCACTTACATTTTGGTCAATTCTTGAAGAGAACTTTTCCAAAAATTTTTATATTTTTTACCATGAATTTTTTCTTCTTCTTTCTTTACTATGTTAATGAAAATAAACCCGTTCTGTATGAATTCTATGGGCTGTAGTCCAATATATTGGGCATTGTGACTGAAAGGGTTAAGATATACCATTCAAAAAACATTTATACTTATCTACTTTAAACTTAAATATTCAGTTTATTAATTTCTAATTATTTCTAAAACTTCAAACTTTTCGAAAGACTAACGAACAAAATTATTCTTGGAACCATAAACAGGTCAGACATCTACAAAGTAGAATGTTTCCATATGCCAATAAAATAGCGAAAGGGTTAGGACACTGTTAAAATGAATATTTGGGATCACAGATTTGTTTTTATTTTATTTGTCTTATTTTTTTTGGTATTTTTTTTTCTCCTTGTTCAATCTGCTATGAGCATAACACCTCATACAAGAGTCATGCCTTTGTTTGGTTACGTAAATCGATTGAAATTCTCTAAAGGTGAGTGACTATCGCTGATAGTTCTTGATGAGGGAACTGTCATCTTTCATCCCCTAGGAGAGACATTTCGCTTTGGTGAACGTTTTTCGACGAAATTATGAGCGCTCTCTGTGCATCTGCTAGGTAGGTAGGAGGTGTTGCAGGAAAAGACAAAGGTTGGTTTTTTTAGCGGCGCACGCAGAGGGCGGGTTTTGGGGGTTCAAACCCCCCAAAACAAAATTTCTGGTACAAAATATGGTTTCGAATGGTATTCGGCTCAAAGATTTTACCCAAAACCCCCAAAAATGAAATCCTGTGTGCGCCACTGGTGTCTTCAATGAACTTATTTTGAATGTTTTATGCGCTGCGACATATATTCGTTATATCCTATTCAAACAGCTAGCTAAATTGCGCAATTTAGACATTTATCTCAATTTATTCTCAATTTAGATCTAAATTGAGTTCAATTTCCCATACAAAAGTCGCAATTTAGCTAATTGTAATTAGCACTAAATTTACCATAAATTGAGTTCGATTGTTCATGCAACCCTGTGTCGCGCTGTTATCAATAAACAAATTCATTCACAATAGTCCGAATCAAAACATCAATGAAAAACTGAGAAAGGCAAAAGACGTTTGCTAACATTCATTTCCTTTGAAATTTCTTTTAAAAAGAGAGATCTTTAATATATTTGTTTGCCCTCCTGTCGGAACGGGGTCCCAAGGAGTGTATATGAATAAATATTACTAAACATTCAGTAAATGTGTTTAAGAAAAATAACTTTTTTCTATAAAGACAAAAATATGTTCGATAAAATTATCGATAACAGCTAAATTGAGCTGTGTGAACGATTGAAAAGCGATAAACTCAATTAAGAGCTCAATTGCCTCAATTTATTTGGTTGTCTGAACAGGACATTAGTCTAAACTGCTAGTGGCGTTGTTGTGACGTTAATGCGGTTATTGGATATGAAAATCTGCGGAGCTGCTCATTCATAACTAAATTGAGTTCTTGTCGGAGGGTAAAGGATTTGGCTGATAATGCTGAAAGTATGGGTAACAATTAAAAGAAGGAAAACTTTGAAATTTAGTATCATAGATATCAGAAATCGAACCCACGATCTCTCAGATGGAAGCCTGGTGTACTTTAGGCTGGACTACCGATTCTGCTCTATATTTTCTTTTACATGATTGTTAATACTAGAATGACCATTGTGGTAATTTTGACGGTTTTTCATTTTTAAATATCTATAATTTCTTTAGTGTTTCTATCAACTTTTGCTTTGATGACTTTAATTTTTTTATTGGGTTCTACAATTAGTTCTACAATTAGGGTTCTACAATTACAATTAGCCAATTCCGATGTGTACTTTTCGAGATATCAGCAGATATAAGATCTTTGTAGGTATGGAAAACTTGCGGTCTTTCTAGTGTTAGGTATGTAATTTTAACTTACACATAGAAGAATTTTAAGTGATGTTCTTAAATGCAAAATGAGTGATTGTTTGCAGTGTTTGAATGTTAATAAAAAACGAGACAAAGTTTAATATTTTGTAGTTGTTATATATACTTTTGGTCTGGGCATCAAAAAGAGTGGCCCTCCTACCAGTTAAAAATATTATAAAAGAGCTCTTAAAAAGCGTAATGCACTTCTTGGACTAGTGGTGACTTTTTGCAAACCAAGAAATTACTGTTGAAAAAATTTTGAGTCTCATGTCCATACCGACTACAAACAGTACCTTTTGAAAGACATTCATTACTTTTCTGTATATCTCATTTTTCTCACTAATCTTTAATATTATAAAATATTTTTTTTTTTAGAATTTCAAATAGCTTGCAGCATTAGTTGCGCTTCTAGTTATTCTGTGTGTGTGTGTGTGCACATGTAATTATTATTTATGAAATCGATATGCAAATTGAAATGCCAAAAACCTGCCACAAGTCTGGTTTCAATTCGATTGTGTGTCGTCGTTTTCAAGTCGCGCAATTGCGTTTGCTCCTTGCAGCGGATAAAAGCAATTTTTCGCGTCTGCCGGATATAATCGATTAGGCGCTGCCGATGACAGCAAATTAGCATCACAATAGATAGCGGAAAATATTTTGTGTACGGTGTATCTACGTACACACACACATAGCCATGGTGTGTAAGTAGTTAGTTGTATTCGGCGAATGGCAAAAACCCATTTTCGACTGGCAAACGAAAAAAACTAATCCGCTGCACATAGCTCGAACGATGCCAAATGGCGCAAAGGTGACGGCAAGGCGCACGGGCCGCTTAATGCAGACGCCACAAGCTGTGCACGTGTGTTTGTGTGTGTTTGTGTGTGTGTGTGGGCTGCGGCCGAAAAGTAGGGCGAGTGGGCAAAAAATGCCTTTGAACTGTGATGTCGATTAAAATCGAAAGACTGCGGTGTTTGTTGGAGCGGCACAATGCTGCCGCGTCTGCCGCACGGAGGCGGCCTCCGATGCGAAGCGTTGTGCCTGGCGGCGGCTAAGGTATGCTTTTATTCAATTTCTGTTTGCTTTTGAACGCCGATCAATGAAATTTTTTTATACTGATTTTGCAGCTGATGTTGTTGTTGCTTTTGTTGTTGTTGTTGTTTGGCAAAATTTTCTCCAGTTCGTAAGCAGCGCGTCATTCACGCTTAAAGGGGTTTTCACATTTTCGCATTGAATGCGTTCGCTTGCTCTCGATTAGCTTGTTAACTTTTCAATTTGCTAATTGATTTTGCACTTTTGCTTTTTATGGCAATGCAATTTGAGAAAAAAAGAAACGAACTCAATCAATTTCAAGATTAAAGAAAACAGCACAAATATTGAACTGGGAGAAAAATCTTCACATTGGAACGAAGCACGATTTAAGAGAAGTGGGTGGTTAGAGAGTTGTTCTGATGTTTATTTTTAAATGAAATTTTTGTATTTGTAAAATGATAAATAATTACTTGTATATGGGTAAGTTTCAGGCGTTTTATTTTTTTATTTATTTAATTTTTTTTTTTGTTTATGTAAATATTTTTTTATATTCACTCTACAGTTGAATTACTTACACACTATGGAAAACAATAAGCACTTGAAAAATTAATTAAAAAGATAAAATAAGGCTAATCTAAAGTTATATTCGTTTGCACTGAAATCTAGATATAGGCTGTGGTACTTAGGTTAGGTTAAGTTATGGGAGCTGCCTCTGTAAGAGACATACTCCGAGGCCATATACTGCACATAGGCCATAAGACTGACCCATTGTAACGCCACATGCAGCCTTCCCAAAAATTCGAATACATTTGGGTAATGTTATGAACCTGAGCAGTTTTCTAGCATATAAAGGGTGTCGGTCATCATCATGGTTTCAGTGCGCAAGCAATGTAAATTCTTTTGAACCTTTAATCACCAACCAGACAAAGATTGGTGAAAGATTGGACAAAGTGAAAGAATAACCACCAACCATCTTGTACAATCTCGAGGCCAACCATCGAGACGCCATTGGCGAAATAAATTCGCAAATACTGAACCGAGTCATGAAAAACTAAAAAAATAAAATAAAATAAAATAAAATAAAATAAAATAAAATAAAATAAAATAAAATAAAATCAAATCAAATCAAATCAAATCAAATCAAATCAAATCAAATCAAATCAAATCAAATCAAATCAAATCAAATCAAATCAAATCAAATCAAATCAAATCAAATCAAATCAAATCAAATCAAATCAAATCAAATCAAATCAAATCAAATCAAATCAAATCAAATCAAATCAAATCAAATCAAATCAAATCAAATCAAATCAAATCAAATCAAATCAAATCAAATAAAATAAAATAAAATAAAATAAAATAAAATAAAATAAAATAAAATAAAATAAAATAAAATAAAATAAAATAAAATAAAATAAAATAAAATAAAATAAAATAAAATAAAATAAAATAAAATAAAATAAAATAAAATAAAATAAAATAAAATAAAATAAAATAAAATAAAATAAAATAAAATAAAATAAAATAAAATAAAATAAAATAAAATAAAATAAAATAAAATAAAATAAAATAAAATAAAATAAAATAAAATAAAATAAAATGAAATAAAATAAAATAAAATAAAATAAAAATAAAATAAATTAAAAATCACATAAAAATTTTGTTTGGAATGTTTTAAATGTTTAATAACAACAAATATATTTAGACAACAAAAGATAAGTCTAATCCTTAGTAAATAGTAGAGTCCGATTTCGGGTTCGGTAACCGGCTTATTCGGCCAATTTTAAATTTTCTGCTTCGGCCAAAATAGCCGAATACTTTAGCCGAAGGTTTTCGCCCTGTAAAGCAAGTCAATTTACTCTGTTTGGAAGTATTTTGTCAAATTTTGGGTTTTATTGATATATCGAAAATCAGAATTGCGATTATTAAAAAGATTATTTTTAATCAGCTGTTTTTTGTTTTTGTTTTTGTAAGAAACTAAACACTAATATTGTTTTTGGTTTTTTTCTTACTAAAATATATATAAATATATATCCTTTTATTAATTCTTACGTGGAACTAAAGAATGAAATAAAGAAAGAATGGCTAAATTAGATTTTTTTTTGACAGTTCAGTAAATTTTTCGTCGAAAATCTCAGCTTTTATCATTAAAAAAATTTTTAGTAGCATTTGGCTTCGGCCTTAAGGCTTATTTTAGTTATGCCAAATATTTTTCTTCGGCTTCGGCCAAAAATCCACCTTCGGTCGGATACTTGAAAATAACATCAGCGCTCTATCTTCAAAAGAATTGACCAAAAAGCTTTCGAGTGTACTTGTAGATGAGCAGCCCGCTGCCTCTTAATCCATTATTTGATAATGAAATAAATATAACCTTCTCAATTGACAAATTTATGAAATTTCGTTTACAACTTTCAAAAATGCAGTCAATTTTACGTCGAAAATATTTTCAATTAATTTTTTCATTTTTCATTTTATATTCAATTAACCCCTCTGTTACCCTAGGAAAACCTCGCACATTTGACCTTTGGGTCATAAAATGACCCCGATTTATTTCTTTGTATTATGTTCAAAAAAGGTAAGACAATGTGATTTTAACAATTAGTTATTACTTTTATTATTAAAAAGCGACTATTTGGCGTTACTGGAGTCAAATATGTTCAACATGGAGACCATGCCCAGGTTTTTGATATTCTTCTCGGGCACTTTAATTCTTGCGATTTCTTCAGAAGTTAAAACTATATCGTAACTAATTTTTGGACAATTATATTATACATAACAAATAATAATCATTAATTGTTAATCGCCCAGAAATAAATGATTTCGCAAGAAAACCTGTTCCCGTGGCCCACAAAAAATTACTCAGTTTAGAGGTTTAATTAATAAAAGTATGCTAAAATATTAAACTCATAATAGATATTGACACCAATGAACCAATACAAATTATTATATATTTATTAACATTATTCGATTTCCCTAAGAAGAAAATTAATATATTCGGCTGACCCGAATTGCACCCCATCGTTTCCTTTCACTGAGTATTAGTATCTTCTTCTTTAGTGAATGTACTGCTGAGGATAACTCACACGATTATATTATTGGCTTCCTTTCTTTTCGCAAAACTGAAGCCCAGGAAGTAATTTTTCCAATTCTTTATAGAATAAACGGCGTTACGTTATCATTACAGGTATGAATTTCACATCACAAATGCAATGGTGCCGCAAGGAACAATAGAGTTGCGAACTGCTTCCACGAGTAAATTGTGGGTTTGTCGCTGACACGAATATGTTCCAGAATTTTAATCTAGCTTGTTCACACTTCTTTTGGAATTTCTTAGAAATTTATTACTTGCTAGAAAGTAAGTACTATATGTACTATTTATATTGAAAGCTTCAATCAAGATTTCATACCAGCAAACATCAAGTTTTCGTACTTTTGGGTCTCGATCCCTTGAAACTTAAAAGCTCTTGTACTGCTCATTAAGATGTGTGGGCGAAGCTATGCCCTTTATTAAATGCCCTTTTCCTCTTCCCCCCCTTTTCCCCTGTCGAAAAATATGTCCCAATAGTAAGTTCGATCTTAATGCCATTGATGTGCTACTTATGGTTCCGAAGTTATGTTCAAAATTTGGATCGTTAAAAGAGTGCCACGCCCATTATTAAACGCCCATGAAATATTTTCAGTGGAACAATATGTCTACATGGGAACACTGCACGAAATTACAATGTTGTATGACTCATAATTTCGATTTTACTCCATAGTAGAAAGGGTGGTATAGCTAGTGCCACGCCCTCTTACCAACACAAAACAAAACTAAAATCCCAGACACATTTATCCACGTCACTTTGAAACCAAATCTAATAAAATTCACAATGCATCGACCAATTTCTTGCGTTCAGTACTATGGGTCATAAAATGACCCTAAGGTCAAATTTGTATAGTTGCTCATTTGCACGAAAACTAGTATTGCAAATAAAATGAAATTTAGCGTATATTCAAATGGCATAAAATTAGTCACTGAGTCCAAAGGAAAACAATTCTTTACCAGAAATAAAAAAGTTACGGCTCTTTAAAGTCAAATTTTACTCGAAAATGACCCTAAGGTAACAGAAGTGTTAAATAAAAAAAAGGGTGGTCAAGCATCTATTCAGGCGCTAATAGTTTAACTTTTATGAACCAATTCTTAACTCAGTTAGCACCAACTAACGCAATAAACAACCCCACACTACAAATTGCTGACAAATTTCAACTGTCACATGCGCTTCGGCAACTTTTCAGTGCAAATAGAAGAATTAGTTGGTACTAAAAGTTAAAATGCTAAGGCATTGCATGTTTACTGTTGCAGCGTAGACGATACGGAAACGTTATAATTGAAATTAAGAAACAAAAATCCACCCACATAAATGCGAGCAAGATAAAGTTACTACTACTACTACTACTATTGCACTCACAAACACACACAAAAACTAAAGTGCGACAATTTCAAAGCACTGTGACTCGACTATGAACTCAGCCAAAGCCAGTCCATGGTAAAGTCCAGCGCGACAGCAACATTTCGCTCTGCGTCAGCAGAAGTTAAGAGCCAAAGATGGCGTCAAGCCCGGCAAATCCTGGTTGACAGGCAACATGCCAGCAGCGCAACTGCAGCCATCGCATTGCCAGTGTCGTTGGCAACTTATGGCTGCAAATTATGGCTGTCACTTGGCGCGGCACACACACTCACGCACACACACACGAAAGTACACATCTTGAACGACTGCGCCGAACTTCTTCATTTCGCAATTATTTATGGCAAACTGTTGCGCGAAATGTAATTTTTCGACAGTTTCACAAGTGCGTGCCATGTTGACTGTTGCTGCAAGTGATGCTGTTGCTGTTGTTGCTTCTGCAGCAAATATTGCTTGCACAGCGCAAACATGTCGCATGTATAAATAATTATGCGAAAAGTTGAGCTGCGCTTTGTGTATGTGTGTGTGTGTATGTATGTGTGTGTGTGTGTGTGTGTGCGAGCGCCGAACTCTAACGCGAGTGCAGTATTTGTTGAATTGTCAAAGTGCATCGAGCGCGAATGTTTGCTTGTGTCAAGCAACATTTTTGTGTAATCAATTACGAGTTGTGAAAAGTTGATCAAAAATACTTATGTGTGTTTGTTTCTTGAGATATTACGGAGGCAATTTTAAGTTATCGTTCGAGTTAAAAAAATATGTTAGTGGCTGCACTTTTTGAACAGAGTTGCCAGATGATTTTCTAAAGGCAGAGAATATGTCTTTCATTTGAAATTAAATGGTTTTAATTTTTCTACAGTTTTTAAAAGATTGTAATACGTTGTCTGGTCATGTCAAGTTTTTATGAATTCCATAGAAAAATAAATTGTATTCATATTTTAGTCCAATACTGCTGATTGAGTGCGCAAGTAACTACAATGAAATCAACCAAAAATACTTAAAAGATTTTAAAAAATTTATAAGATATCTCTTGCAACTTTTACGAGCAACAGATATGATTCTAATCGATGCCGACTATGATCACTTTGGCCACTCCTGGCCACTACTGAAGTCGATTAATCGACACATATATTGCATAAATTGTTTCCACAGTGTTAAACTTCGGAGAACTCACATATTTTTTCAATCATCTGGGTCAATTAGACACTGTTTACTTTCGAGCGCCTACAATTCACAACTATTAAATTTTTGGACTTAAAAAAAACTCTCAGATGTACTTTGAACATTGTTTCAACAATTTATATATTTTATGGGCACCTCTAAAGCTTGTAACTTTGTGTACTTTGAAAAATCGCGAAAATAGCTATTGTCGCTTAAAGAAGTAGTATGGGGCTATATGACCAGTGCGTCCTGCGAAGGTTAAAGAAATATGAGGCAAATTACTGTCTTAACGAATTAAGACGAAATTCCGACCATAATATTTTCGTTCTCACGGTCCGGAATGACGGTTTACTAAAACAAAAATTGTTGGGAGACATAAAATCTTTTTAAAATTTAAAAATACTAGAACCATTTTTCATTTGTTTCTATGATTATTTTTCATAATAGAAATGAAGTAAATTCACAAAGGGATTCAAATGTAAATTTCCTTATTCTGGTATTTACGAGGGTAGTCTGAAAAGTTTCCAATCTCAACATAAAGATGGCAGCACTAGTCAACAAAAGGTAGGAATACATTTTGCGTCCTTTTCAAAAGGTACTCACCAACTTTTGAGCAATTTAAATGTTGTTAGAGTTGGTTGATGTGAATTTTTTTATGAAAATGGAAAAACTCGAGACTAGTCAGTCATCAGTGTTGCCAGATACCTGAAATTACTTTCTCCTAAATCTTAAAAAAATACTCAAATTTTTTCCCAAAAGTTAAAAAACACCAAATTTTTTTTTTAATTTTTAATTTGGAATTAAACTTCTCGCAAAAAAAATAAAAATATATATGTGCATATAATTTGTTTTATTGTAGCCTTTTTTATTCAATTTAGCAGCAAAACCTTAACAAAAACAAAACATATAACAAATAAATTAAATAAAAAGTGCCGTTTTTTAGCGAGATTTCATTGTGACAGCAATAAGTGAGAACGAGATAGAACGAGCTTACATTTTGTAAACTTAAAACTTTGTAACACAAAAGTGTGCTTTGACTATTAAAATAGTTGCCAAAATATGTTTTTTGCCAGTGCTCCCAATACTTCGTTATCCAAAAATCTCCCTAAAACCCACTAAGATCCGAAAAATCCCCCAACAGAAAATATAAATCTTCTAAACTTTCTCCTAAACAGCGCTTCCTCCTAAAAATTCCCCTAAAAGGCCAAAAATCTCCTAAATCTAGAAGGAAATCTCTTGATCTGGCAACACTGACAGTCATTAAAATATTGAAAAAATACGCCTATACAAATTAAAGACGAGTTGAATTCTGTGTACAAAAATTTTTAGCAGCTGAATTCAAACGTAGCTGAACCAGTTTTGGAGACATGGAACGTTTGGGACATCCAAAAACTTTAAAAATTACAATATCAACTCTTAAGTTCACCAAAGGGTGCTGCACAACTGTGGAATCAAAGTGAGAGATATAGCAGAAGAGTGGCAGAGTGACAGAACGTTTTTGTCACCTATTGAATCAATATTTAGGCATAAGAATGCAGTCCACGCGTTTGACGCATTTGCTCACGTTAGATCAAAAACGTGTTCGAATGGACATTTCTAACGGTCTGTTTAATAAATCAGAGCTGGGAGGGGTATGCAAACTCACGAGACAAGGTGTATGAACTTATTTAAAGCTGAAAATAAATTTAAAGAAATATTTTGTATTTTTGTTTGGTCGAAAACTTTTCAGACCATTCCAAGGTGATTCGTTTCAAAGACAAAATTCAAAAAATTTAAGGATTTTGATGTCATTTGAATGGTAAAACTCCAACTAATAAACCCCCAAGAAAACTGGGCAAAAATTGTATTAGTTTGTGTGCAATTTTTTTAGTATCTGCGCAAAATCAGAACATTTTCACAAAGAAATTTAAACACTCGATTTCTGTTTGTTAGTCCATTAAGTAAAAAAATCGTAAAAATTCATGGTTAGCAAGAAGTTCCTTCAATATAGATTAAGAATTAATGTGGCCATTTTTCCTTTAATTTTTTCTGAAAATTTACAAAGATGAGGCTTTTACTTCATTTTTAATGTAAATTATTTTTCAAAATTAAAAACCTGAAAATTACCAAAACTTAGAGAATATTATCTAAAAAGGATGTGAAACCAAGTTCCTGGATTTTTGTTTATTTTAAGAAGCATTCTTTCTTTGTCTGAAAATGTAATCAATTCCTCCGATATCTCCCGATCTCAGAAAATAATTCAATTTGAAATTAGTCTAAGCATCTATTTTTCGACAGTATATATTTTATTTATCCCTGAACGTATGCAATCAACATGAAAAATAAAAAAAAATGGGAACTGAACTGATTAAATGTAAAATGTGAAAAATCTAGCCAACACACTCGTTGCTATAGCTTACCAACACTGATGAAAAATTTCAAATTTCCCTCGGTTTTCTGGAGTCGGATCACTGTGCATTCTCGTAAATAACTTTTACTTAAAAATTCTTTTCCTGAACATAAACTGTAATGATTTTAAGTTCAATTCTGTTGTAGGTTAAAAGGTTAAATTTCAATGTAATAACTGAACATTGAAAGGGATCCTTTTTGGCACCATTTAGTACTCACTGCTGATGAAGCATTATCATCTCTAAAGAATGAAGGAAAAATATATGAAATTGTAAAACAAAAAATTGTATATAACATTTTTTATACAAAACATATTCATTAAAACTGTTAACTAAATTGACAATAGTCTGAAAAACTTTCTTCGTTCTTCATTTTCAAATAGAAATTGTAAACTGTCACTTAAACTTTGATGTCATCTAAGCAAAAAATACACATTTCGAACTTTCGACATTTTTTTGGGGGGAAATTACATTTTCGCTGACAACAACAAATTGTAGTGTATCGCTGAAAGTGTCCCCATTGTAAAATTATAAAGCCATAGCACTTTGAAAAAGCATTTGATTGCGCTGACACTTGGCAGTAATTTCTAATAATTTCACGTATTTCTGCCACTCCCATAGCGGCGTTCGTTGCACACAATAAATGGCACAGTTGCGTAATAAGTAACTTTCTCATATTTTTTTTTATTTTAAAATGTGGCAAAGGAAATGAAGAATTTTATTATTTGCAACACATGGAAACATGTGAAAAAAATTGAAACAACAAAAAACAATCAAATCGCCACACAAACATGTCTTCAAATGTGTGTATAGAAATATGAAAGAAAAAAGAATGCGCTGCGTAGTCAATAAGAAGAAAAAGAAGGAAAAAAAAGAAGAAGAGAGACGAGCGCTCATCAAGCAGAACTCAATATCCGCCCAAGTTTGACAATTTGATTTCTTTTTCGTTTGTTAGGCGAACGGGGATTTTTTTTGCGACTACAAAAATATCTGACACAAAAAAAACACAACTGCATTGGCATTACACAAACAAGCGCACACATACACATAGTAAGTATATTCATACATACATGGAGTGCGTGTGTGGCGAGTGAGAGAACGGAAATGAAAAATCTTAAGAAAATTCCCATCATCGCTTATGGTGCTCAAGGGTACATTTTACAAAAATATCACACCAGCTCACTGATATGAAGACTGTTTTCATATAAACAACGACACACACACACACGCACATAAGTGGCGGATATTTGTTGTGTGCGTTTTGTGGCGAAATAAACAAATGTTACGTATACGACCCGTTGGCCTCGGCGCTGCATTCTTCATATTTTTTAACTCAAAACGCAATAAATTCGTTTTTATTGTCCACTATTGCGCACTATCACAGCAATCAAAGCAATAAAGCGGTGTAGACTTATCGCGCAACGAGTGCCGAGGGACAAAAGTGATTCAATGATGAATGTCGCTTGGACTTTGACAAAAGGAGCGACAGTTGTTGAGCGTTGTTTTCATGCAATTCCAATTAGTGCTTTGGAATTGTTAACACTTCCATAAGTATATAGAAATATGTTGCCCAATCTTGAGTGAATTTTCATTGACAAAATTAGATAAAGCACTGCGCTTTGTTTCAATTCAATTCCATTAAAAACAAAAAATTATGTACGTAGCGTTGGACGCCACGCACCACTTTTCATCTTTGGCTTAAGTTTTAATTGCAATGTTTAATTAAAATTTCATAGTCCCACAACCTGGCAAAAAGTTTGCACTTCATTGTGCACAAATTGTTTATGATATGAAAAGCAGCCCACACGTGCTGAAAGTTGCCAAAAACTGTTCAAAGTCTCGAAATTGAAAGTAAACAGTAATTTGTTTGTTTCCTGCCGATTCATGCTATTCGTTGTTGTTGTTATTGTTGTTGTATTGAAAGTGTATACCAAAATTACTTTAGCTACATAAAAGCATGAATTGAACTCTACTATCTGCATAGAGCGGCGCACTTAAGCACCCAACACACAGATAAATATTTACCGCCAGCACGAGTTCAAATCCTTTTAGGCTTTGGTATACTCGTAAAGTTCAGTTCAGGTATTTCATGCTTTCGTAACCACAAACAACACAATCAAAGGAGCCGCCCTGTATTGAAGGCAATCAGCGCCAAAGGGCAAACAACCAGCGGACTCGGCTTACATACTTCGAGTCTATTGAGGCCATAATAAATTCGTTTTAACACTAGAAAAGCAATTACGGTCATTTTGAGGGTTTTTCATTTTTAAATATCTGTATTTTCTCTAGTATTTCTATCAACTTTTGCTTTGACTTTTATTTTTTTATAGTGAAAAATTTTTTATTTTTATAAAAAAAGCATATTTGGCGTGAACTCAAACGAATTGTAAATATTTTAATATGAATAAAAGCCAAACTGTTGATTGCATCTGATTAAGGTTGAGTTTATCTGATAAAGGTTTAAAATGTCTAAATCGGTCTATCGCTATTTTTTGCTATAGGGCAACATTCTAATTTTGTTGGGAAATATTTCGAGGCATATTTTGTGTGAACTTAATAGAATTGTAAATTTGTTATCACAGATAATATGCAGACCGTTGATTGTATCTGCCTACAGTAAAGTTTATCTGGCAAAATCTTAATATTTTAATTGTCTAAATCGGTTGAACTTAATATAACACTTTCACTATTTGGTTGCTATATGACAACATTCTACTTTACAAGCATTTGAGCTCGTCTGTGTTTCAAAATTATATTTTTACAATACAATATTGAAGTCTTATTTTAGTTATATAAGTCTTTATTCAGTTTTAGTTATTTAGTTATATTTAGTCATTAGTTATGATCGACACATTTTGACATTAAGGGGCTTAATAACATTTCAAGTCTTAAGAAAAGGTAACACAGACAGAAATTCGTAAATTTAGTTATATATTTAGTCATTAGTTAAATTAAATACTATTAAAACACAATAAAGTCTTCATTTAACCCTTTGCTGCCTGACAATGCATATAAGTAATTTTAACTTTTCAAAGATTTGGGAACCATTCTATTTAGAAAATTACAGTCGTTCAGCCTTCAGTTGTGTCTTTTATGTTAAAACGTTTGATTACTAATAGAATTATGAGTGTACAGTAATGGCTAACCTAGGTTCAATTCCCTGTAGTAGCCAACAAAAAAATAAAAATAAAAAATAAAAAATAAAAATAAATAATAAAAAGTATATAAACTAGATTTTTTTTTTGGCAGTAGCGTTCTCAGCAAATTTCCGCAAAACTTCTTTCATAGATACAAGAACTCAACAAAATTTCATTTTTAGCATCAAAACTTAACAGCCAACAAAAAATTAAATTATGCAACGATGGGTTAATTTGCTCTTTGAATGTTAATTGAAATTGTAATGTAAATTGTAAATTGCAAACTGTTTAATCAACACCCAAACAAGAAGCTTAGTGTTGTTTTGAGCACTGAGGAAGAGGAGGAAGAGAAGGAAAATACATTTCTCCTTCTATGCACTTGTGCTGCTTTATCCAGAAGAAGGATGAACTACCTGGACAACTTTTTCTTCTACAGTTTAGAGGACATAGCCGATAGGACCATTTGCTCTCTACTAACATTCGCAAAAAGTTCTAACTTGTTCAAGGAGTGAGCGGTTTTACATAATAGGCCTTCATGCGCCAAGTGGGCTTCACCTTGGGTCAGCCACACCTACCTATCTGGAATGTAAGTTCCTCTGTTTCGTACAGGGATGATCTTCTGAGCGAATGAGTTGTTCGCACGGGCAATGATGGCGTCTAGCGGCAGATTTAATTTCTTTCGGTGTGCTGTGTGACAGTTGGAAAATATAAAATTGGGTTTATTTTCAAGAGGTGTGCGCTTTTTATTTTACTCAGTTTTGTTGTTTTCATCCTCTCAACATCCTTCAAAACCCCTTCTACTTCTAATTTGTTCTCATGAGGAACAATCTTGCTGACAACAATGTCAAAGAAACCATAAATTTGTAAATGAATATAAGCTCACAAGATCGACTCTAGTCCCAATGAGCAATGCCACTGGCTGAATATTATTTTTGGATCAATGTTTTTTTCATAAATTTCAGTAGCTGAAAATTTATTTTGCTTCATCATGAATGCAATGTGCACATTTTTCAATGTTTATCTGATCTGATCTGATCAGTTTTGACTTTTATTATGTTGAATTCATGCAAAAAAAAAATAATCTCTCAAAATGAATCATAAATTCACTTTGTGCCAAAAATAATGTTAGGTTAGGTTATACTGACTGCCAATAAGGCCACACATAGACACTACTGGGGTCCTTGGCAATGCCAGCCGAGGCTTTGTTTGGTTGTGGTTGAAGTTGTGATCTGTTGGCATGCTAAATAAGTAGTAAAGTTTACAAATGTCCAAATATGTTGGACGCCTCACTTCGAGACATGTTGGAGTCCAGAAAAGGTCGGCTCTCCGTAGCTATAGTAATTAGAGCAGTTCTATTTAGCGATGGCAGGACAGTAGCACAGAAGATGTTCCAGAACTTCCTTCTAACACCTTCAAACATTTACTGCAGCTGTTGTCGTTCGCTATGCCCATTCTGCAGACATGTGCTGCTAATAAACAGTGTCCTGTTAATGCGCCTTTTATGACTTTGCATTCTGTTCTTGGGACAGTTGGTATAAATCTAAGATACAATAACTGCATAGATATCAGTAGCTTCATAGTTGTAAAACTAATTTAAATCCTAGTAAAGCAGAACATCAATAAAACTTTACAAAACATTAAGCATAACGCAGCTAACATAGCTTAGCTAACATAGCTTAGCTAACATAACATTAGCTGCATAGATATTAGTAGCTTCATAACTAATTTTAATCCTAACAATGCAAAAAATTTACTAAACTTTAAAAAACATTAAACATAACTTTTTCTTAGGTTTTGGTTATGTTTAGGTGGCAGCTTGTCAGGTGTCGAACAGGAGTTGATGCCCTGAAGTCCATAATAACATCAATGTTAATTCTCGTCAGGATTGTCAGGTCTTTGAGAAATGAAGCTCTCAGGAGGTAAAGTCCTCTTCTGGCCAGAGCAGAGCTTTACACAACAAGTATGGATTACATTTATCTTTATGCAACAAACCGCAGCTACGACCATGAACATTGAAGAATAGATCAACGTTTTAGGAGTGACTACTAATATTCTAGTAATCTGTCAAAACCAAAAATTAACTAGAATTGAACCAAACTTAGGGCCTATAATTAGGTTGCTGTTACTTACAGCAAACTTTTCACCAACACTTCAATTTTCCTGGACCTATTAACAAACTCAATTTCCTCTCACAAACGCAAAGGATAACGCATCTTACATCTTTAAATAATGAACAATTAGTTGGTGATGCCAAACGTATTGAAAGTGGAAGTCAATTTGTGTGGAAGTGCGAAACCCTTTGAAATTTCGTAATTAACCTAATGAATGCGCAACATTTCATTAAGTGCCCCATTCAAATAAACGAGCCAACACTCACTCGAAGTGGATACTGTGTGGAAATAACGGCCGCCAATAGTGAGCAGCGCCCCATTACCGATAGCAGCATCATCAATGAATATTCAGCGCCGAAATGAATTCAATTCAAAGCTGAAAGGACGAACGCACACAACGTTGCCATTAGATTTGAACTTCAAGTGCGATTCGATTGCAAATTAATGCAGAGCAAATCAAATAAAATGGCATTATATCAAAATGAATGAGAACGAGTGGCAAATGAGTCTGTCGATGTGAGGTGAAATGAACACAAATATCATAAATAAATAAAACGATATTTAATGAAATGAAATTAAAATTAAATAAATAAATAAGTAAGCATTAACTATTCAATATTATATAAAATAAATTTACATTA
This sequence comes from Melieria crassipennis, assembly GCA_963668005.1. NCBI lineage: Eukaryota > Metazoa > Arthropoda > Insecta > Diptera > Ulidiidae > Melieria > Melieria crassipennis. Next base: position 31,742,194 of record OY764962.1, on the reverse strand, counting down.
ATAGATGCCATAATAAAATAAAATATTTGAAAATATGCCCCAATTTCAAAAACTAATTGTATTGTTGTTGCAATGTTGTTTTAAACAATCCGTCAACAACAACAACAACGCCTTCAAATAACTCCAATTGGTTGCCATAATCCATTTCATGCAGAAATTAAAATTCAATTAACAAACATCACAATCACGTTCATTAGCTTCCCAACATTTACGGCCTACACGCGAACCAATGATCCAACACACACTCACTCACACACACACACACACACACACACTTGTGCGAACAATTATGCTTAATTGAAAATTGCTAAATTTGTAACTGCAATTTACACTTGTCAACAGTTTTCGCGCACCGCGTTTACATTTTATGCATTTCCGAATTTCAGGCCTCAGTCTCGTTGTGTGTTATTTCGTGTGGTTGGTTGTGGCGGCGTTGATTTTGTGGTTGCCAACTACTGTTGGCTGCAATGCGGCCAATAAAACACTCATTTCAAATAAGAGCGCTAAATTTTTGCATTAATCAATGTCACAACGTATTTGACAAATTGACTGGAATAATTTCAAAAGAGTTGCGTTAACAATTGCTGTTAATTTGCAGCTTATTTGGATTAGGTACGGAATCCCCTCTAAAAATGAAATGCCAAAAATCATTCATCTAGGTTCTATATAAATTCTGTTTTATAAGTATTGAACCACATTAATATTAGTGAATTTATTTAGTGTTGATCAGATTTGGCTGACAATATTGCAAGTGGCTTCTGCCGCTTAGAACGAAGCGAATCGCATCTTAAAAATAACATTGATTTTACTAAAGTTTGACCGACATAAGGGGCTATCAATGGTAAGAAAGGCTAACAATAGCTTATAGATTTTGGTTCCCAGTCTCGGTAGTTCACTGGCCTCGCAGCTGTCTGTGATGTTTCTTTGATACGGTACGCAATAAAGGTTAATCCACGAAATGGTTGCTAGTGCCAACCAATTAAAAACATAAAAAAGTTGAAAACGTCATTCTTTTTCATGCACTTGAAAATAATTTTGATTTTTTGAATGCATTTAAATGTTGAGTTGGAGCCATGTTTTGATTTTTGCACTATAATCTTACTAGATAAACATAATAAAAAGTATATATTTGATATATAATACGTTAGAAGTGATGAGCTCATATTTACACTTATCATTTCTTTTTCGATTTTTGAAAAAACAGTAAACAGTTTGAGCCCACAATTTGTCAAAATAAAACAAAAATTAAAAAATTAAACATTTTTAATTGTTCAAATGGACCAATCATTATTAGTTATTCGATTTCTTTGATAATAGTTCATATAAATGATTGATGCCCAATTTTCCTGATTGTTGAACTTCAGACTTGAAAAGCAGTTTAAACCAAACCATCCACGTTGGTTATTTTGTGAAAAAGTATATGAAAATCACAATTTAAATTAATTTATAAAAACAAATACATTTTCAATATATTGCAAACACAATTTTTGAATTGACTTAACCACCCAACATCACAGGCTCAAACCACTCGGCATCACTGGCACAAAACAACCGACATCGTTGACTCAAACCACCCGAATGATGCAAGTTTCTATAGCTCAGAAAAAATGGACATGTGATTACAAAACGTTGCGTATTATTAAAACAAACTATATTTGCATACAAAAAACATAGATCTGATGTCACATTCATTATTATTCTAATACCTGGAAAAATCTTTCAAAACTGTGCACTGAGACATGTTTTAAAAAGTGCCGAAATTGTTTTTATTTATAAACCACATGTCTACCTGGGATAAAGCGAGTGCATATTTTCTCTCTGAAACTTCATGAAAAGTGAGTTATCGGGCTTTTAACAAATTTACTCTAACGACATTTGTCAGTAACCTCTGCGTGCTTATATTCTTCGAACACTTTCAACGCCAAAATATTGAATATTATTTGGGTTGTCACTATCAAAACTAGGGAAATGGCGGCTACACAAACTACACTTCAACCTATATACATAAATATACATTTCGATCCTGAAACACATGTGATCCTTTTTTAACTACCTGAACATTATTGTTGTTTTTGTTTCAATTCCAGCTTTTATCTCATTTCTTCGGTCATAATCCTTACCAAACAACTTTCACTATATAGTGAAATATATTTCATACCAACCGAGAAATAGCGACAACAGAAACCACTTCACTTCTGCCTATAAAAATGGAGATTTTATGTTTAAATGTACATTTCGATCTTCAAACAGATGTGATAATTTTTTTAACTGCCTGAACATTATTGTTCTTTTTGTTTCAATTCCAGTTTTCATCTCATTTCTTCGGTCATAATCCTTACAACACAAATATTCACTATATTTCATTCCAATTTTGTGAGTATTTTCTTCCTTTTATTTCACCTTATTCATTTTCATATTGTCTTCTTTATTGTATATGTTTCTATGTCATTAACTTTCCAATCTACTATATATCGTTTTTATTCTTTGATTCTTTGGCTCTTCCTCTTTTTCCTGACTTACACATTAATTTTCCTCCTCTGCCTTTTGTCTCCTTCCTTTTTCTTCTTCATATATAATTTATAGAGTCCTTTTGCCTTTTCGATGCTTTTTTTTGGGTCTCTCTCTATGTTATTAACTTTCCAATTTATATCGTTTATATCCTTCGATTCCTTGGCTCTTCCTCTCTTTACTGACTTACCCATTAATGTTCATCCTCTGCCTTTTGTCTGTCTTCTATTTCTTCTTCTCACTTCATTTATGCATAGAGTCCTTTTGCTTCTCTCTCCTTCTTCTCACCTCATTTATTGAGTCCTTTTGCCTTGTCGAGGCTTTTTTCTTGGGTCTCTCTGTATGTTGTTAATTTTCCAATCTATATCGTTTATATCCTTTGATTCCTTGGCTCTTCCTCTTTTTCCTGACTTACACATTAATTTTCCTCCTCTGCCTTTTGTCTGTCTTCTATTTCTTCTTCTCACTTCATTTATGCATAGAATCCTTTTGCTTCTCTCTCTGATAATTTTTTTAACTGCCTGAACATTATTGTTCTTTTTGTTTCAATTCCAGTTTTCATCTCATTTCTTCGGTCATAATCCTTACAACACAAATATTCACTATATTTCATTCCAATTTTGTGAGTATTTTCTTCCTTTTATTTCACCTTATTCATTTTCATATTGTCTTCTTTATTGTATATGTTTCTATGTCATTAACTTTCCAATCTACTATATATCGTTTTTATTCTTTGATTCTTTGGCTCTTCCTCTTTTTCCTGACTTACACATTAATTTTCCTCCTCTGCCTTTTGTCTCCTTCCTTTTTCTTCTTCATATATAATTTATAGAGTCCTTTTGCCTTTTCGATGCTTTTTTTTGGGTCTCTCTCTATGTTATTAACTTTCCAATTTATATCGTTTATATCCTTCGATTCCTTGGCTCTTCCTCTCTTTACTGACTTACCCATTAATGTTCATCCTCTGCCTTTTGTCTGTCTTCTATTTCTTCTTCTCACTTCATTTATGCATAGAGTCCTTTTGCTTCTCTCTCCTTCTTCTCACCTCATTTATTGAGTCCTTTTGCCTTGTCGAGGCTTTTTTCTTGGGTCTCTCTGTATGTTGTTAATTTTCCAATCTATATCGTTTATATCCTTTGATTCCTTGGCTCTTCCTCTTTTTCCTGACTTACACATTAATTTTCCTCCTCTGCCTTTTGTCTGTCTTCTATTTCTTCTTCTCACTTCATTTATGCATAGAATCCTTTTGCTTCTCTCTCCTTCTTCTCACCTCATTTATTGTGTCCTTTTGCCTTGTCGAGGCTTTTTTCTTGGGTCTCTCTCTATGTCATTAACTTTCCAATCTATATCGTTTTTATCCTTGGCTATTCTTTTTTTCCTGAACTACACATTCCTCGTTCCTCCTCTCCCTTTTTTTCTCTGCTATTTCTTCTTCTCGCTTCATTTATAGAGTCCTTCTGCTTCTCTCTTCTTCTTCTCAACTCATTTATTGAGTTCTTTTGCTTTGTCGCGGCTTCTTTCTTGGGTCATTAACCTTCCAATCTATATCGTTTATATCCTTTGATTCCATGGCTCTTCCTTTTTTCCTGACTTACACACAAATGTTCCTCCTCTGCCTTTTATCTCCTTCCTACTTCTTCTTCTCACTTCATTAATAGAGTCATTTTGCTTCTCTTTCCTTCTTCTCACCTTATTTATTGAGTCCTTTTGCCTTGTCGATGCTTTTTTCTTGGGTCTCTCTCTATGTCATTAACTTTTAATCTGCAATGTTTATATCTTTTGATTCTTTGGCTCTTCCTTTCTTTCCTCGCTTACACAAAAATGTTTTTCCTCTGCCTTTTGATTCCTTCCAATTTCTTCTTCTCACTTCTTTTATAGAATCCTTTTGCTTCTCTCTCCTTCTTCTCATCTCATTTATTGAGTCCTTTTGCCTTTTCGAGGCTTTTTTTCTTGGGTCTCTCTCTAACTGCGTCCTGTCCGTTTCAGCTTCAAGTCCCGGCCTCCTTCCCACAGTATCTCCCCCTTCCCCTATTTCCAGCTTTAGTTTCAAAACGTGCCTCAAATGCACTTTTCCGCATTAGTTTATTGTATTCAATTTTATGCTGTGGCAAGAAATAAAACTGTCAGCGCACACCAGCAACATTGGCCACAACAGCAGCAGCAACAACAACAACAACACACCATTGCCAACCGCATTGCTGGCAACGGGTAGTGAACAAATAGAAAAATACCACACTACAAATGTCAGCAGCATGTCTATGGTTTAGAAATTATGTGCGTCGTCATTGTAATTTCATCAACCAGCCAACAACCAACAACGAACAGCCACCGCTCACCAGTCACCGCTCACCAGTCAGCAGTCAGCAGCAACATGGCGACAGCATGTTCGCTGGCGCAGCACATGTTGTACACTGTGCACGGCATACAACAAATAATAGACACAGTGCTCCCAAACAGACACTGACAGACGACAAGCGACAAACGACAAGAGACAAAAGACAAAAGGCGACAGCGTGCGGCTTGGCGCTTATTCAGTTTAAATTCTCATCAAATTTGGTCGGCTGCCGCCGCAAGCGTGGCGTGGCGTGGCACAGTGCGTCGAACAAGGCGTACGAATGTGCGGCTAAAGCAAAATAAGTCAGTGCGCCGCCAACGAACGGCGCGGGGAATTAGGACCGAGGGGAGAAAGCCGAGCTTATTGAGCGTTAAATTGGAAAATTCCTGAAAAAATACTGCAAGAAAAAGCATAGCAAAACGTATGGCAGGAATTTATAGGAAAAGCAATTTGAACGCGAAAAGCAGCTATGCCACTGCACAATTCATTCGAAGTTGGCGTTTTTCTTATTCGGCCTCGTATGCTGTGCAGCTTTTATTAAAATATTGGCGCGCCAAATGGCTGCAGCGACTAATAACGACTAAAACTATTGAAATATGGCTGCGTTACATGTTGCACATGTGACATGCGCTGTGGGCGTTGCCAGCTGTTTACATATTTTCGATGCAATGCACAGTGATTCGTTCCATAGACAAAATTCAAAAAATTCATAGTCTTAGAATTTAACGATTTTGATGTCATTTGAAAGGTAAAACTCCAACTAAGAAAACCCAAAAAAATTTGTGCAAAAAAATATTAGTGTGTGTGTGCAAAAGCGGCTCAAAGTTGAAACTTTTTTGAACAAGAATTGTAAACAATATAAAATATTTTCTGTTTTTTAGTCTATTGAGAAAAAAAATTGCAAAAATACATGGTAACCAAGAAGTTGCTACTGATGTATCGATTTTCGGTTTCAATGTTTTCTCAAAATTTGCAAAGCTGAAGCTTTTACGTGAATTTTAAATTAAAAATATTTTTCTAAATTAAAAATCTGAAAATTGGCAGAACTTAGAGGGAAATGTCTAAAAAGTATGAGAAAGCAGTCGGCCTCGATAGCTCAGCGGGAAGCGCGCTGGCTTCTCATACCGAGCGCCCCGGGTTCGATTCCTGGCTTGGGCTGGAAAAAACACTCATCTACTTCTGTCGCTATCCATATGAAGGGAATGAGAATTACAAGAATCGCACAAGTGCGCTCTTGGCAGGCAATGGCAAAACCTCCAAGTGTGAAAGAAAAACTGCCCATCGACGTTCGGATTCGGCGTTAAACTGTAGGTCCGCTCCCCTCCTTTCCCCCATCGGTTTGAAATGTGTGTTGTATCACATGTTGAAAAAAACAGAGTTGCATACGCATTTCAAACGGGTGGAATCTGTGGTATCACAACGGGCCCGTTAAGAGGCCTCATACAGAGCCAGCCACCGCAACCTAACCTAACCATGTGAAAGTATGTTCCTGGATTTTCTTTTATTTTAAGAAGCATTCTTTCTTTGTCGGATAATCTAATTACATCCTCCGATATCGTCCGATCTCAGAAAATAATTCAATTTGAAAAGTGGTCTATTAATATTACAATTTATTTTATGTATCCCTAAAAGTATGCAATCAGCATGAAAAATTGAGAAAACTGCAAAAAAGCAAAATATCCGTCTATTATTATCATTTTTATTGCAAAATTAAGGATCCTAAGACAATTTCTGTTACTCTTCGCAATTATCTATGTTGAAGTTACCGATTACATGTAAAATCTGAAAAATCTAGCCAACACACTCGTTGCTATAGCTCACCAAAAATGACGAAAATTGCAAATTTAAATCTCAGGCATTGCCAAACTACAAAAGTTTAAGAAAAACAAAATGGAGATTTCAATTCAGCAGACCATGATTAACTAGTATACAAAATTGTATTGAGTAGAGACCACTCCTTCTAATTTTGTCCCGCGGTTGTATGGAGTCGAATCACTGTGCAATGTGTCTAGTTTGGAGAAGAAGAACGTTGTGAGAATGTTGAGAGGGGATGCCACAGAGTAGGTTTTTAAAAAACCCAAACTTAAGACTTCAAATCTTCTCAATTTTCGGAAAATTAATTGAAAATTTCAGCAACTTATTATTTATTCCAATTTCAATTTTGACTTTGAAAATCTCTCCCCTCTGCTTTGAACGTGAAGAGCAATCAAAATACCTGAATTCCTTCATATCTTCACATAGCCTTGCACTGCTTAGAAATACGCTCACATATTACATTGACTTTACTTGAAAATTGAATATAAAACAAATACAAAAACAGCAACAACATTCCCACATCCACACCGACAACAAACATAACAAGCGTAACAACAATGCTTTTTGTGCTAAAATGTTGCACATAATTCTTGCTTAAGTATCTTGTAAATTGCTTAATAACGCGGCGCAAATAAACGAAAGCAGCTCGAAGGCGAAATGGAAATTGCACACACACACACACATACACACAGACAAGTACACAAACACGTGCGCACACTTTTGAAAATTCCACAATGCCAACATCCGCACCCACCTGCATTGGGTTAACCCCTCAAGGAAGTGCTGAAAAATTAAACGCATCCTGCCACTTTACATGCCCCGTCCTGGTCCCGTAGTTCGCCCGTCCAACCCGTTCGACTTAATAAGAAAGTAAATGTTCACGCGCTGCCAAATTTATCGCTTCAGCTGAGATGAGATACTCTTGACACACACACACACAGTTGCTGGCAACTCACAAAAAGGGGAGCCAAAGGGGTTGCGAAAACCCAATTTACAATGAAAACAAATTTAAAGAAAACTAAGACATTTTCATATATTTTTCAAAATTTCATGCTATATTAATTTCAAACTTTATTTAAAACATTTCACTCTACGTGTTCTTTACCCTCTCGGCTGCCGCCAATAGTGTCAGCCGCGTCACTGACGTGTTAACTAAAGTGAAATTTTGGCCAACAGCCGCGCTCGTTCACACCTCGGCAACACCATCGCACCGTCAAAGGTAGCTCTGTATGTGTGTGTGTGTATGAGTGTGTGTGTGTGTGTGTGCGTTTCGGCAAATTAATGTCTACATTTTCTTGTCTTCACTGTCTACGCGTTCGGTGCACACTGCCGAGACGTTGAAATTTCAAATTAATTTCTTTCATTTCAATTTTGAAGTTTTCACATTTCAACACCACTGCACGCACCGCGGCACTGCTTGAATGTCCGCGAGTGTGTATGTGTGTGTGTGGCTATGAATCGCTGTGCGAACGTGCGCGCCAACGTGTCGCAATTAACACTTTGTCCGCATTCTAAATAATTTTGCGTGGCGGCAAAAATTATGCAAAGTGTTCGACAAATTGCAAACAATTTCCACCCCAAGACAGCCTGTGGCGCCATAAGAAGTCAGCGGCAACAAGCAGAGCCGAAGCGATGCTTTTCTTTTTCCAATTAGCCATCTTGATGAAGCTTTTGGTTAATTAATAAGCATTGCAGCATGTTGCAGCTTTCATTTTAGTTATCATAAAGGTGTATTTTTAAGATAATTTTGTAGTCAACTAAAATCACTTTGACGGCTAATGTTGGGAAACTAAATAGAAATTGTTAATTGTTAAATGTTAGGAAACTAAATAAAAATTGCTTTGAACATTATAGGAAAACATTTAATACAATCAAGTGTAAAAAGTTTTGGGGCGAGTGTTTTCAGAAACTAAAAATACGTATTGAAGAAAATGCTATAATTTTCTTGAATTGAATTAGTCAGGTAATTAAAATGCCTGACTAATAGACTGCATGACTGTACTGGAGAATAACTTATTTTGTACGAGTTTGCATGTATCTGGAAGGGAATTTGACACTCGTTCCAATTAATGTTTGGTTCCTATCTTTGGTTTACTATTCAGAGGTCTACCAAGGCTATCAACTTGAACTTCACTCCTAATTTGTCAGAACAGGATAACTTTTATAGATAGAAGAGAATAACTTTTATAGATAGAAGAGTATAAGTAACATATCATTATTACAATAATTATTGATATGGAAGACCAATTATGGACAAAATATATAGATCAAGAAAATGTCTATGGCTAGAAAACTAATAATAAAAAAATCTACTCGAAAAAAGACTTCTCTTTATTAAGTTTTATAAATAGAAAATCAGTATCCGTCAAGGAGTATATTACAACATGTGTAGTTGTCTCAGATTCTACCAAACATAGCCTACAGTTGTCATTATTAGTTAGCAAGACCCAGTAGCGGCTTAACGGGGGGGCGGAGGGGCGGACCGCCCCGGGCCCCGGGCTGCAGGGGGCCCCCGAGAGAAGCTTGTATATAAAAATTATAAGTTTTTCAAAACTGAAACTTGTAAAAAACTATTTGCGCTCCACAATGGTTGTTGAAAGGTTGTCACTTTTATCAATTGAAAGTGACACAGTATCGACAATTGACTTTGAAATTGCAATAACAAATTCAGTTCAATAAAAGCAAGAAAACATCCTTTCTAAATAACAATTGTTTGCAAATTTCCCCTCGAAGATTGCAATATTTAATTTTTAACTTAAAATTTTGTGCAAAGTATGCAAATACAAAATTCTAAATTAAAAATTAAATATCGCAATCTTAGAGTTTGCTTGTAAACCAGTGCGAATAACGCAATTACTTAACCTCATTAAACTTTGTAGACGTCAAACAAATTTACAGTTATTATTATTATTTTTATAATTATTGGTGGGATAACAACACATCGTCCCAGAAATCCGGTTTTCTTCTTTGATAGACTCTTTTAAAAAAAAATATTTCTGTACATTTCTTAACTACTCGACACGAAAAATGCACCTAAAAATAAAAGTGTTTTCTAGACTGGAACTTTGAAGTAGAATAAAATTTAGATGTATGAACCTACAGACTGAAATCCAAATCATGTATGTTTTCCTTACCTGACATATTTTGGTCCTGAAACTTAAAAATTGAAAATTTAGTTAAAAGGATATCTTTCATTTGATACCCATATTTCCATCATTGCACAACCGCATATATTAAAAAAAATATTTGAAATGTGTATGTCCTTATAATTTTAAAGTTTTTTAAAAAGGACTTTGGGCCAGAAAATTAAAAACTGACTATGCCAGATAACTATAAATGATCTCTAGTTTCACTCTAGTTTCTATATCCAAATTTGGATGGGTCTCGACAAAAAAAAATTTTTCGCACAGTGTAATAAATGTTAAGTTGGTGTTTTTACTCACTGCATCATAACTTTGTCATTTTTCTTTCAATTCTATTGAAGTTAGGCTTAATATTTGCTCAAGTAATATATTTTCTCAAAAAATATATAATAATAATATATATTTCATTTTGGATTTTAAAACTAGGGGAGATCATCCTTTTTTTCCATTAAAAAAATATTCGAAAATTTATGATTTTTTGGTCAAAAAATGTACTTTGTTACAACTTTCCTTTGGGGAAGTTACTGACAAGTAACTTCCCCAAATCTCATCTGATTTGAACAATCTATATATCACTAAAAGGGCTAAGGTATTATCTTCTTCTTGAACGACGGACAGCTCGTGTTAATCGAATAATTCTTGCAGGAGATATGTGCTCATAACTGAAATAACAGGAAAAAACTCGTTTTTCGAAGATTTTTTGAAAACGCTTCTTAAAAAAAATTTTTTATTTTCAGTTTCGTGTTCAGCGGCCAAAGCTAGTCTAGAAAACACTTTATCTATGCACGCGATTGGCCCATTTTTTGTCGAGTAGTGTAATGATGCACTGATCACAAAACAATCTAATCCTCATGCTCGGGTTGCTTAAAATAATGGCCAGATCGTAGTAACTAAGCAGGATTTGCTGTTTTTTTTAGTTTTAAGATGGCTTTATGAAATGACGAGTTTACTCTCCCAAAAGTTTTCCTAATTTCACGAAAGTTTTTATCAAATTTGGAAAGATTTAGTAAGATTATCCTTTTATCCATTTTTCATTTTTTCTCTGGGATTCCATTGCTTTCTATAAAATTTCAGGCACATATACGTTTCAAAATAATGTGTCCCTTTACTGTCCATTTACTGTTCAATGGAATACAAATTTTCAAAAAAAAAATTAAAAAGCATAACCGGAAATTCCAGTTATTAGTTTTGTACGCAAACTTATTCTGCACCGTTTGTGGGGGCCCCTCAGCCGTCGCCGCCCCGGGCCCCCGAGCACCTTAAGCCGCCACTGGCAAGCCCTAATTTTGCTGAATTAAACCTGACATTTTCTGTTCCATTATAATTACACTGAGCAACAGCCAAAATTTTTCCGAGTTCTAGTAAACCTTTTCTAAAGGATTTTTGGACGCTGATCACAACTGCGTACTTAGTTTTTTGATTGTTTGAGCGGTTTGTAAGTTATTGGCTTTGGTTTTTGCTAGGAGGTGTTTTCCACGATTTTTCATCTTTGAGATTTTATCGCATTTATAATATGTAGACAAACACAATAATTTTTTCATGACACAATAACGAATCCTCAAGCTATAATTTTGACCATAGTCGATTTCGATTGGTCAAGGGTTAACACGGCTATGGCTCTCCAAAGTTCAATTTTCGCGAATTTTTTATAAAAATTCATTTAAATTCGGGGTTGCAATTTTCAACTAGGAGTTAGTATGCAATGTATAGTGTAAGGTTGTAACTCAAACTTATAGAACAGATTTTTTGTGTTGCATGTGCCATTCTCGGCCTATACTCATTAGAGTGTAAATGCGACTTCACCTTCTGAACACGTGTTTGTATTGAAATCTTCTAATGCTCTTCGCGTCGTTGATGAAAGTAGTTAAAGTATGTTCGCAAGCGTCAATATTTGTCTTTTCAAGGGCATTAACAAAATTTGAATTGGTTCATTACTGTAGGAGCTATTCTAGAAAGAGTTGCATCACACAAGTAAAAATTTCAACCATACATACTAAGCAAACTACTTGCTGTTTTTCCATATTTTATTGCGACATATTTTTAGGGCACAAAAAATTCAAAATTCGAAAGCAGAAAATTTTATGAATTGAGGGCATTTATTGTATGTGAGCTGCCTAAAATTGTGCTCCGATATTAAAGCTCAAAAGTAAATCCTTGCTTTTGTTGCTGAATTTATGCATGGAGAACTTACATATTTGTACACATACTCTATTACAAACATCGTATTTCAAAAATTTGTTTTTTAATTGAAAGCCCCAACATTCTTCTTTCACTATATGGCAATATATATTTTTTGGAAGCAAAATTCTTTTGTGTATTCGCAATCTTGCAAAGTAACTGAAAATTTGACTTTGCAAATGAATAACTCTTGCAAATTTGAACCGATTTTAATGTTTAAAATTTTAAATACATAGCTAGAGTATTGTTAATCAATGTTAAAAAAATGGCATTTAAGACTTCAGATTTGTAGGAGCTACATGCATGTAATGGTCAAAAAACATGTAAAACGCTCTCAAAGAAAAACCATCAATATTTCCTAATCCGCTCAAACAATCAAAAAACTAAGTACGCAGTTGTGATCAGCGTCCAAAAATCCTTTAGAAAAGTATGGTTTGATTTCAGAAAAAAAAAATAATGTCGATTTTGTTGCTCTGTGTTATCAGCAATCAGCCAAACATTCAGCCATCTAAGATTTTTCGATATTGTTTAAGAAGCCACTTTCAGCTTCGCTGATCCAGTCCAGAGAAAATCTTTGAAGTTCTACCTTGGTTTGATTGTTTAAAAATAACGGTAAATAATTTTAAAACATATTGTACGATCCAATACTACAATATTCTTTACCTCTGGAATCAACCTTGGCCAATAGGCGGTAGTCAGGTTTGCCTGCTTCTCAAAAAAAAATTTTACATACATCAAAATTTTGATCTGTTTACATTGCTAGAAAAATCATTTCAATTAATATATTTTCTCTTCATTGCCTAATTGGTTATATCACAGGGCTTTATAGGGCGACATCAATATCGGGAATCGTTGCAAAAATTACAGAAATTGCATTGTAAAGAAAATATTTTTCGTTTATTATTTGAGTCAAGTTTATTCAAGTTTAATTAAAAATTATAATTCGAAAAACAGTGATGATTTGTAATTTGCTTATATTATAAAGTTTAGATATAAGTTATAAAGTTTAAAGAGACTTATATGAACAGAATCTCTCGTGTATTATAGTTCAGAATGACGACTTGAAAATATATTCGTTTTGTAGTTCAACTCGTCAGCTTTCCAAAAATGGGAAGAAGGTATCCAATGTAACACCAGAAAGTCAAGGAAATCAATGTTGAAGGTTGGCTTTCACAAATCTCCTATTTTTAAAAATCGTTCAACAGCCTGTAGTTTATAAACCGGAAAAACTAGCGACTTCAATTATAGCTAATTTTGTAGAAGAACTCTTCAGCTTACCCAAATGGTGTAAAAAGTGCCACATGCCACTAAAAATCCGAGGATATTTGTAGAAGAGCTCTAAAGCTATTCCTAAATGACGCTTAAAGTGGTGTCTGAAGTCTCTGACATTCCAACGAAAACTGGAGAAATTCAAAGTTCAAAGAAGGGTGACTTAAAACAATTCGACTTTTTAAAAAACAGTTCAACAGCCTGTAGTTTCTAGACCAGAAGGGCTAGCGGCCTGAAATATACCTAGTTTTGTAGTAGAACTGTACAGCTTTTCTAAAAGGAGCCTAAAGTCTCTGGCATGCCACCGAAAACTCGAAAATATCGATGTTGAAGGGTGACTTAAAGAAAATTTACTTTTTAAAAATCATTCAACAGCTCATTTTTAAATGATGCTCAAAGTTCCACCAAAAACTTGAGAAAATCAAAGTTGAAGAGTGACTTCGTCGGGTGCAAAAGTCAACTTTTAAAAAATCGTTCAGCAGCTCGTAGTTTCCATGCCAAAACGGCTAGTGGCCTGAAATATGATCAGTTTTGTAGTAGAACTCTATAACTTTCTCAAATGGTGCTCAACGTTGCTGATGTGTCACCGGAAATCTAAGAAAATCTATGTTAAAGAGTGGCTTCAAAATGGTCTACTTTTTAAAAATCGTTCAAGAGCTTGAAATAACCCTTTGCGACCCAGTGAAATTGTTTGCTTCGACGAGATTAATCGCGAAAATGTTACACATTCAATTGTATTAAATTTTTGTCTTTTTTTTATTTTTGCACAATAACGGGAAACGATTGGCGAACGACATTGCTTGTAAATTCAAAATTTACGCGCTGGATCGCAAAGGGAAAAGCCTAGTTTTGTAGTAGAACTATCCAACTTTCTAAAGAGGTATCTAAAGTCTCTGATATGCCACCGGAAACTTGACAGAATCTGCCTTCAGAATTGAAGAGTGACTTTGAAAAAAGTCGGCTTTTTAAAAACTAGCAGCTCTAGTTTTTACCTCATTCAGCTAAGTGTTTTGCATTGCTAAACAAAATTACTCGAATAAGAATCAACATTGAAAAAAAAAATTTCGTTGCTGGATCTATTAACAGATCTGCTTTTTTAGAAAATATTGTATGTGTTTTAACAAAATCTACGGATTAAAACTTGTTAAGAGATAAGCGACAGTCCTTCAAGAATTGAATTCATAAATCATAGACTTTAATGCATCACCTCCGAAAAGGACATTGTTAAATATGTTAATACATTTTTATAATTAAATTAAATTAAATTAAATTAAAAATATGATAGCCTTTTCACCAAAGTAAATATCAACAATAAAAAAAATTGGCCAAAAGTAAATAATAAAAATTAGGAAAAATTAAATTTTTAACAAAAATCCATTTGAATTAATCATGGATTGTCCTTTATAAAATTCTGAAGAATCGGTTTCTAAAAATTTACAGTTTTTAGAAGAACACATTTTCTTCTAATTTAAAATAGAACATGAAAAAATTAAAATAATAAATAAAATAATAAATAAATAAAAAAATAATAAGTAAATAATACAAATTAGAAACCTTAAAAGCTTAACAAAATCCATTTGAATTAATCATGGGTTGTCCATTATAATATTCCGAAAAATCGGTTTCTAAAAATTTACAGTTTCCACAAGAACACATTTTCTTCTGATTTAAAATAGAACATGAAAAAATAAAAATAAATAAAATAATGAATAAATTAAAAAAATAATAAGTAAATAATAAAAATTAGGAAAAATTAAAAGCAAAAAAAAATTAAAATTAAATGGACAAAAGTCCATTTGAATTAATCATGGGTTGTCCATTATAATATTCCGAAATATTTCTGAAAATTTGCAGTTCCCAGAAGAAACTTTCTTCTGATTTAAAATAGAGCATGAAAATATTAAACCAAGTAGTCGCCAAACCGCCTTCTCATCCACTCTTGCAATCATTCATTCATCATTCATTTGCCACGTCGTCATGTAAATATTTGCATAACATTCGTGTTCCCCCTGAACGTTTGCATAGCGCTTTGGTTGTGTTCACCCAAAGTGTTTGTGCCCATTTGGTTTTTTTTTCGACCCAGCTCGCTCTCCTCGTTGCCATTGCCACACCACAGCAGCCGATTTCGCTGTGCACAGCACGAGCACGTTTCCTCTTCACGGCAGCAGACCTAATAAATAAATCGGGGGTCAAAATTGTGCATACGTCATCGCCTCTTAGTGTCGTCTGTGCGGCTGGCCGGCTACCCCCGGCTGGCCTGATTTTCTATTTGGCCATGCCAGATTATTATTATTGTTGTTGTTATTGTTATTGTTGTTGGCGTTGTATAGCAGATCATTGATTTTACACGTTTTGAATAAATAATGACCATTGTGATGCGGCATGAGCGATATGGCGTGAAATTGGCTTAAGCAAATGAAATTAGATGGATTTCACAGACGAATGAGCTGTTTGCCGTTCGAGCGGCATTTTGTATTTTGTGCGCTTAAGCCAAAAACCTGTCAAAGCTATGGAAATTCATTTCAAACTAAGCCAAGGTATTTAGCCTGAACAATAAAAACAGTTTGGCCAATTCAAAACAGTGGCAGCGACAGATGTATGGCGGTTCGACAAACAATAAAATGCAGCAACAAAGGACACGCCAATATTTTTGTAGCGTCACCAAACACTTTGAGTGTGCGTGTGTGTGTGTGTGTCTCGCCAGCAAAAGTCAATTGATGCATGCAGCGTGCAGCCGCAAGTGTGCTCATCGTTTTCGAGTGCACTTAATTGCTTTCGCAGCTGCAGCGCCGCGAAACAAAGCGTCCATTCTGCGCTCTTTCGATTTTGCGTTATTTTTGCCGTTAGTTTTTCTCCTTCCCTGCTGCATTGCAATGTGTTTCTATTTGAATGACTCTACACACACACACACACACTTTGGCCGGAGCCATGGCAAAGATCAAAGCACTGTGGACTGTGGACAGTTCAGCGTCCACAATGGGCGTCGAACGACTCACGTGGGCGCTTTGTCACTGCTACTGTCGATGGTGGAGTCGTAGGTGTGGGGGTGGCGGAGGGCGCACGCAAATATTCAGTTGATGAAGCCGAGTTGAGTAGAGAAAAAAGAAATATGTATGTTGCCCACTGCGGCCCCACTTCTACTTCAACTTCAATTTTCACATTTTTGTATAATGTTGACTCTGCCTGTCTGAATGGTTGGTTGGACGGGCATGGCTGGCTGATTGGTGTGGCGCTCGCTGCACAAAGCAATGAGACACGGGCGAGTGGGGGGCGGCGGCGTATAATGAAAATTGCATATTGCAATTGTTGGCTCTGCAATTTGTGGCAGCAGGTTAAATAAACATGAGCTGCTTTATTATTTCTATGACAGCTGCTGTCAACTGTGCGCGCGCTGTCAACTAAGCGAGAACGATGCGTTGGCATGGAAAGGGAATAAATTTAAATATTAAATTAATACTGCATATAAATACATTGGGTTTACATTAGGTTAGGTTAGCTTTGTTAGCTAAGATTATTCGTTTTTTTTTCATTGAAAAAAAATCTATTTCTGATATATATTCTAGGGTCATAAAACAATAGAAATTTCAAAGATAGCCAATCTTTGTCCCTCTGTTGTCATAATTTTGCATCAAAATTATAATAAAAACTTTTTTTATATTTTACTACATGTTAGACTAGCAGAGCCCCGCGGCTTTGCACTCAAGTTTGAAATCAATGAGGCCAATAAATCAGGTTCTTCTTAACCCTTTCCCGTTAGATTTCCCGTTAGATTTTTATGGAAAAAATACCTACCTAATTCTTCCCATTTGCCGTGGTTTCCCCACATTTGAAGTCAATTAACGCAGTAAGTCATGTTTCCCATACAAACTCTTAACCCATCGTTGACCTTGTCAGATTTCTATTTTCGAAAAAATAAAAAACACGTGTCAAATTATTTCTCACTAAAAGTACTTTTACCATGTTTGAAGTCAATAGACCCATTAATTCATATTTTTTCACAGTTCCCCCATATAAACTCTTAACCCATCGTTGACCCGTCAGATTTCTATTTTCAAAAAAAATAAAAATTTCTCACCAAAAGTACTTTTACCAAGTTTGAAGTCAAAAGGTGTATTTCTAAAAATCATATTTCTTCAACTTTTAACCCTTGGTTCACCCCTTCAAGTTTTGATTTTTTTTAAATAAGAGACACGTGTCAAATTATTTTTGATATCATATGTTTTCACCATCTTTGAAGTCAACAGGCCAATCGGTTCAGGGCTTTTAGTAGTCTCTCCGTATACGAACCTTAACTCTTGGTCCACCTCGTTAAATTGTGATTTTCGAAAAATTGAAAAATACGTGTCGAAGAGATGTAGAATAACCACCTTTTCGGATATCCAAAGATAAAAAAAATTAATTAATAAAAAAAATTTAACTAAAATGCATCCTTTTTTTAGTTTTCATTTTCATTAGCATTTCAAACCAAAACAAATCTTTACTGCAAAAGTTAAAACAATAATTACAAAATAATAAAAACATATATACACAGATCAATCAGAGGAGAGTCATTCTTTCATTACTCAAACAAATACAATTTTTCATAAATTTATTATTGCCTCATATAAAATTTGCTTACATGTTTCTTTTACAAATTATCCAAATGGTATATTTCTTCTTAATAAAGAAATTTAATTGAATTAAAAATAAATTTATGAACATTTTTTTCCGAACCTAGAGAAATTTTTGCCAAGCCCGAAGCCCGGAGGATAGTTAAAAATTCTCTGAATCTCCGGAAAAAATAGCCGATCTGGTAACCCTAGTTACACATATTAAGAAAAGAAATGAAGAAAGTAAGAAAGTGAGAATAATCCTGTTTCTTTATCTTTGCGCCCAAATAAATCAAACTTAGGCCTAATAAATCAAGGCCAAAACTTGATTTTTGGTTGGTTAGAAAAATATATACAGTCTGTCCAGTAGAAGCGTGATCGACCAAATTTTCACTTAGAGTACCGTTATCAGAAAAGTTTGAATGCACCTAAGCAGCCTCATCATTTTTGTAATACGCACTGCAAAAATTGTCAGTCCCGTGAAACAATTACAAAGTACAGGGTGTTTTAACAAGATGAGCTCCGCGTGAGAGAAGCGACTTGAAGCCGTATTCCTTTGTCTACACCCTAGAGGGCCGTAAATGTCACGTTTAGCTTTAGCAAAATATATGAAGAAGTCGAAGTCATTCGTAACGAGTTGGACGAATCGGTATATGGAAGCAAAAAATGTTGACGATTTGGCTGGGCGGGGCCTTGAAAAAAGACCTCCCCAAAACAGGACAAGAAACTCATTGATTTGTTTCCGACGAAGCCGGGCTTATCGTTGAGTAAAGCTAAAGCAGTTTTAGAGAAAAGTGGTGTTCAAATATCAAAAGAGACGATTTGAGGACGTTTAAGAACTAACGACGTTAAATACCGGAGCTCTTCGAAAAAACTGTTGCTTTCATCATCACACGTTCAAAAACGGCTTGCCTGGGCTTATGCCAATTCAGATCGGAATTGGAATAATGTAATATTCACGGATGAATCCCAATTTTGGGCAAATAGTAGCATAAATCGATCTTAGTGTGCTGCCATCAACCGATTGCTCCAACGAACTGTTAAAGACCCAGTAAAGGTCCATGTTTGGGGCTGCTTCTCAGAAAAAGGATTTGGGCGACTTTTTGTTAATACCACCAACTTGAACGCGGTTTTGATGAACAAAATTTATGAAAAAGCTTTATTACCATCAGCTGCGAAGATGTTCGGGAGAAGAGGACTCTCTTGGATTATACAAGAAGACAACGACCACAAACATCACAGCCGAATGTGTGCTGAGTGGAAACAGCAAAATGGGGTAGAAGTGTTAGATTGGCCCTCACAGTCGCCTGATGCCACCCCTATAGAAAATGTGTGGGCAATTGTAAAGCAGAAACTCAGAGGAAATACTATATGGACAGCAAAATAGTTATCGAGACAAATTCGGCTGATTTGAAGTCGATTGCCTCGGCAACTTGCTCAGAACTTAGCGCAAAGTATGGGTCTGAGGGTTGAGGCCATAATAGCGAATGGCGGTGACTATACCTGTTATTAAAAATATTGCGTACAATAAATATTATAAACGCATAAAATGCAGTTTGTTTGAAACGAATCGGACAAATAGTTTCCAAGTTACGACGGTCACGCTTCTACTGGACAGACTGTATATTGTTGTTGTTATAGTGCACTGAGACCAGTAATGATCTATTATGCCCCCTTCTACTAACAGTTGGGGGAACATACCATAGATCCACCGATCTAATAACATTTAGTAACTACCGAAGGTTCAGGTGCATGATGTCCTCTTCTGCAAGTCAATAAAAAACACGTGTCAAATTATTTCTCACTAAGAATACTTTCACCAAGTTCAAAGTCACAGATGCTTACCTGTTCTAGAGCAAATGTGTGTATGTGTTTTCTCAGTCTGCAGTGCCCAGTTAGAAGACTAGTAATCTCTCTTAGCTGGTCTTTACTCAGTATGAAGCATTCTTCACTCCATTTGAAGTTATAATTTTGAATGAGGATTTCTGATTGCCTAAGACCCGAAACATTGGACCAGTTATTCAGATTTCTGGTTCTTTGATTGAGCCTTAATTACTTTGCTCTGATCTCAGAAGGGCCGTGCCGGAGCTTTCCTAGCAGGGCTATCCGTCTTTTCATAACTGCTCCAAAATCATTAACTTTGAATTAACACCTACCACAAATTATTAAAGTCAATGTCGGCACCTTTTTTATTGCATAAATAATAACAAAATTCCACTATTGAATAGCATTTACAACAACTAAACGCCGTGTCGCCTTCGAATGTGCACCCAGTGCGTCATTAATCTTACAACGGCAACGCATAAAAAGTAAACACCGACTTTCACTGCCACAACGCCAACGCGACACGGCGCAAGTGTCGAAATTGCCACACTTACAAATGACTTAATGACTTCATAATTGAATAATGGCATGAACTGTGCCGCACCGAATGCGACTGAAGTGAATTCAAGTGAATTCAAATGCCGCTGGCGCCACGTCATCCAGCGAAACTTTCAAAACGTAGCAGCGCCAAATTTTCGTTCGAACTGGGACGCAATTCATGCGATGCCATTTAAAAAAAAACACAACATTAAAATTGAAATTACATGGCGAGCAATGGGAGTCAAAAACCGACCGGCAAGTAGCAAGTGGCACTTGTTAAGTGCGCGCTTTATTGCCAGCGCAGGACGCAGGACGAACAGCAGCAACATTAACCGTCCGCAGTTCCCCTCCCACATCGCACCGACAGCGACATTGCTCCCCGCGGGCAAATTATTATTGTCGTTGTCGTCATCGTCGTCGTCGTCGTAGACATCATCAGCACCTCAGGCAGCAACAACAACAACCACATTATCGGCATGCTGGGCGGCAGGCAAAAATGGGCAATACGCAACGAGCAATGAGCGAGCAATGAGCAACGAGCAATGGGCAATGGGCAATGGGCGGCGAGCCGCTGTCGACGGGTGTTGTTACCATTTAAAGGGGTGTTAAAAGGTCGCGCTCATAATAATGACTGCTGCCTACTGACTCACTGAGTCGCCGGGTGCGCACAAACGATTGCGACCATAAATCAGCCGCGGTTTGACATTTGCCCCGAAAGCAATGCAGCCAAATGTACGCGTAGGTGGGCGTGCGTGAAAGCGGTTGTAGAGCAATGTTGTTTATTTAAGAAAATGTTGCACTTTAATAAGAGCGAAAATGTTCAAGCATTTGCATTAGTATTTATAAATTTGTTAAGTAATTTTCATTAATTGCACTACTGGATTCATTAAATATCGAAATGTATATGGGGCATTCCATACAAAATTTGCCACCAAAATTTTTTTTTCCATAAAAATATTTTTTTTCGTTGAAGTTGTCGAAAATATTCGATACGTATTTTTTTATTCTTATTTTTTACGCGTTATTTTCGAGAAAAAAATTTTCGAAATTTTACTTTCGTAATAAAGTACATTTTTCCAATCGTTAATACTGAAAAACCTAATATAGGTATGAAAAAATTTCCTCAACATAAAATTTACCCCTTTTTCTCAGCTTTCTAATGAGGTATACTAAATTTTCATCATATCATTTATTCGAAGAAAAAAATTGCAAATTTATAAACAAATAGAATTTTTTTAAAGATGGACCTAATTTTTTTTTTTTTTTTTTTATCGAAAAACATAGTCCAAACATTCTTCTGAATTATGGAAAAATTTTGGAGTGGAAGGCTGAAAAGTTAAGGAGCAATGCATTTTTATATAACGGCTCGCGCGCGCGGAGCGTATAAACTGTAAGCGCGAGCGCGCGATGTCTAACGCGACAAGTCTAGACACGTCAGCCTGCGTACGACCGAGTCGCGCTGCGGTACGCTCCGCGCGCGCGAGCCGTTATATAAAAATGCATTGCTCCTTAACTTTTCAGCCTTCCACTCCAAAATTTTTCCATAATTCAGAAGAATGTTTGGACTATGTTTTTCGATAAAAAAAAAGAAAAAAAATTAGGTCCATCTTTAAAAAAATTCTATTTGTTTATAAATTTGCAATTTTTTTCTTCGAAAAAATGATATGATGAAAATTTAGTATACCTCATTAGAAAGCTGAGAAAAAAGGGTAAATTTTATGTTGAGGAAATATTTTCATACCTATATTAGGTTTTTCAGTATTAACGATTGAAAAAATGTACTTTATTACGAAAGTAAAATTTCGAAAATTTTTTTCTCGAAAATAACGCGTAAAAAATAAGAATAAAAAAATACGTATCGAATATTTTCGACAACTTCAACGAAAAAAAATATTTTTATGGAAAAAAAAATTTTGGTGGCAAATTTTGTATGGAATGCCCCATATATATTCTTGATCGGCTTAACAAGACCTGTCTTTAGAATTCTGTTTTCTGGAAGAATCATAACTTTGCATGCATTAATGAAAATGACTTTTATATTGCGACTTAAAAAATAAAATGAATGATGATGATGAATGATTTACATATATAAAGAAAAAAACTGTTATTTTTGGACTAATATGAAAAAAATCAAACATAATTGTTATTAAAGGATTTTTAAAATATAAATAAAAAATTTTTCTTATTTTTTAATTTTTCCGTAAAAATTACAAAAAAAGTGTATTACCACGTTTGATTCTCCGTGCGAAAAGAAATGTATTGGTATATTTCATGTATTTGCATGATTTTTCCTTCATAGTAAAATTTTCAAATATAGATTTCCTGCATTATTTCAAAGATGAAATTATTCAAGTAAATTCTTATTTGTAATGAAATGATTTTAAACATATAAAAATATTCAGATTGTTAGTTATAATTGACATGACAACACATCTAGAAATTCGAAAAAATCAATTTTTTTTTCATTTCCTATTTTCAAAGTTTAGACCGTTAAGAATAAACCTCTAAGATGATTTACGGAAATTCGAATTATTTTCGGAGTTATAGTTAATTTTGTGACGAGCCACTCAGACCGACGTTTTTCTCGAAACTACTTTTTTCGATACGGTTGACATGATATCTCAAGCACCGATTTACTTGAAATTTGTAAAAGACTTTCTTAATACTATCGAAATTGCCTCAATGTAGGGCTTTTTGTAATTTGTTTTTTTTTATATTTTTAAAAAATTACCAAAGTTAAAAAAATGAGGCAATAAATTACCTTTACTTTCAGAAATACGCGATTTTGTGCAAAAAAATTGTTTTTTTTTTTCAAATCGGCTACGTCCAGATAATTATACATCCTTGTTTAATAAGAATTTACTTTACTTTTATTTTTCAAATAACCTTTTTTTTTGAGTCTCCACTTTGCCGGCCTCTACCGACTTCAATTTTGAATTTTTTTCCAACTATTATACATTTTTATACTTTCCAAGTATCAATAAAAAACTAATAAAACATGGATAAAAAATTAAGACTTTTTTTTATTACGCCCGTAAAATCACCTCAAAATCAAGCCTCTAGACTAGAATACCCCCTTAAGACAAATGCGCTTCATGCCATGCTAGTCCTTAACCCAGATATGCCGAAGGTCCTATATGTAACTACACATATATTTCAGGGCATCGGTTAGCCAACTTAATACTATAAAGACAATTTTTGTATTTTTTTTTCGTATTTCTATCAATTTTTGCTTTTATTTTTTATCGGGTTCTACAATAAGGGTTCTAAAATTACAATCAGCCCAAACCGATGTGTACTTTTCGAGATATGGTACGGAAAACTGGCGGTATTTCTAGTGTTAAAGCACAGTCGCCGCAACACCTTCAAACCGACCGTACTACATGTAGTACAATCGGCATATCTGTGTTAAGTTCGTTCCTGGCAGGCGAAATTTCATGTGGAACAATAGGATTATGTGAGCTCTTTTGAAACAATTCAGTAATTCAAATTCAAAGTGCATCAAAATTTTCCGAATTCCTTTTCAAATACTTCATTGCAAATCACTAGAAATTACAGTGCAGTATATTTTAACTGGGCTACAATAATTTGCTGTCTTCCGAAGTGTCTTAACATGCTGGAATTTGGTGCATTTGCCTTAAGTTATAAAGTTTTTGCACCGAAGGACGCGGAGATGCTAAAATTGATTCATGCATGGTATGGCCTAATTAATTGTTAGGTTATCCTTATATCACTGAACTAGGGACCTACACAAGATTCTATTTTGGAAGGTGTTCTATACACAACCAAGGCCCAATTCAATTTGAAACAAACAGATATTTGAAGGGTTTGAAGCCCTAAAACCTTTCTTGTGTGCATCACTATAACTTCTAAATTTATGAATTTTCCCAAAATATTCAATAGATGCGCCCCACTGTAAAAGGGTAACTCTGATGTGGGTAAGAGGACGTTTTATGTTAGTTCGAGTCTAAGTTTTCTCCTGAAAAAACTCAATTAAGCATAAACAAATGGTAGATTGTGATACCATAGTGGGATGCTATATCCCTGCAATATGATATATCCCTGATATCAAGAGTTGAAACCTCGCTTAAGCTGTTATAAAACAAAGAACCTTAGAATTTTAGTCTTTTCCTGGCTAGAGACGGACATTGACATTTATAGTAGGAGACCGTTTCTTGTTTCTCTTCGGAAGGACAGAAGTTGTTGTGTGGCAACCAGTGGCGTACACAGGATTCCATTTTGGGGGGAAGGGGCATATGCCTTTTGAGTTCAATTCCATTTTAAAGCATATTTTGCACCAGCAATTTTTGTATTTGAGAGGGTTGAACCCCTAAAACCCCCCCGTGTGCGCTGCTTGTGGCAACCTTAGTTTAATAACATGTCTCCCCATTAGGCAGTGAGCACAGCAACCACTGATTTGATTAAGTTCTGGACTAGGTTGAGTTACAGGATATGTTGGTACATAGCAAAAATGAGCTGATATAAGCTAAGCATGGGTTAAAACAGGACTTTTTTGGACCCAGGCCAAGAATTTTCTGTTGAATAGTCTCAAACTAAAGTTGAAATGGGATGACCAACTGTATTAAATTTAGTTCAGCTTTAAAAGTGTCACTGGGATGCGAAGCCGTAAGAGCTCTCAGTCTAAATCAGTGATGACCATTCTGCTACTTGCGAGTAGTCATCACTGTAGTACTCACAAGTAGAAGAATAGTCATCACTGATCTACATCGATGAACTCTTAGATGGCTAACTGCATTGAGAACAGGTTTAAAAAAGCCCAGTAAGAGCTCTCAGCCTAAATTTGTGATGAGTTGGACTGCTACTTGCAAGTGAATGCTCATCACTGGTCTAAAGGAATGAACTTTTTGATGGCCAACTGCATTGATAAAGGGACAGTGGGACTTCAGGAAATATCTGGTACAGTAAAACCTTGTTGTTGTTGTTAGCTATAGGCTGTCATAGGATGACAGGACAGCTTTAAACATCAGCTCTGGCTGGATGAAGAAAGGTTGTGCATTCGGAGATAATCATAAAATTTAAGAAACTATAAACCATTGAACAGAAATCTACTAGAAATAATGTCTGACATTTGTTATTATGAAGCAAGACCATGATTAGGACAGACCTTCGTATAAAAAGACAAAGTCCGTTTTAGCCAATTCAACAAAAATAAGTTTAGTCAGCCAGAATATGGAATACTGATATATACGAAGTACCTATGAAAAAAGTATTAAAATTGTTCTTTCCCACATCACATAAATCTTTTTCCCCATCAAATCCAAATTCAATACTTATGAGCATTTAATCCTTTGCTTGTTTCACTCTTGAATGCTTTTTAAACAATTTCGATGTGCAATTTTTCGATAAAACTTTACACTTTATATGTAGTCAAGTTCGTTAACCTTTTTGGTTTATGTATGAACCAAAAAAACGTAAAAGTCTAATCTTGGCACAAACATAACTCAAAAGCGCCAAAGTTCGCCGAAAGTGTGTTATGGCGCGAACAACAGTCGTGGGCTATGATGATAATTTTATTTTATTTGAATTTTTGTGCATCAACAAACATGTCATTCCTGCGACAGCACCACCGCGAACAGCAACAACAACAACAACAGCATTTAAAGCAGCCCAAAAAAGTGATCATTTCCAAAATGCGCCATCAAAAAAATAAGTGCTGTGTGAAAATACAACAACAACAAAATTGCCAACAAAATCATGTTTGCTTTGGGTTATGGTTGACGGCGTGACGATGTGGCAATGTGGCAACTTGGCGTTGTCGCTGTCGGCTGCTGGCAATAAATAAACATTTTTGTGGTCCTTTTGTTGACATTGGCGCGCTGCAACAACAAAAAACCAAATGAATGCAAAAAAAAATAAAAACCAAATTTTATTTGCCAGATTTGACAGTGTGGGCGCGCAAGCGGTTAATGCGAAAATCCTTTTACTTTCCAACCAGCCACAGCCGGGTGGCTGTCATGTGAAATATTGTCTTTTCATCGATGCGCTTTATTAGCTTTTAACCTACGCTTTGAATTGTTCATCTTCGCTAAGACGCAACTTGTACATTGGCCAAATTGATTGATGGAAACTGGCGCTCGGTCCTTTAAATGTTGTTGCATTTTCATGGCAATTTTTTCTAGAAATTGCCCTTTTAGCGTACAAAGCTACCACAGCATTTGAAAATCTCAACAATTTCAACTGCAACGTTGCTGCCGTTCATATGTCATTGTGTGTGTGTGTGTGTCAGCACTCCAAGTATGCACACAATCACAGCAATTAGCTCCATTTGCAAACAGCGTATTTGTGCTTATCTGCAGAGCATCGAACACACTGCTATGTGAACGCTCCGTCCGCTTCTCACCCACACAAACACACCGACGCGTGTGTGTGCCGGCCACAATAGCTGCCACTAAATGCTTTGCACATGCCACACGACTGCAGGCTTGAAGTTGATGCATGGCGCACATAAATCGCAAAATCTCTCAACTAAAATCCATTGCTCTTCGACAATGTGTATGGAAAATTCTGCAAACTGCAGCCACCAATCGAGTTTGTGAATGGGAGGAAAAGCTGGCAAGGATAACATAAACAACCACAGTAAAAGCACCAAATGAACACCTCTTGATGGAACAAGCACTTTTGTTGAGGATGTGATGCTTCGATTGGCGTCCATGCACCAATTTCGTGCAATCAAAATATTTGTCTTTTAGCTAAAAATGCTTCAAAATTTTGCACTCATTGTTTGGCGACGAATTGTTGATAAGGCTATGAATTTTTCTAAGCTAAGGTCAGATCTTTCAATACCAGCAGTTTTCATAATATTTATGTATCATATGTAAGGCATGATGTTTTGGAAACTCACTTCAAAGTTCAAAGTTTCACTTAATTTGTAAAATGAAGAATTGACAAAAATGTGGTTCACTTCTTGACTTACTTCTTCTCGTTGAAGTAACCCGAAATTTAATTAACTTTAACTTCTCTTCAATTCCATTGATTGTTATCTTTATACATAGAATTGTTTGTCCTGACTGACTGACTCACTGATTTATCATTGCCCAGCCCAAACTGCTGAAGCTATAATCATGAAATTTAAACTGTAGGTAGATCTTGAAAAATGAAGGATTTCTTGAAATTCGGAATTTAAAAGAGGCAAAACATGGGTTAAGGTGTTGTATGAAGAAACGCGATTTAATGGCTCTGTTGATTTAATTGGTAAAAATACTTAAAACAAAAAATTATTTGACACGTGTTTCTAATTTTTTGAAAATCAGAACTTGAAAGGGTCAAGGGTCTGATTTTTATGCCTTTTGACTTCAAACTTGGTGAAAGCATTTCAAATGCGACATAATTTCATTTTTAATTTTGATTTGAATTTTGAATTTGATTTTTAATTTTTTCGAAAATCAGAATTTAACACGGTCAACAATGGGTTAAGGTGCGTATGCGAGAAGACTACAAAAAAAAACAATTAACCAATGGGTTATTGTCATCAAAGTTGGTGAAAATACTTGAAATAAAAAATTATTTGACACGTGTTTCTAATTTTTTTGTAAATCAGAACTAAATGGGTTCAAGGGTCAGGATATTTACGCCTTTTGACTTCAAACTTTTTGAAAGCACTTCAAATGTGACATAATTTAATTTTTAATTTTGATTTGAATTTTGAATTTGATTTTTAATTTTTTTTTAATCAGAATTTAATATGGTCAACAATGGGTTAAGGGCGTATATGAGAAGACTACAAAAAAAAACAATTAACCAATGGGCCTATGGTCATCAAAGTTGGTTAAAATACTTGAAATCAAAAATAATTTGACACGTTTTTTTAATTTTTTTTTTAAATCAGAACTTAAAAGGGTCAAGGGTCAATATTTTTACGCCTTTGGACTTCAAACTTGGTGAAAGCACTTCACATGCACTTCAGCACTTCTCATAATTTAATTTTTAATTTTGATTTGAATTTTGAATTTGATTTTTAATTCTTTCGAAAATCAGAATTTAACACGGTCAACAATGGGTTAAGGTACGTATACGAGAAGACAACAAAAACACAATTAACCAATTGGCCTATTGACATCAAAGTTGGTGAAAATACTTGAAATCAAAAATAATTTGACATGTGTTTCTAATTTTTTTGTAAATCAGAACTTAAAAGGTTCAAGGGTCATGATTTTTACGCCTTTGGACTTCAAACTTGGTGAAAGCACTTCAAATGTGACATAATTTTATACCTGTTTTTCTATTTTTTCGAAAATAAAAATCTGACGAGGTCAACGATGGGTCAACCGAAGACCTACCTGGGGTCATTTTCGACCATATTTTTTTTGTACTTCTAATATTATTTAAATTTGTTATTAGTTTTAGCTGTTTTTTCATGACTTTCTTACTTGGATATTATCTATCGAAATCACACCGTTTGATTTATATACAGTTTTATATAAAACTAAGTTGACTTGGCATTTTTTGTAATTTGTGTGTATGATTATAATAATCGTTTTCGACCCGTTTTTTAACGTAGGTCTACGGTTAAGGTCTACGGCTATTGAATTTAACTTTAGCACTTCAAATAAGAAATAATTAGATAAGTATTTTTTTCATAAAAATATGACCGAGTCAACAAAGGGTTAAGAAAAACTTGATTTATAGGCCCCTTGGACTTTAAACTTGCGTGTAAAGCCGCGGGGCCCTGTTAGTTAAATAAAAAACTTCGATCAGTTATTTTCAATGCCAAACTTTTCACTTTTTTTCAATTGCATTGATAGCAAAGTATACCAATTTTAAAATATCTACAATTATTATTTCATATTTAAAGTTTTAATCTCAATCGTTTTACAACTAGAGAAATAAAAGAAAAAGATATACAATTTCTAGCGTCGCAACCATTCTTCCGCCTTGAAATCAGTTCTTTGCCAACTCACATAAAAATTCACTACCGCAGAAATATGCATTCAAAAATAGCTGGCAAATTTAAGATTGTTGAATTGTTGCTTTTCTTATTTATCAAAAAGGTTAGCGAACCTTGGATAACGTGGTGGCATTTGTAGCGTTGAAAACCTCCATATTGGGGTTTATGCAAAAATGCTAATCCGTACAAAAGGGATATGAATGAGAGCTCGGGCGCATGTGTGTGTGTGTGTGTGTGTGTGTGATGCATGCACAGCAGCACAATTGTGGCAGCCGGCAGCGTCGGATTACAAATACGCCACTTGCCCCCCCCCCCCCCCTGCAGCGGCGCACAAGTGCAGTCGGCATGGCGATTCATTTTTTTAAAAGCCTTCTTCTGCTGTTGCATGCCGCCGTGTTCGCATGCATGACCATGAAATGGCAACAAATTCATAAAGAAAAGCTGCCAACAAAACAGCAACCGAGCAGCTGACAACAAAGTCTCACAAAGTACAATTAATTAGCAGAATATGCTGCTGCCGTTGCATGGCATTTTGAACTTCCGCTGCAGGCAGAGAGAAGAATTTGCAAAAAATAAAAACAACATCGAAGTGCAACAAAAAAATGGCATAGAAAGTGGAAGAAGTGGCAAGCGGCCACACAACACTTTGTACAACATTGGCCAACAGCAGCAGCAACAACAACAGCAACAGTGACGACAACAGCAGCAATGACAGTGGCAATGGCGACTGCGGCGACGATTGCCATTGTGGCGTTTAATTGTTCGCGCAATGCACGTTATGGGATTTTCATTCTGCTGCACGTATAATACTGGATTTTTTTTTCTTGTTATTGTTGTTGTTGCTTTGCTGATAGCGCTGGACAGTCGCATGGTGTGCTTATTGTTGGCATTGTTGTTCTTGTGTGCACTTGCAACTCCAAATGAATGAAAATGGCAGTTTACAAGCGGGCAATAAATGTATCTCTCATGCAAAATGCGGATGGCAATGTCATGAATAACGCTTTGTGATTTTACTTAGCCACACAATGGCCCAGACTCTTGAACATGGCTACAATTTTGCATGAGTTGAAATAGCAGCCACACATCGGCTGTCTGGGAGGAATTACTTTGCGGTAGAAGTTTAATTTCT
Organism: Melieria crassipennis; assembly: GCA_963668005.1. Lineage (NCBI taxonomy): Eukaryota > Metazoa > Arthropoda > Insecta > Diptera > Ulidiidae > Melieria > Melieria crassipennis. Next base: position 31,711,959 of record OY764962.1, on the reverse strand, counting down.
CCATAAGGACAAGATTTCAAGAAGTCATTTGGGGATGTTATATGTCCTTGAAGGAGTAAAGTGATAGCTTAGGAAATTTTATCTGTATCCAACTTTCAAAATAAGCATTCAACTGTAACTAACTTTCATCTATGCAAACTCTTTTAAAATTTCGCAGGGGACTGCAGCACCGAAACAGAAACTCAGTCAGTAGTCAGGTGACGCATATACAAATTTGAGATTTAAATTAACATCTTAGTTTCTGTATACATATTTTAGTATTAGTTTTTATATTCTATTGCAATTAGTTTATGATTTCTTTATGGAAACCATACGCTATATTTCTTATCTAATTTATCGATTTATTATAAAACTGGACTGGACATAGACAAGTAAATTATAAAATATCGAAAATTAAAAGATTTCTTAACCCTTTCCGGTCAATTTTTCACATTTCTTGAGATAAAAATTGTTCCTTCAAAATATTGACTCTTATTAAACATTTTAGCAATAAAATACAAAAAATTTCAAAAAATCATTTTGGATGAAAATTACAGCTTCATTAATTTTGTACGATATATCGTACAATGGTCCGCAAAGGAATAAAAATTCATGAATTTTTGGCTTCGGTTTTTTAAGTTTTTTGAACAATTCATTGATTTTTTTTATAGAAAACATAAATTATAACAACAAAAAATCAAAACGTGATTTCATTTTGATCGAAAGTTATATAAATTATGTATATAAACAATTCATTCACATTTATTCGGCCTTATATGACCGTTGTTGTTGTTGCAAAGCCCTTTTCCTCTCAATAAAACACTGAATCAATTAAAATTCGTGCAGTTTTACAGAAAGATACTGAATATAGCCGATTCCTTTTATCATAGTGGGAGTGGCAAGTACGCATGTCTAACCTTACATAACCCGTGTCTGCCCAGTAAAACACAAAATCGTCTAGTAATTTTTATTTTTAGTCGAAAATTGCCGAATAGTCGAATTTTATTAGCCACGTGGTTTACAGATGGGCGTGGCAGGCATATTAACGCAAAAAATCTGTTACCAAACATATAACTTAAAAAAAATGGAAACATAACTTGCAACCTTTGCTTTCCATTTGAACGATATATCGTACATTTTTTTAAAGACTCGTGAAAAATATTTAGACAAAAAAATTTTAAATTTAGTAAGTTCTATAAATCAACTGAGATTCAAACTTTGAAATTGTTTCGCTTTTTGATACCAAAAAGTATTACATATTTAAAAATTCCCACGCAGAAGTACCGTCATTTGCTGGTTTTTCAAATTCTTGCAAAAAGTTTCTTACAAAACGCACTCAAACTGTGTAGCCACGGCTATTATGATTTATATTTTTAAACAGAATGATACAACACAGCCTAGTTAACAACACAGCCTAGTTGCATAAAAAATGCGTTCGCTATCAAATAAAAAATCGTCGAAAAAATTTTACGATATATCGTACAAATTTCCGAAAAGGGTTAAAAATATATCTTCTTTAATTAACAACTTTTTTTATGAAAAAGCCAACAGTTATTCAACCATAACACATTACATAGTACAACTTAGGGCTTCTTTGCTCGTCCGCACAACCGATTTGAGCAAAGGAACCCAAGTCACTGAAACCCATCAGCACAACACCAACACTAGTTCCCCTTTGAACGGATAAAACCCAGCAGATGGTATAGGAGAGCGCATGCGCCAAAATCACAATTCAGTATGATTTTTTGAATGTTATTTCCCCATGCAGCACAACATATTTTTACGCACACCCTCACTTTCCAATAAGGGTGGCGCTTATTTTTCAGCACACAAGCCGCATGCTGCATGTAGCAAGTCCAAAACAATTCAATTGCCAACTGTTGCTTGCATACGGAATGATGACGAAAGGATCAAATGCATTTTGAAGTATATTTCTATAGTATTTGAACGGATTTATTTAGTTTGTTTTTGTCTACAATGGTAAAAATATAACTCCACAACTCACAAAGAAGTACATTGCATACGCGCGCAAAAACTGAAAATGTGTTATACAATTAACACTAGAAGTACCGAGCGGTCATTTGACAGTTTTCAGTTTTTGATTAACCGTAGCTCGAAAACGGTTTAAGTTACGAATCTTGTTCTCCTTGACTTTTAATATTTTGCACTAACAATATTTTGCAAAATATTAAAAGTCAAGGAGAACAAGATTCGTAACTTAAACCGTTTTCGAGCTATGGTTAATCAAAAACTGAAAACCGTCAAATGACCGCTCGGTACTTCTAGTGTTAACTACAATTACATTCCAACGAAGGCAGATTTATCAAATTGTCGTTGTGGCATATTGAACGGATTTTGTGTGTCAATTTGCTATTAGCGTAGCTGAATATGTTTATCAAATGATACATTTATTTGTTAAAACATCTAGAAATTAAGGCTGATAGCAAAATCGCTCAGCATATTAATGCCCGGTCTGCGTAGGACAATACCCTCTGCGTGCTTTGATACATCCAATTGCTCTGACGCTGCATTAACCGCAATGGTGGCCGACTTGGGCACACGATCCAGCCCGGCAATGACAACACGCTCAACCCATGCACGCGTTTTGAAATTCGGTTTCTTAATAAAAGTGTTGGTGAGTTTGAAGCCGCTAAACGACAAATGTATATAAGCGAATTTGCCTTTACGATAGTCATAAGACTTTTCGTCGTCAATGAACAACGTGCCGTTTGCTTTGCCCTCACGATCGAGACACACCACAAAGGTGTAGGGATCATTCTTCATTAGTGTTGCCGCACGACGTATGCGCTCTTTTTTGGCGATAACCGTGCCACCTCGTTGAAACACCGGAATCTAATAATAAGAAATGTCTAAAGTCTGTATACAACTTTCAATATACTTGCACGCACCTTGTAATTATTTACGGCCACCGATTCGTAGCCCGAATTCTTGTACACCTTCAGCGTGTCGGCGTCATACCATAGATCGCCAGTCTTTTTATCATCGATGGCAGGAAAGTAGACGTCCACCTTGCTCGCACCCGCATCCATAACCGGACGCACCATTAGGCGATCCTGCAGCAAGAATGCATTCTCAATGCCGAACGCCTCCTTGTCCTTGGGATAGTGAGCCAACAGCGGTCGCACCACTGGTGCGCCATACAGTTCGTGTTCATAGAACATTGTGTACAGAGCATGCAAGTACGAGTAGCGTTTGCGCAGCGCATCGCGTATTACTAGCCGCGTGCTCTCCGGGTACATCCATGGCTCGCGGCGCTTGGTGTCGATGTGCGCGTGACTGCGGAAGAATGGCAGAAACGCGGCAGCCTGATACCAACGCTCGAACAACTCACTATCGGGATTGCCAAAGAAGCCGCCTATATCGGCTCCGCAAAACGAGAAACCGGCAACGGCCTCGGAGAGGCACATCTTGATCGAGTGTCGCAGATGACCCCAGTCGGCCAAATTGTCACCTGTCCAAATGGCAGCGTAACGCTGCGAACCCGCAAAGTGTGCGCGCGTCAGAATAAATGGACGCTGATTTGGATCGCGCTTGGTCAAGCCCTCGAAGGTGCCCATAATGTGCATGTGGCCGTACAGATTGTGCACGTCACGGTGCTCCCAGTTGCCATGGTGCACGAGATCCTTTAGCATGGTCACCTCGGGGCCATTGAACACCGATGGCTCGTTCATATCATTCCAAAACATTACATCGGTGGTGACAGTCTTGAAATTCGAGGGCAAATACTGGTCAGCATAGTAGGAGCGCACTGCCGGATTGAAGAAGTCCGGATAACTGGCAGAACCGGGCCAACACCAGCCTGTCAAACGAATGAAAACCAAACATTTTTAATAAAGACAAAATTAAAAAAATTCTATTATTACCTTCATAATCGTTGCCGTCACGATTCTTTGTGTAGTAACCACGCTCAGTGCAGTCGTTATGGAAGAAGTAACCGCTGTCGCGCTTGATGTGCGGATCGATAATGATAACCAAATGGCGACCCAATTCGGTGAGGTTTTTAATCATGCCCAGCGGATTGGGAAACTTGAATTGATCCCAGGTAAAGTACTTTTTATTGTCTGTATACTCGATATCCAGCCACATCGTGTCCATCGGCATGTCGAACTCATCAAATTTCGCCGACACCGTTTCAACGTCATTTTCGTCATTGTAATTCCAGCGCGATTGATGGTAGCCCAAGGTAAACAGTTGCGGTAGCGGGGCAGTGCCTGTGAGTGCGGTGTACTGTTGGAAAGTGTCAATCGGTGTTGGACCCAGAAGAATAAAAGCATCAATAATGCCTGACTCGGACATAAAGTGAGCGGCCGGTGGGTCTGACTTGCGGGAACCTAAAAACCAACCTTTTTTTATGAAAAGAAATAATTGGTTGCAACAAAAATTATATAGTTCCTACCAGATACAAAGTTGACAATTGAGGAGACCACATTCTTCTCGGCTGTATAGATATCCACCCAGGTTTCAGCGGCATTTTGCCAGAAGACGCCAGCGGTGCGTTGGGCACTGAAACAACAACACATTTGTATTCGTAATTTAAGCATATTAATACATACAAACAACAACAAAACGGTTAACTAAATGCATTCATTAATCAGAAATTTTGTTATACTAATAAAGAGCAACAATTTTTTAATTTATTTACTCCCTAAAACGGCCATTACTCACCCATGTCCGTAGAGCACTGGCACCGAGCCGTACAACGCCATTTTGCTATCGAGCACATACTCAAACACATCCAAATTGTACAGTCGGTAAGGATCAGAGTCGGCTGTCGACTTTAATACAAAACTGTCGGCATGCTCGGGTATACCGAAAAGCACCTCGGCCTCAGGAAACGTGAAATCCAGTGCCACCGCTTCGGGACCATATGGTTTCGAGTCATGATGCGATTTGAAATTCTCTTCCCAGGTACCTGGATCGGCTACTTCGACGGCCCGTTCTGATGCTACATTGCCATCTGCGTTTTCCGCTGGTGCATCGTCGGCAATGGGTTGTGGCTTCGGACGCAAATGTTCAAAGTTCATCAGACCCTTAGCATTCACCGAAACACTTAGCACATTGTTTTGATAGAAATCAATGCGGAAGGGATCAGCAACCACAACAGCCTTGTTGAGTCCTGAGGTAATGGTGAGCTCTTGGTCATTCTCCGTTTGCACTTTGATGCTGCATGGAATGCATATTTGAAATGTGTAAAGTATACAGATGATGCATTCAATTCCACATACCTGCCCGGTTTTGGAGTATCTTTGAGCGCATGTTCCACCTTATAGCGTGGTTTCAATGGCGTTTTTTCATCGATGAGTATACGGAATGTATGGTTCTATGGTGTGAAATTGGAGAATTGTTAACAACTTGCCATGCCAAGTGAAGACACCAAAATATTACCTCCAAAGCTTCTAGCTTCAACACAAACAGGTGTTTACTATCCTTATTGGTTAAATCCGCAGTTATGGAATCTGAGTATGTATTGAGCGTACCAGGCACCAAAGCGTATCTGGTATTATCGGGCTTAATTTTGCGACATCGCCTATGTAAAAGATTATAATCATATATTATGTGTTGGAATGTTTGTTTGTTTGGCATTATTTGTGTTACCTGCAGAAGCTGCTCTGTTCGCATGTCTTGAAATTATTGGGATCAACGCCAAGACCAATTTTAAATAGGCAAAATATTAATAGAAATATTGCCAGACGCATGTTGTGGTTGTTATTCTACTCGATGCTGTAAATATTAAAAAGGAAATGTATTTGCTAGATTATGAAAAGTTGTGCAAATGAATATAAATTTGAATTGGCATAAACATTTGCATTTGCTATAATTAGAAAAATATGAAAATTGCAAGAGTGAAATTTTTAAACTAAAAATAGAGACCAAATTGGCATGACGAACGTTGCGCAATGTATAATACATACAATTTTTATTATCTAGAATTTTATTTGACTGAAGATTGAATAAGTTTGAATTTTTTATACATTATTAAATTCAGTGCATTAAACAAGCAGCAGGTTTTCTTGTTTAAAGTTATTATACATTTAAATTTATTTTAAAATATTAAATATAAATTGTTTTATATAAATAATCACAACATGCTTACAATGTTAAATGATCGTAAGGGAACACAACTAAGTCAAATACTGATTTTAGCTTGTTTACTACACTTTGCTTGCCAGTCAATTATTAATTATTACTACACTTTGCTTTAAGGCAACTTTACTTAAAAAAAAAAATGAACTAAAATATTTTAATGACTTTTCGAGGACAATCTTATTTGATAGCTGACAACTCTTCTTCTTTCATTCACTTCACTTTTGCAATTATTGTCGTTTAATCAACAAAAAGTACATTTTTCGATTTGCTTATAGTCTTATTTGCTTTGATTGCCTGCTTGATTGAGATACTTGAAGGTTTACTCAAGTTTCCTATCGATGCACTCATAGATGACCAAATCGCTTCAAAACTCTTTTTGCTACTAACTAACTATTCCTTGTTCAACTCCCTCTTAAGCAACAGAATTCAGAACATTTCAAGGTCACATTGATTGCTAGTTCAATATCTTATCTAATCTTATAGTTAGTTTATACTAATCGCTGTCAATAGAGTTGTAAATCATTGAAGATCTTAATCACTTTTTCCTCACCCCGCCTTGCACGCCTTTCGTCAAATACTATACAACTTTCCACAATTCCTGCAGTTTGAATCGCAAGGATAAAGTCGCTGCTCCTCACAATTTAACCTTCTGCCTGTCTCTTACTCAAAATTACGTTCGCTGTCCTTTGGGGTCACGATGACCCTAACCAAACGGTAATATAACTTACTCACAAAACTTGAAGAAATGTTACTCATAATTCACAAAAGGAGCGCACAAAACCGCTCAACCGTTTTTTTAATTCCGCCTGGGGTTAAATAGACCCCAAGGGACAGGCAGAAGGTTAAAGGATAACCAGAAACTACATATATGAAATTATTGTGGGACATAACGGCGCATTAGTGTAACATTGGGCCGGCTGACCCTCGAGGTAGCCATAAAGTGGACTCAAATACAGCACCGGCATTATTCTAGTTCATGTCAACTTTGACCAATTCTAGCTTAATTGCCGGTGGTGAAAAAAAAACAATCGCTTTCCCCACCAATCTTTTACATGACGAAGACACGTTTTGGAAATGCGGGACATGTTGGACACGTCAGACAAATGTGATCAACAAACTCTTCTGCTCCCGAGCAACACCCGCCGCACTTCATCAATTGCAATATTTCCTTTCATATTCTTTTTATAGAAAGTTGTCTTCCATTTTACTTTTACTTTTTCGACAATTCATGCCAATGCATGATTTTCACTTCGTCATGGCCATTGCACTTACTATCACTTGAAACTGTAATTCTCCACAAGACAGTTATTACCACATTATATATGTTTGTAATGTGGCTTTTATATGCTTTGTATATTTTTTATATAAACAATAATTTTGGTGAGTTTTGTGTGCGTAAGCACTACACAGCAAATTTCTTTGTGAATTTCCAATAAAAACTTGCCGGCTCTGGCACTTACCCTTGTAAATCGCCTGGCTGCTGTCGAAAACGAAGATAAAGACGAAACAGTATTGCCATAACAGAAATTTCAAAACTAATTCTTTTTAAAAAAGCAAATGCAAAACGTTACAAAGTAAACAAATGACAAGTGTTAGGAGCAGAAAATTACAACGTTTATTTTAATTAAAAATGAAAGACAATTTCGAAATTATGTTTTTTGGATCAAATAATGGTGCAAAATTGTTTCGAAATTTATCAATGGAGCGCTGCTCATGAAGGAACATTGTCGATAAGGCAGTAAAGCTTAACAGAGCATTGCGAAAATTATTTTTACTAAATCAATTAAAAAAAGTTAATTTAACGCTGCAACTTTCGCCGATTTAGTTATATCCTTTGTCTCTTAATATTAACTATATCTTTTACAGTTTTCTGAGTAAAAATGATGTATGTTAACCCTTTCGCTACAGGTTTTTACTGGGGGAAAGTTACATTTTTATATTTTAAGTCTTATAGCCTATTTCCACCGAGCGCTTAAATGCATTGAAGGGCTCTGTTAAGCTTGAGAACTGTCAAGCGTTTCCACCAAAACTGAGTTAACTCCAACAGCTGGTTTTTGTTTACATTTTTAGTTGGTCAAGCCAAATTCTGCATTTATTTCTGGGCAGCCACAGCTTACCCATCGCCGCCATCTCCTTGTATACGTATGTATGGTTTCTTGTAGCCCCTCTACTGCAAGAAAACTAATTCGCTTTCCTTCTCAACAGTCTAGGAATGCCTGCGTTTTCATATTTGTGAAAATGTATTTCATTTGTCAATGTTTATTTCATTTATGAAAGTTGTCAGCTGATCGATACCAGAGCTGTCTGAATTTTTAATGTCAAGAGGGTTAGTGAGAAGTTCCACGTTTTTGATTTTCTCGTTCAACATTTATTATTGGCAAATAATAGAAGTTTTGACTCTGATTATAACAGACGATATGTATTTTTGCGAAAAATGCAGTAAAAAGTAATTGTCTTAGCAAAAAATCTACCACACCGAACGCAATGCGGATGCCCTCTTTTGTTTGTGTTCGTACGGCTCTTGCAGCGCCGAAAAGCATGCTATCAAAACTTGTACATTTGTCAAAATTGATCCAGCTTTTAACATAACATATTCTGTTAGACGTCTGTAAAGGGCAAAACTGAGTTAACTCAGTTTTGAAAGTGAGTTAACTCACTTTGATACAAAAACAATTGCATGGGAATTAGAGCATTTAAATGCGATGTTAAATGCATTTAAGCGTTAAATGCATTTAAGGCCCGGTGGAAATAGGCTATAAGGCCCGGTGAAAATAGGCTATTAGGCTTCTATGTGGTTATATTAGCAACATTCCATTAGAAATTTCTTAATTTTTATACTCGGACCCTGTATTTTAGAGTGTTTTCTATGAGAGCAACCACATCGTTGTGGCTCTTATAATTACTTAAACATAAAACTTTTTACGTATAACGAAAATTTGAATATTTCCTCATTTACTTCAGCTAATATTTAAAAAAAAATATCTAAATTGAAAGAAAACGTCAAATTAAAAGGTTTTCTAATTTTTTCTGCTTCTTCTTTCTTTACTATGTCAAGTTATACCATTAAAAAAAGTGTATACTTTTCTTCTTTAAACTTAAATATTCAGTTTATTAATTTCGTATTTTTCCTAAAACTTCAAACCATTCTAAAGACCAACAAAAAAATGTATTTTTTCAACCATAGAGGATGCAGACGTCCACAAAGTAGCATGTTGTCATATGGCAACAAAATAGCGAAAGGGTTAATTCAGTAGCAGTTTAAAATGCACAATCGACTTGGTTAAACGTAAACTAATTTTAGAGATATGAAGAGAATTCCTGACAAATTATGTTCCTGTTATTTCATGAAAAACAATTTATTGCATATTATTTTTAAGACAAGCTTTATTCACAAATTTGAACTAATGCTTAGATCCAGTGGCGCACGCAAGGGACCCTCCCTTGAGGGTTCAAACCTCCCTCCCAAATATCTATGTGTTGCAAAAATTACGCATGGCAAATACGGTTTTAAATGGTATTGGGCTCAAAAGTTGCGTACAGAACCCAACCCCTCAAAATGAAATCCTGCGTGCGCCACTACATGCATCAACAAAAATTTTAAATACTTCATGGGGACACAATTTAGTATTTAATCAAATTATTAACTGGGAACGAACGGCGCATTCCCATACACTTCTCACGATCGATGAATAGAGCATTCACCTTGCGGCGCAAGTCGGCCTCCAGCGTCGAACGGGTCTTGAGCAAAGTCTGATGCTGTGCCTCGGCCTCCTGCAGCTTGTGGTGCAGCTGCTTCACCGTATCCTGAATGTCGCCCACCTCCTTCACCAGGCGCAACTGTGCATAATCTCTGCAAACACGCACAAGTGCCAACATTAATTGCGAGATTATAAAAGGGATTTTTCAAATTTCACTCACTTGCACAGCTCCACACCCTCGCGATGTGTGCGCGCCTCCAGTCGCGTGTGCGCCACCTGCAAAGGTTTCGACTTGTCCTGTATGGCCTTCTGCAGCAGGAAGATGTGCTTCTCCAGATCGAAAAGCTCCTGCTGCACCTTGTGCAAGTGCAATTGGATCTTATTCTTCGATTCGGCCATCTCCTGGGCGCGTCGATCCAGCGCGTTGTTCGTATTGCTCCAGTGATCCCAAACGGATTGAGCGATGGCGTTGACAATGGTCTCAGCGTCACTGCGCAACTGCGACAACTTGGAGCGTTCAGCCTGCGACCTAAAGATTGAAATCAAAACGAGGTTAGTAGTCATAGTGCCCTGCGCCGGTGCAGCATACTGACCTGCTGACGCGCTGGCTGCTCGCCTCGGCCCACGACTCCTGCGTGCTGATGGTCGGATCATATTTCTCAATGCCGCCGTAGTAGGTAATGCCACGACTGTAGTTGTTCAGCTGGTGGCACACAGAATCAATGCCCAGCGTAGACTCCTTGTGCGCCACGTCGTCCTCCAGCAAGTGCTGTGCCGCGCGACAGTCATTCGCCTGCTTCGTAATCTACGGACACAAAAACTACGCTGTAGAGAACAAAATCAGCGGCAATTCAGCAACGCAGCCACCTTCTCGTGCAAGTCCTTGAGCCGGTCACGGGAATTGCGTACGTTGTCGATTTCCAGCAGCAAAGCCTTCTCCGCAGTATCGTGCACTTTCTCCACGTCCGAACGTGCCTCGCGATGATACAAGCACTCCTGGGCGATGTGCAACGGCGCCTCCAAGTCCAGCATGGCCTTGCCGCAGCGGCGCTTCAAGTCGGATATGGCCGCCGATTCGGATATGAGCCTTTCCAGCTCGTGATTGAGCTCGTTGCGCCAGAAAGTCACATCCGTGATACGTTCGCCCAAACGACGGCCCGCGTCCCGTTGGCCCTGGGCAACTGTTTCGTCGGTTTCGCGCATCAAGCGAACGGCATCGTTGCGCAAGCGCTCGGCTTGATTTCTGCGAGGAACCAAATTTAGATGAAATCGAATTTAGATAAAATATATATATGTGTGATTTTGAATTAAATTTCTTAATTTAATTTGAATTAATCGAAACCCCACTTAAATCATCCATATATATGATTCAAAATATCGAAATCATAAATGGATTAACATCCAAATATCCCAAATATCTGTTTTTTATGTTATTGTTGTAGTATCTGTGTGCACCACTGAGTTTGTATGTAAATATGTCTTCAAGCTCCTATATGGTCTACTAGTAAACATCCAGTAGTGACCTTCCTTGGTTATAGAACGCCGTTACCTATTCATATTCGATTCGGCATATTTCGTCAAATTGCTGTTGATCCATTCGTTGTTGGTGTAGCGCGTAAACAAGGCCGCCCTGGCGGCGTGCTGCGGATTGCGCTCGAAACCAGTTACCAGGTTGGGGAAGTTCATGGGCTCAGTGGTCATGCCCGCCGGTGAGAAGCACGGTTTCACCAGCTGGTTCGTAACCGGTTGCTCGGCCAGATTTTTGACCTCAATCATTTCGTAGGCCAACGTCGGTCGCCATGGATGCGGGCGATTTGTCTGCGATAAATAAACAACGGCGACTTGTGTGAGCACAAATGGCAATTTGCAAATGGCGTCGCGGGCGTGCTAACCTGATAGGAGATGCCGACGCGGGGCGGCACCGAGGGACCCGAAACTGGCTCCATGCAGGGCGGAGCACCAGCGGTGCTCCATGGCTGCAATTGTGAATACATCACGGTGGTTTCAAATTTGGTAGTCATTTTTTTTTATAGATTTTTTAATATTTCTTTGCAAACAACACAAATACAATTAATTTATTTATGCAGAAAAACAAGAAATCACAACTGAAAATTTGTTTGTTAGAACAATTCTTGAGACAAAAAAACACTGAAAACTTTTTGAATTTCGAAGTAAACAAATGAAAGGTGAACCAAAGGAATAGTGAAATCATGAAAATGGCAATGTAAAAGGTGTTTGAGAAACGGTGTGAAGGAAATGATGTGCATTAGGGAAATGAATTGCGATACGTATGACTCCATTAGATTGCGATGGTCCTTGCGTTCGACATATTCGTGCGGACTGCTTTCCGTTGGCCACTTGTCCAGCAGGTTGTCCTTAACCAGCTGCGAGTCAAAGACACGATTCTCTACGTACGAGTTTTTGTGGAACTTCATGATGCGCTCCTCCCTTGGTTCGCGCTGTATGTAAGTATGTACGAGTATGCAGATGACACATGAATTTTTGGCAATGTGAATGTGATTTTATTTGCAATGCAAAATTCTGCTTTGATGGCTTGAACGATTGGCAACAGCACTGCGCATTGTACTCACTAAGGGCACACTGGACTTTTGGAGGATATCTTTTAAAGTTTCGGTTTTGGGATAATTTTCGCGAAAACGGCTGAGTAAAAATTTGTCCTCAACGGCCCAACAAAGCATTGAATCCAACAACAAGTGTGGCACGTGAACGGAAGTTGATTGCTTTTTTTTGTCAGCTGCGTATTAACTATGCGAGCAGTAGGTGGCGACTGAAGCGCATGCAAAGGAATGTTGAGAAACTACAAGCCATGGATAGCACAATTTATTGATAAAACGTGGAACTAACGTGGATACCATTGCACGAAATGGCATAGATTCGAGCTGAAGGGGCGTCTTCGGAAATTGGTGGTAAGCAGAATTTCTTTCGCTATGTCGCTACACGCTTTTCCACTCGCTTTATCAGCTTTGTAGAAATTAAAATAATATAATGATGATCAAGTGTGATCTTGTACTGAACACATTATCGGCAAATTTTTACATTCATTGTATTGGACATTCATGCAAAAAATATAGATAGGTATGTTTTTAATTATAAATTTCCCAAAATTATTTTGCAATTCACGGTGACTTTATTCATCTAATATAAAAGGATAGTATTTTGAAATTTGGATTTAATCAACTTGAAATAACGAAAATATTTAGTTTCATTTTCGTACAATTCATTAACGTATAAAGTTTGCACGAATACATAAAAATAATTTTTCGAATTTGTTATTCTCTTCCACTTAACAGCGAGTTTTAGCTGCACTGCCGTTACTAACCGTTGTTGTCACTGCCTTATCGACACGCAAATCAGCTGTTCAAAACAAAATTAATTTCACTTTTCTGCAAACGTCAGTGTACTCGAAAGCAGGCGGAAATCGTAAAAACCTCGTTTGAAAAAGGTTAAAAAAGTAAAAGCGTCTCATACAAACGGCAAAACATTGGCACCCAACCTTAAAATGGCCGGTGAAAATCAGGCAAACACAACACAAGAAGGCACCGATGGCACGCAGCCTGAAGCTGGCGAGGCGCCGCAAAGCGAGGCGCAGCCAGACACGGCCGAAAGCGAAGCTCAGGAACGTGAGGAACTGCACAGCTTTGTCGTCGAGCTGCAGGCGAAGATTGCCGCAAAGGCAAAACTGCGCACTGAAAATCTCAACTGTGAGCGTCCGGGCGACACGCACTTTGCCAAATTGGACTCGAGTCTCAAGCGCAACACCGCATTCGTGAAAAAGCTGAAACAGTTCACTGCGGCGCAGTTGGAGCCGCTGCTGAAAGATATGAACGGCCTGAATTTGAGAAAATATATATCGGAGATATGCGCCGCACTGTCGGAGGCCAAGCTAAAGATGACCGACGTGTCGGCGGTGGTGATACTCTGCTCCCAACTGCACCAAACCTATGCTGACTTCGATGAACACTTTCTAGAAGCGTGGCAAAAGACACTGGCGTTAAAGCCGGGCGAAAAGATCTCCAATCCCAGCAAACTGCGCGTAGACTTGCGACTGTTCGCGGAGCTTGTCAGCTCGGGCGTGATAAACAGCAAACAGGGCCTGCAGCTACTCGGCTCAGTGCTGATCAATGTGATTTCGCAAGACAAGGAGGATCATAGTAATTTTTCCATAATATTGTCCTTCTGTCGGCACTGCGGTGAGGAATACGCCGGGCTGGTGCCGCGTAGAATGCAGAATTTTTCAGAAAAATACGGTGGAGAGACCATACCGAAGTCAGAGTTTCTGGCGCCGGACAAGCAGCAGAATCTGCGCATGCTGCTCAAAGACTACTTCAAGAATCTATGTAAGCACCTCGTATCCGAACAGGCAGAGTTGCTCAATATGACCAAGAACATTCGTCGCACAATGGAATCAAAAGGTAAGGTGGTATGAGTGGTTTAGCTAAAATGCAAAAATAATGTGTTTGTTTTTAGGTGAAATATCCAACGATAAAAAGGAAAAATGTGAGCTAATGCAAGCCAATTTCGACAAACTGCTGTCGTCCGCGCAAACGCTCTCCGATCTGCTCGACGAACCGTTGCCCGAGTTGAATAAGGAGACGGAAAACTGCAATCCGGGCACCGTTATCGAAAGCATGTACGACAACACCGCACTGGGTGAACTTGATCCTTGGGGAGATGAAGAGACGAAAAGCTTCTACACCGATTTGCCAGACTTGCGACAGTTTCTGCCAAATTTCTCGGCACCAAAGGTAGATCTGGAGCAGATCGAGGAGCCCGCTGAAATGACGGAGGAGGCCCTCGATGCGGACATTGATGCAGAAATCGATATGGATGATCCACCGTCCACCGCCTCCGATCCACCCAACGAAAAGGACAGCGAAGCTTGCGTCGAGCTGGCGAGCGATGAGTCAGCGCCTACACCTTTGCCTGACAAAATAGGCAGCGCTTTGATGGAGGCGGGGCGCATGAGTCAGGTTACTAATACAAAACAGCACTTCGATCAGTTCTTGAATAATCTGAACAACTGCGTGAACAAGGAGCTGATTGATTCGGCGGCTATTGAGTTTCTGCTGAACTTTAATACGAAAAACAATCGCAAAAAGGTCACCAAATCTATATTTGGCGTGCAGAGGTAGGTGACAATGCTTAACACTTGCCAAAACAAGTTTCCATTATTCGATTCTCCCGCAGAACACGCTTGGATCTGTTGCCCTTCCTGTCGCGATTCGTAGCCATTATAAATCTATGCAACACGGACGTGGCCACGGAGCTGTCTGAGCTGCTGCGCAAAGAATTCAAGTGGCACATTCGCAAGAAGAACCAACTCAACATCGAATCTAAGATCAAAATTGTGCGCTTCATTGGCGAAATGACAAAATTTGGGCTGTGCAAGAAATTCGACGCACTGGGCTGTTTAAAGATGCTATTACGCGACTTTCAGCATCATCAAATCGAAATGGCATGCGCGTTCATTGAGGTGGCCGGTGTCTATTTGTACAACTGTCGAGAGTCGCGGCTGCTCACCAATGTGTTCATTGATCAGATGATGCGCTTGAAAACGGCCACAGTGTTGGACTCGCGCCATGCAGCACAGGTGGAGAGCGTCTATTATCTGGTTAAACCGCCGGATTCAGTGAAGAATGTCGCTGTTGTGCGACCCGCAATTCACGAGTACATACGCCATTTGATCTTTGAAGAACTGTGCAAACAGAATGTCGATCGCTGCATCAAAATGATGCGACGCATCAACTGGGGCGACCCCGAGATCAGCGGCTATGCGATAAAATGCCTGTCGAAGGCATATTTGCTGCGTTTCCCGCTCATACGTTGTCTGGCCGACTTAGTTTCGGGACTGAGTTCGTATCAGGAGCGTGCTGTGACTATGGTTATCGACAATGTATTCGAGGACATACGCGCCGGCCTGGAGATACACTCACCCAAATTGGCGCAAAGACGCATAGCGATGGCCAAGTACCTTGGTGAGCTGTACAACTACAAACTTGTAGAGTCTACGAATATACTGAATACGTTGTACTCGATCATATCGCTCGGTGTGTCGACGGAGGAGGGTGTGGTGTCGGAATTAGATCCGCCTGACAGCTTGTTTCGCTTGAAGTTAGCCTGCGTGCTGATGGACACCTGCGGACAGTACTTCACCAGCTCAATGAGCCGCAAAAAGTGAGTTTGGTTTGGCGTAGTAAATGCATTCATTGCTCATTTTCATAACATTTTACAGATTGGACTATTTTCTGGTTTTCTTTCAACATTACTATTGGTATAAGAAATCCCATCCCATATTTAGCCGAGTGGAGAATACCGCTGACCTCTTTCCCATACTGGTGGATCACATGTATCGGGACTGTTTGGCCAACGTGCGGCCAAAACTGAAAGTAATTGCACTCTTTCGAGCAATGCGTTCAAAATATGAAACTAACAATTTCCTTGTAGTTGTATAAGAGTCTGGAGCAGGCCAAGGAAGCCATAGAGAAACTGAAGGAGGAACTATATCCGCAGCTGAAAGAAGGAATGCAGCCACAATTGGATACCACAAGCGACAGCAATCTGGAATCAATACGCGAAGACAGTGAGCTCGACGAAGTGGTACGTTCACCCTCAGTTCACTTCCTACTTCAATTGTTCTGTTGGCATAAACGAATAATTCAATTCTCCTACCATGCAGCTAAGTGATGACTCCTCCTCGGAGCGTGGCCGCCGTACACGTGATCAAGATGTTGGCGATGATGATTATGTGAACACCGAAGAAGCTGCTAATGCAGCAGAGCTGGCCAACACCACCGATTGGACTGAAAATGAATTTCCACTCGAAGACGAACCTCACATTTCGGAGAAAACCAAGGAGGATCTGGAATTTGAGCAAATGTTTGAGAAAATGGCCGCTGATAGTTACCAGGAGCGCCTCAAAGAGTCCATCAAGCCCAACACAAAGGACATACCGGTGCCGATGATGGCCAGAAACAGCAAAAAATCATATGATCAAATAACGGCCGGCGCACAAAACGCTAACGATGCAAAAGAGGCCAGCAAGAGTGCGGCGGTGCCGTTTGTGCTGATGGTGCGCGGTGGCAAGGGCAAACAGCAATTCAAGCAGTTTGTGGCACCGTCCGACTCGCATTTGGCCATCAATTTGAAGTTGCAGGAAGAAAAAATACGCGAAGAGAAGGAAAAAGTTAAACGGCTGACACTTAACATCACCGAACGCATTGAGGAGGAAGACTATCAGGTATAATCGAATAGTTTTTCTTTGATTAAAGTTACTTATTTTTTATGCTTGTTGGTACCGCAGGAATCGCTGATGCAGTCGCAGCGTAATCTATCGCAGAATCACTACCAACGACCCAACAAGCCGAAGTTTCGTCATCAGAAAGGCGCACCAGATGCCGATTTGATTTTCAATTAAAATGTTGCGGCGGTATTGAGGGTGAATTTCAATTGTGCCGCCGCGCTGGTTAATTATGCTGTTTGGAAGTGACAGTCCACCGTGCGTCGCTTGACTGGCTAGCTACGTACTTTTATGCGGACTATGGGCGCAAGTAGAGGTTTTAGTACGGAGGAAATTTGGACAATGCCATCGTTGCTTTGTTCTTCGTGGCAAATGAATTTTGCTACAGATACGAGTTGAACTCTTGGCGCTTAATTAAATTTAAACGGTTTTGCAGTGTTCGCAAAAGTAATAATAATTACATTGATTTTGTTGGAATTGTAATCGTTGCAAACTATTCGGAAATAAAAGAATCGAGTGTGAAAATGTGAACGAAATAATTTGGATACGAGTACAAGGTAAATATACGCATTTACAATTAACAGAAGGACACTTGACGAAGCCAGCAACTCTTGCAGTTTCATATAAGGTTTTTCTTTTGCGCTCATGTACTTGTCTTTATACTCCCTTCACGTTGAAAAGCTGACCTCGCACTGCACACATGTAGCTTTCTGTGTATGTTTCACACACAGCACAATTTTGATTCGATTCGTCAACCTATCTGTGATTTAATTTTCTCTAACCAACATAATACTTCACAATTATAGTCTAACATCATGCCAGTGCTTTTCCTCAACGAGTTTCGTTATTAAAAATTAATTTTATTTCAACTTATTTAATAGGGTTTATTAAAATTTTAAATTATAAAAACAAAAATAACTGAAAACTTATATTTTCTAATTCAATTAAATAGCAAAAACATACAGACTACAATATTTAGAATTGATCAGTGATTGCATTCTTATTGTTAATATTAAATCAGTACAAATTACACGATTAATTATAAATACACGATTAATTATGTATAAAATAAATGTGTTTACTTGCAATAAACAAAAACTTAAAATTCAAATTATTAAATTAAAACGCTTTATAAAATCATAATCGTTAAAACTGAAACTCAAAGGTTAATTGCTAAAATAAACAAAGATCGTTGACCCGAACAAGTTCTACCGAAGCTTAAACACACTTCGATTCGTTTCGTTTGCAACATAAATGTGAAACTCTTTAACATTTATAAATAAAATTTGTTACATTGTTTTTGGGTTTTTATTGCAATTCTGGTTGCAAGCTATAAACTGTGTTTTAGGCTTCTTTGCATTTTATACATTGATTTGTTTCGCTTTATTTTTAATATAAAATGTACGAACATTTAAAAACTTGGTAATTTGGCTATTGGCATTGACACTTTGTTCAATGTAAATGCCCAAAGTTGTTGCTTACATTTTACTTGTTAAAAAAGACATTGGTTTCGGTAAAAAAAAATATGTGTGGTAAAAGACCTCGAGGCATCTTTATAGTTGTTTTTGTTTCGCTTTTAGGCACATTTGAAGTACACTTCTTTCAGAGTTTACAATTACAAAATCTAATTGGTTTTGTGCTTCGACGCAACTTAAACATAAGTACGCGAAGTATTCTACACAAGTCGGTTTCTGGGGTTTCTGCGTAGCTCTTTCGACTATTTTTAGCACGTAGCCGGTACTCTTTCTTTACAAGTTGATGGGATATACGGGAATTGCAAGTGAACTTTACGCTACTTTGTGCAGCTAACAACAAAAGGCGGCACTGTTGTGTACATTATTCGGCTGTGTGCCTACGAATGGCATCAAAAGGCACACAATTAATTTTTGTTTTTTTCCAATCAACATTTGCGTTTTGCTACTTTTCTCTTATTGCTTAAAATGTTAATGGCAGTTTGTCAATACATTTTATAAAAAAAATACTTTTCAATACATACGCAACGATACACATTATGCCTAACGTACACGAACTCGCACGCGCTAACAGATTAAACTCGCCGTACCGACATAAGCGACTACAGTGTAAAAATTCAAGATAGTGTTTTGCTTAAAAAGTACACCAACATTCGTAATTTCTTGTATGGCAATTATGGTTGTATAAAAAATTCAAAATCCAATGTCTTCCGGCAACTGATTGTAGTGGACTGCACTGCCTCCAACAGTGAAACAGCTTATTTTCCCGCGTACATTGGATTCTTGAACGTTGAGGTGGCCTGTTTGTAGATTGGATTCTCGCCCTAAAAGTAATACAAATGCCATTTAATTAATTTCTATACAATATTTGATATCAACAAATGCAGCCTTACCGTATCCCATTTGGCGTTCATGCGCTCCTTTTCGAAGCGCGCAAATTCGCGTCGATCGTGTATAGTGGTTAGCAGTTTCCACAGCAGCAGAACGGCCAGGCCGATCAGCACAATCGCCGCTATCACACCCAGCACGATGCCCAGCATGAACACCTTGGGCGGACAATCGCGCTCCTCTTGCGCGTACACTTCGATCTTGTCGTCCACTTCACTGTACTTGAAGGTGAACTTGCAGTCCTCCTCATCATAGAACATGCACTTCAGTTCGTCCTTCGTCTCGTCGATAATCACCTTCTCCACGGCAATGGGTGTGAATTTCGTGCAATTGGCTGCGCAGTCGTTGATGTCCTTAAGCGGCCCGGTCTTGTACATTTGGCACTGCACACAGTCCTTCAGTTCCTGACAACGACCGGCGCAGGTGGGACACTTCTCGCAGTGTTTGCCCGAGTAGCGTCCGTCTTCGGTGGATTTGCACCTGAATTTTTAATCATTTGATTTTCATAAAAAATTGTGTATTTATTGGTACAAAGCGCACTCACTTGCACACGCCACACTCGCACTCGCCATGGCCCGAACAGATCTCTCCACCGTTCGGCGGTATGCAGGTGTCGTTCGAAGCGCGACAATCGCACGCCGATCCCGTCCAGCCCGGCTTGCACACGCACACACCGCACTCGCACAGACCATGTTCCGGCCCCGAGCATAGCTGCTGCTTGTGACGTTCGCACGAGAAGTTGTCGCACTCGCAGAACTTGCCCGAAATGATCTCTTCCGGATTCATGCGCTTCTCGCAGTCGCACACGCCGCACAGACACGTGCCACGCCCGCTGCAGTCCACTTGCGTGGTGTTGTCCGGCCGACAGCCAAAGTCGTTGTCCTTGTCCGAGTGCACATCGGTGGTGGAGCACTCGCAGTTGTGGCCAAAGTGCATTTCGTCGCACTCGCAAATGCCACACATCAGCGTGCCGTGGTTGTTGCAGCGCGACGAGTGCGATTCATAGCCATTGGAGCCGGGTCGTTCGCACGGACAGGAGCAGAGCATCTCCAGATTGATAACCAGACTCTCATTGATGCCCACAGGATAAATTTGAATGACCTGATTCCAATCGCGCGGATCTGGCGGACAGGAGGTGACCAAAATTTGTGCGGTGAAACTCACCACATCGCCCACTTTCAGACCGTCGCACTTCGAGGTGGGTATCTCAGAGCCGCCATTGAGGCAAGCGGAATGATAGCTGATTTTCACGTGGCTGGTAGCGTTGTCTTTCATCTCAATGGAAGAGGAGATTTTCTGTGAATGTTTAAAAGTGGATAATTTAAATTTCTGTCTGCATTTGAAGTACGCGACACACTTACGCTGTATTCTTCGCGCACCAAATCGACCACGTTCGATGAATCTTCGGACAATATGGCACTCGAAGAGCCCTCGACGTGACGCGACAGCTTTTCATAGACCGAATGTTGATTGGCGGTGACAGCGAATATTACGTTGATGGCATTCTGTTTGACTTTGTGATTGATTTGCGAGATACTGGGATAATCCTGAATAACTGAGTGCGTGTACAAGCCGTCGCTGCTCAAATGGCACTCGCCATCGTTGGGCGCAATAACGCCACCGAGCTACAATTAAAAAATGACAAATGTTTCAGTATTAAGTGGCATTGAAAATTCAGACAAGCGTACCTTGCCATCGCCGGCATAGTGAAAGCCAGCATCCGTTGAGAAGACCAGCAGGCGACGCGCCTTTTCGCGCCAACCAATCTGCTGACGACAGACAATGGCCTGCATGATGGCATCGAAACCGCCCTCGGGAGCATCCAAGTTACCCGAAACGGCGGCCTTATTCACTTCCGACTACAGAGCGTTGTTGAGTTTATGGCGAGGAAAAGATGTTAGGCATTATAACACGAATTTATTTCAATGTTGTAGATTTTTAATATTAATGAGGAAAAGTTTGGTGCACTCTTGTTGAGAAGAATTTAGTGTTGAGTTAAAAGTCGCTTTACAAAACTGGGGTTGTTGATTTGAAAAAAATATTGGTTTTACTATGTAAAAATGTTTTTAGAGCGAGCACAATTATCTGTTAATATGTATTGGGAATTAATTTGCAAACAAATGTATTAAAATCAGGGACCGTACCGGTTATGGGTTTTATCAAAAAAGCCAGATTTTAACTGTTATCTTTTAACTTTTATTTTTACCGACAAAAATAAAAGTTATTTTGTGCCTTTTATCATATCAGGCAAAAATAACTGTTACTTTTGACTTTTATTTTATCGGTCAAAAATAAAAGTTATTTTGTGACTTATTTTTTCGGTCAAATATATCAGGCAATTTGAATTTTTTCAAAGGCCGTTTGACCGACTACAAAACTATTGATACCATTTTTTTTCGTCTCAGCAGACCGCACATTCTGAGCTATAAGACTTGTGCCACCAAAAAAAGTGGTATCAATAGTTTTTTAGTCGGTCAAACGGCCTTTGAAAAAATTCAAATTGCCTGATATATTTGACCGAAAAAATAAAAGTCACAAAATAACCGTTATTTTTGATCGATAAAATAAAAGTCAAAAGTAACAGTTATTTTTGCCTGAAATAATAAAAGCCAAAAAATAACAGTTAATTTTAACTTTTATGGTAAAAGTTTAAAATTTAAAAGGCGTTTAATATTCGTGAAGCTGAGGCCATTACGATCATAACGGTATATTTGAAAAAGTCCACCGACAATTTTTTCGTTATGCCTTTTTGATTTGAAAATTGTAAAATAACAGTTATTTTCGGTCCCTGATTAAAACTTGTATAAGTTAAGAGGCTCGTATTACTGCGCCGAACGAGGTTTTCGAAACTAGAAGGAAAATATTTACTAAAACTCAATGTTTTGAGTGATAATTACTGAACAGATGAACTACATTCTGACTAAAAGGACATCAGTAGGTTAGGTTAGGGGGCTGTCTCTGTATGAGACACACTTAGGCCTAAATGGCCAACTGCGGTATCAATATTTCAGTATAAACCCAGTAAATCTTTCCCTTACCTCATAACTTTAAATCATGCAGAACATCTTCTTAGTGCTTATGTTACAGGGAACTACCTTTCATACTGTCAACAGAACGAAATTCAGCCACAAACAACTGACATGATATTCGAACTGCAGTGAATTCAAACATAAACACCAAACGAGCAATCGAAGAGAGTAGCCCATCTTGAGCGTTTTGAATAGACACAAAACACATTAACAACAGTAAGAAGAATACTGTTTCTCCTATTTTCTACCGTACTACAGGTCTCCCTCGTATAACGCGGTGGTTACGTTCCAGGAAAATTCCGCGTTATGTGATTCGCGTTATAGAAGACTTAACTTTCATATACATTTTAAGGTTAGGTTCCAATAAGCTTTTTCCAAAATAAAATAGGTACTAAATTAAAGATGTATGTACTTTCCAACTCAAAATCAAAATTCATACTTTATTTAAAAAATTAAAAAACATAATGAAAAAAACTGTTCTGAAAACGCGTTGTAGAAGTAGCGCGCTATACGAGGGAGACCTGTACTTGCAGATGTCTCTTCATAATTCCCAATCAGAAAAGGTTGACAAATATTGGCCTGAAAAATATAACCAACCGTCTTATAAACCTCTTTCAGTTTACTAGCCAAGCTTATCTGCAATGCGATAAGCAAATCACAATTTCAGTACTTCTTCTTCTTGCAAGAAAACTATATGTGTACTTATCATAGTCGTTCAGCGCTGATAAAATCATAGCTAAAATTATATCACAAAGAATGTCATTGTTGAAAGTTCTGAGCAATTTTATTTTCCTAAAATAAAACTCAATGGAAATTGATAGATACCGCTCTTCTTATTCCTACTGAAGCAAACATTAGCTTTGGAGAATTATCTGTTTTAATATAGTTATAAATTTCAAAGTATTGAACAAGAGTGCACCATTTGATGAAAAACAAAAGAAAGTCTCAAGCAATATGAGTAACGCTACAGACTACACATTGCATGCCAACACCTAAGCGACTGATTAGTAATGCCCAACAACACTACATACATTAGTAGGCATTAGTAGGCCATTATATCAACTATATTATAGCTAAATACATGCAATTTTTTCACCAGCCACCGTGCGTTGGATGGGATGGATTAATTATTTTAACATAACAGAGCATTTTTTTAATTGCCAAATCAATATTTGTTTGATATTGCTTACTGCAATTGCTATAATGTACGACAACTTACAGAGAATAGATACGTGTCCGTGCTTAAAGCCATGACATTACGATAGCCATACGGTGCAGTACAGTTCAGACATGGATGGATCAAGCTATATATATATTTATATAATATATCCACACATATATTGTGTATTGATAGTTTTCGTATTGATTATGTGAAGCATTTAGAGAAGAGATGAGAGAGAGAGAGAGACAAATGAAATATGAAATATGCCAACAATTTGGAGAGTTCGACATACAAACAATTATTGTCAATTTTCTATGCTTTAGATAGAATATTTTGCATATTCGTGTGCAATGGTTGCGTTAAGTAAAACACAAAGTATGACAACTTAATAGCTAAATTTTCGATGGCTTAAGTAGTAACAACTTAGTAAGACTTTAATTAATTTCACATTGTGGAACGGCGAAGTAGACGCACATCAATCTTAATGCTTTACATATAAACTATTTGTACGTACATATTACCTTAACACACATAGCACAATGCACCGAACGAAAACCAAGTCAAACTTCAACGTATTCGAATTCCACACCGCATGCTTTCAAATGTGCTCTTCATTTTATTTAAACTGAAGTCAACAGTTTGTGGATATTGTGCACGTTGACATTTGGACTTGCTTTTGCCATATGCAGTCACCGACCAGATACCACACCAAAAACTTACATGCCTATTTCCTGTATAAACACAAGTCAGTTGTGGTCAATTGAATAAATAATACAAAAATCACATAAAGCAAAACTCACAAAATCGCAAATACACAAAGCAAAGCAAAAATTAGAAACAACTATAATAACGCCACCAAATGTAAAAAGAACACTGCCAAAGCATACAAATGAGTGCGAAAAGTGAAAAACACAATCGAACATAGAAGAAATGTTAATATCGTCAAGTGAGCAAACAGCAAACAACAAAACGGCATACACCAAAATAGACATTTAAATTTGTGTACTCCTACACATAGGCGCACACACTGCCGCATGTGCGTGTGTGCATGTTTAGAGATTTAAATAAAGCAGTATAATATAGAACATAGAAAGGTAGAGCAAATATATTTAATAATAAAATATGGCTATGAGACACTATGAAAGAAATTATACCAAAACAAAAAAAAAAACAGTCAAGTCGACATTTAAGCAACACAAAAAAGTTGAACTCATCCTTACAGTGAACGACGAGGTATTCATACTCAGAGGCATGTGGTTGCGGTAACCGTAGGGAGCCTCACAGCCGTCGCAGGGATGCTCAAGTCTGTTGTTGGTATTGTGGTGGTGGTGGTTGTTGTTGTTGGTAGTAGTGGTGATGATGATGTTGGTGATGGTGTTACATATCAAAGTATTAACATAAATTGTTGTTTTATAGATGTTAGTTTTATTGTTGATTTGGATTTGGGTTTTTAATTGTTTCATGTGTTTTTATGTTCAACGGAAAAATAATTATTCAATGAGGCACAAATCATTTGCAAAAAACAGAACAAATTAACAGCAGTTGAGCATCAAAACCAAATTTCAATTTTGTAAAAATACAAAAAAGAAAGAAAGAAATTATTATATTAAAACTTGTTGCGTGTTTTAGTCATTATTAAGAAAATATTAAATATGAACGATTTAAGCGCAAACAAGACGTAAAAATATTACCAAATTATACAAATACTTAAATACATAAAGCTGCCGTCAAGATCTCACAGCTATAATAACAAAATAATAACAATAATGATTGGTACTGATAGACTGATTTGAAAATTTTTTCCATAAAATAGAGCCAAGTTATGGTTTTGCGATCGTGACATTTCAATCATGACGTAAAATTACAGAATACAAGATACATAATATTAAGAATACATACATTACATAATATTACGAATACTTTGAACGTCCTCTAAGATTATAAATATATTAGTAATAATTAAAATATAATTAACTTAACCACTAGTTGCTAGAGGTTTTGATTAGAAACATATTTAAAAATAATATCGAGTGCTGCGTTACTATTCTTTTAAACGCAACTACAGTCATGTCTGGGTATAGTGAACACCCTATATAGTGAACACCTCGATATAGTGAACACCCAAATTTTGACATGGAGCCTCTAAATCATGAACACAATTTTTAAAGCAATTTCAAGCAAAAAGTGTATTTTGAGCAAATAAAACTAGTTTTTGAACAAAAATGTTAACCTTGATATAGTGAACAACCTCAATACTGTGAACAGGCCTTGCAATAATTAGTTCACTATATCCAGACACGACTGTATATGTCATATATTCAAAATTATAATCCACTAGAAAATTTATCATTAATTTTTTATTATTTTCAATATTTCAGCTTTTTCTTCCAAATAACTCCTTGCGTTTTTGATTTTATTAAATTCGTTTTAAATTTAGGCATTAACTTAGGCTTTCCTTAGTTCTTAAAATTTTCATTGTGCCACCTGCATTTTATTCCTATTGGACTAACTAGCATTGTTGTAGTTGACCAGTTTTGACAATGCAAAGATAACTTATCAACAAAAATATAGAGTTTAGTTGGGCATGTTCAAAATTGTTAAGCCAATATAATTAATGAAAAATTACAATTAGAATAAATAATGTAGAACCGTAAGAACCTAAATTCATCAATCTAACTGCAATTATGAGGTGAACCAGAAAAATTTTAGAATTTTTAAGAACACATTAAACAAAAGTAATAGTCTGATTTTACTAAAATAAACTGCAGTTTCTTATACATTTCTTAAACTCTAATTCACAAAAAATTTAATGAAATATAATTAGCGGTTGCAAAATTTTTTTATATTTTTCTTAAAGTTCTGTTCAATAAATGGTAGAAGGCGTTTTTGCAGGCATTCTTCTATATAAATTCTAGAGTTAATTGTTCCTGTCGTAATGAACGCCTTGTTCCGT
Source organism: Melieria crassipennis (assembly GCA_963668005.1). Classification (NCBI taxonomy): domain Eukaryota; kingdom Metazoa; phylum Arthropoda; class Insecta; order Diptera; family Ulidiidae; genus Melieria; species Melieria crassipennis. The sequence goes on along the minus strand of OY764962.1, from coordinate 31,685,412 downwards.
AGACCGCAGGTGCAAATAGCTTGAAAAACCATAAAGCGTTTTGGAAATTTGGTGTATTTAACTTCAGAGTATTTTCTATGTGTTCCATTCTTATTCTTTGTAGTGAAATAGGCATTCCCAGGCAACTGCTTGAAGTCCGCCTTACGGTAGGTTTCATCATCGAGAATCACGCAATCGAACTTGGTTACGTAATCGTCATACAGTTTTCGAGCCCGCGTCTTCGCTATTTTTTCTTTTGCTTCCGACCGGTCAGGCACTTTCTGCTATTCGTAGGCCCTTAATTCTTGACTTCGCTTATATCGCATCTCAGTTGATTGCGATGTGCCTGATGTAGCTGCAACATCTCGAGTCGACCTCGTGGGGATATTCCGATATGTGCTAACAAACCTTTTCAGCGCTTCTGGGATACTTGGACCCGTTTTTCTGCCTGATTCTTCGGCTCTCTAGATGGAGTTTCCCGCGTTGTAGTTGTTTATAACATTATAAACCGTCGCTACGCTCGCTTTGTTTTCCCGTGCAATGCTTAGTCTAGACAGACTTCGTCTTATCAGTCAAGTAAATGTCCAGTATTAATTTGCGGCAGCGCTCTTGCGGGCTGGACATGTTGACTAAAGTAGATCCAAGATGCAATTGACTAATATAGCAAGAAACTGCAATATTTATAGATACTTTCACTCGAAAATACCAGGATCCTAACGCTTGACATTTTCGTATGCTGGATGCGTAAAAATTCTAAAACTTTTCTGGTTCACCTCATAAATAAATATGTAACTACATAATTTTTAACATTAACTTAACGTAAACTAATTAATCCAACTCTAATAAAATAAATAATTAAGTAATTTATAATTACTCCGTCTCTTAATTTTTTCTAAAAAACATTAGGTTAGGTTACAAAATATTGAATAAATAAAAATTTTTTAACATAGCCTCATAAAAATTTTACTAAACAACCACTTTTCACATCTTTTCATAAATTGACTTAATACTTAATGTGTATGCCAACCTACGAGTTGCTTTCAATCATACCAAAATAATTCGCAATACGTTTAAATACTCTAACCTTATGATTCATTTGTTGTTATTACACAGCTAACTTAACACTCAGGCCTGCAATTTGACTTAACAAAAAATTCGCTAAAATTGTTTGTTCATTTTGTACATTCGAAATAACCTAACAATCTTGTGCTAACCAAAAAATATGCGCATGATTAATCGAGCGCAAATAATTACTCACTTTTTCGGTATGGTTGAGACGTAGGGCATCAGCACCTTATCCACAAACGAACCGAAGCCCAGACGGAAATTCGATGTAATCTTGCGCATAGTCTCGGACAATTTGTCGCCCAGGGCGGACAGTTTATCCTTGTCGTCCTCCATGGATTTGGACAAGTCCATCAAGTAGTAAAGATCCACCGGATAGTCAACAGCTTGCGAGTAGCGCATGTGCAATGAGTGCACTTGATCTGCAGCAATGTGAAAAATGTATTTAGTAGCTTCGAACACAAATTCATATTAATGGCACTCACTAATGCGCAGCTTGAGGTTCACTTCCTGCGGACTGATTTGCACAATCTCGCCGCTAGCACCGGCACTACCAGCAGCACCGAACGCCGACGAGCTGCCATGCGCACTCGACGATGAGCTCGAGTACGAGCTGCCATGCGAGGAGCTCGCCGAGTAGCTGCCGCCGTAGCCCATTTGACCGGCGGCCGCGGCGCTGGCGTTCATGCCACGCGTAAGCTCGCGATTGAAGACGAACTCCTGCACGGTGTCCGGATTCCAAATGTATTGCTCGGGGCAGATGTTCGTGTAGCTGTGCTGGAAACAGCGTGGCTTGTCGCCATGGTCGGGCTGCATGCACCAGGCGCAGCTCTGTGTTTGTATGCACTCGTGGCAGGTGCGCTTATTCACGCAGGGATTCTGTATGAGTTTGCCGGCGAGCTGCGCCTGCACTTGGAGTACGCTGCTGCAGGCGATGCATAACAGGGCCGCCAGTGCCAGCAAGCGGTGCTGTGAGGGTGTCGACATTTTATGTGTGTATGTGTGTGTGATTATCGGCGGTTGTGTTGGTGCGAACGTAAAATGCACAACGGAAGCTGTGGGTGGCCGAACATAAACAATTTTAATTAGTGCGAATTTCAATCAAGTGTTGTCAATATGGCTCTGAGCTCTTTAGCTGCAAGAAACCAAAGACGACTGAGTATAAAAAATGGTGGAGTTTGCAGTTGTAGAGCAAGACCAATGTAACCACGAGTGAAGCATTCCACGGGTCAGATAAGCTGCAGTCATGGCGATTGCGCTGCGTTGCCCAGCACACAGCCAACATATCAGCTGGCGCACACTAATGCAGCTGATAAGGCTGGGAAAAAACAACAAACACAATTCCAATAACAAATACAAATTACGCTGAAAAGGTTGACAAATATGAAAAACCTTTGCGCACTCAAAATGGCGTAGCCCTAAATTCGATACGCGCTGCCGTTGCCGTTGGCTGTCGTTGGCGCAGCTGCTTTGTTTTATGTATTAAAAAAAATTATGATAATAATAAAAGCAAGAATATACAGAATTCGCACACAAGTTGTCGTCGTAGCCAGTGGTGTGGCTAATGTCGGGGTTAACGTTGTTGTTGTGCTTGTACACAATCACCGCCAATTTGTATGAATCAAACTCGTGCCAAAAGTGACTCATTCGCGCATATACACGAGCGCTGCTGCGCGAAAAAATGAAATCACAAAGTCAACAACAACAACAAGAACAGCAAAAAATCAAAGAAAAAACTACAGGAAGAAATTAAATAAAAACAAAAAACAATACAACAAAAAAAACGTAAAGCAATGACGGCAGGCACACACATGCGTTCTTGGATGGCAAACTGTGGGGAGAGAGAAAACCGCCAGTCGATGGCGGCGCAATGTTTGTTAGCGCAGTGAATATTGCAGCGTCAATCGTAAATGGATTTTCACTTAAGTCGAATAGGGTGCGGCCAGGGCGAGAGACAAAGTAAATGTGTAATTCGTAGAGGAAATGAATGCGTCTGCCCTAATGTCAGCGCAAGGAGGCGAAAGCCAACGAATGCTCGACAACAATTAGTGAAGTAACTGAGGAGCGTTTTATGAGCAGGAACACGTTAGCTTGCTACAAATATTTGAAGCCAAGGAATGTAAACAAAGATTAAGGGCACAAGGTGAATCACGTTTCGAAGGTCACAAAGTCAATAAATAGTGACAGTATAATTGGAAACAAAGCATTAGTTGTTGGCGAAATAAATTAAGCTGTCCAGTTGATGGCTGGGTTGGTGAGCAATGGGGCGCTTAGATTTAGAGCCATTTTTTTTATTTTAATGCTTAAAACACGAAGTTGAAGATAGTCGTTAGAGAGAAATAAGAATACTGGAACAAATTTGGAGCTCCGACACCTCGTCTTGTCATCATCCTTGAATGCTTTGCATTGTAAGTAAAGGAAAAAATCGATTTAATAGGTCAGAGATGAGGCCCACATTCTCCAGGTTTATGAAGCTGCGACCAACCAGATATCACTGCAGGCACTTCCAGAGAGTACAATATGGATGGATTTCATATAAACTATACACAGAGAAATGCTGGTTGAACTGTCCAACCTGTCAACCATCGACATTAACAGAGTCGAAATGGCATCCCTATTCCACCTGAGGGTCGAAGCGGGTGGCCTATGTGAGCATCATTAACCCTTTGCACTCCGCTGTCCCCTCTCAGGGGACATCGTAATTCTAGCATATCACTCGGATATCCCCTCTCAAGGGACATTCAAGTTTATTAATGATTACGGGGAATTGAGTTATTTCAGGGCAACTTTTTGAGACAAGCATGTTTTCCTAAGTTTTCTCTTGAAATGGCACAAGAAATCAAATCAAGATATCGTAAAATTACTAAGATGTATACTAGAAATGTTGGGGAGTGTTTTAAAAAGTATCATACTGTACAAAATTATAAACAATAAAGTATTGATTTTTTTGCAAATATACATTCTTCGATCTCAACCAATTCATATAAGACCAATATCATTATAATACGTTACTTAGTTCAAAAATTATAAGAAATAATACGAGGGTCTGTAAATGTTCGGTTCTGCCGTAAAGTGGCGCTGAGTAGCTGATAGCCAACGTCGAAAATCGTTCGGAGTGCAAAGGGTTAACTGCCACCCTACCCTAACTTTACTTTGCTACTCAACCATAGTGAAATCATTGATACTAAACCACTTGTAGGTTTCTGTGAACTGGCGTCGCACTAAAATTGTCTATGCATAATTTGGGATTATCATACAGAACATTGTATTCAATGCAGCATTTCAATGGCTGGTTGATCTAAAAGTCTTAACTCTCTAATCACTGCTTTAAAAAAATCATTCAATAAGTGAATAGCAGTTTTAAAAATTAATAAATAATTATAATTCTAGTATTTTATGCAATTAATAATACTTTTACACTTGTCAGTCAACGTTTTTTTAGCGCCCAATATTTAGACTGATTAAAAATTTTTGTATGACATCGCTGTCTACTTACTAAACATTACTCACACTCAAAGTTACATACAAAGTTTAATCCTCCTTTACAACATTTAACTACACATTTTAGCCAAAACACTTCAAGTTTCAGTTGGCCACTTGTTGAATACCGTTAACGGTATTCGTCACGATTCTCGTTCAAACTCATTCCGAGAACCTGAAATGACTGGCTGTGAATTGTGTTGCGCAGCGCAGCGATGACCGTTTCGGTGATGTCAACATGCCGTCTAACGCGTTTGACCTAATCGACTTTGTTGTTTCTCTGATTGACGATTTCGTGACAAGCATTCTCTTCCTGCTATTTGCTGCTTACTTGGAGCAATTTTCCCCCCAAACATATCTCCCCATACACACATTAAGGAGACAATCGTCAATTTTATACGCTACGAAAATAAACAAAAAGCCAGATGGAAAGGTGGGGCGACGGTGTACTGGCTAAATTTAACCCACGCGCTCGACTGCAGCAACCAACACTACCAACAACAATAACAGCTGCCACAACATCAGCAATCTGGGCCGAAAAGCAGCACCGAAGGTAAGCAGCAACAACAGCATTGGCAACAGCAACAAAACGAGCGACAACAACATCAAAACAACATAAACCAAAGCAATGAATCCAAATCGACATCTGCAGCGAAAATCCAAAGCGACGTACAAACCCATACACACACACGCGCGCACACAGATACAGCTGCGGCAGCGATCCAAAATTCACTGCGATCGCGTACGCGAATGTGGGCGGTTTTAACGTGTTCTTTACACGGCAGCCGCCAGGAGTCTCTTTGAATGGGCGTTTTCAATTTTTTGGTACAAGGTAACATTTCGAAATGATTTTGCAGCACCCAAGTCGAGTTTTTCCCTCTGATAATCCAACCATAGAATTAGGCCAACCTCATCGCTGATCGCTGGAGTTTTTCGCTTTATGTCAACACACATTCTTTTGTTTTCCCATTTATCTGGTTTTTATATCGTTTCCATCTCGCTTCTCTGCGCTTCATTCTTCTCCATGCCCATGAATGAAATCATCTTTTTATTCGTTTGCACAAAACTGCCAAATTCCACCATTTCTTACGTAATTTATTGTGATTTTCCTGCTATTTTGCACTCACACTTTTATTTTATCGAAACTAGTTGGTGAAATATATTCGCTTTTATTTGATTTTTGCCAATTTTTATTCCATCAGGGGCCGTCTGCAGACTACCCAAGATTTCCTACACTTCACTTTGCTCACGGCGAGCGTAAAATCTTCACACGCACGAACCTCACTCGCCTGAATTTTCGAACAATCTGACGGATTCAGTTTCGTACAAATGCATTCAATCCACAATTATTCGCTGCAGATTATTTTATAGCGGCCTAAACGCAGGGCTGCATTTGTATAGTCTTAATAATTTGTCTGTATGTATCTGAGATATTGTATTGCTAATTGTAATTTATTATCCGTTATAGTACAGTTATAAGTGATCAATAAACTATTTCTCAGCTGTAGCTGTAAAAATATTTCGCAAAAAGTGGGGTAACTTCTGGTATTGTGCTATACCTATTTGTTTTTTGTTTATATCACAGTCAAATTCCGCCCAAATTGAATGAAAATAAACGTATGACATATATCAAGTATTGGCTTTTAACCCTAATTCTCAGAAGTGAGTCTTACAGTCTCACTAAAGATTTCAAATGGTGATAAATCCGAAAGATTTTCAATTCAATTATTTTATGTAATGTAATGTAAAATGAAGCATTCTAGACAGTTTTTGTACTTTTTAAACAAATGTTTTCAGTAATTTAGCTCATATAAGCCTGACAGTCTCACTTCTGGATTTACGTTACTTTTAAAATTCTGGGAATTAGGGTTAAACAAAGTAGCCAAAAAACAAAGCCAAAAAAGGCTTCTTATGAAAATTTTCGGAGATATTCTTGAAAGAACTCATAAATAGGCCATTACAAAAATGTTCTACTATCCTATCCTATCCTACTTTTTTCTATGTGCTTGAATTTATTCGATTGATTTGTAAGACAATATGATTGTTAAACATTTCTTAGCATCTGGAAATACAAACCCTGACTAAAATCAATCCTCGGCTTACTGTAGTAGATTGGAGTTCTACAACAGCTTTTTTTTTAATACTTGTCATGCCCCAAAGAGTGGTGTAAGCTTAAGTTATTCCTATTTTATTATTCCTTACAGTCACAATTACACGTTAAATTTGCAATTTTTTTTTCTTGCCTGCCTATTTAGTACTGGAAGTATGGTATACCATATTACCCGCCACGACCTCCACATTACCGAACGTGGTTTCTTTTGAAATAAATATGAAAAAAGAAACAAATGTCCATTAAAGTAATTATACGTCAATGATACATTTTCAACAACACTCAGTTATTGATTTTAATATAACTTAAGAATTAAAACGTATTGTTTTTGTGCCTTGAAAATAACTTTTTAACAAGCTCTAAAAAAAAGCCGGTCGCATATCAAAGCGGTTTTTTAACAACTGATCAAAAACAATATTTGCTAGAAGCATGTTGACGCAAGATTCCTTACATTTTTGTGAATTGTCAACATTTTATTGTGGTTCTGTTGCTGGGCTTGGCATATTTAATTTATTTATTTCTATGTAGAAACATAACTGAACCCTAAAAATATAATTATAAGATAGTACACTTATTAATAACTGCATACTATCCGTAGCCAGGTTGGCAACGCTACAAGTAGGCAACTCGAATTCCGAATGGAATCCACATTTGTGTGGACATGTAGGGTGCACAGCGTTCTTTTCAAGCGGTATGGAAATATAAATATAGTTGATGTAGAATTTTTTTTCAACGCCAATATACTCGTTTTATGTCTTTTTTAGTTATTTAGTTTATTAACAATATTCTCATTAACAATATTAATTAAAATTAGTAGCAGTTAGCAAATTATTGTGTTATTTGTTTTTGATAAAAATGTATACCTAAATGTGCTATATGTATGAGTATATAGTTTTAAAAAAATTTCTTTTTTTGCATTTTATTACAAAAAATAAGTGATTGAAAGAAGCATCCATACGAAATATAGTATCGGCATCGGTCAAAAAAGAGGTATCGGCATCGGTATCGGCCTTTTTTGGCCGATGCCACATCGGCCTATTTCTCTGCTTGCAATTTTTTGTTTGCATTTTTTGTACCAACGGGTTCTTATACCCCTTTTCAGTAATGTATTTTTAGATACTGTTTAATATAAATGTTTCGTAGAAATATTTTTTTTAAAACTAGGTATTCTTAAAAACACATATTTTCTCGAAATGTCTATGCATTTCGTCTCTTAATGTGGAAATCAGAAGAAGGGGCATTTAATTTTTCAATCTTATCCTTTTTATTTAATTGGAAGCATTTTTTAACAGGCCTTTTGTTTTTGCCAAATTTGTTTTATGACTTTTTCCAACTGCATCTGTACAACGGGTCGCAATTTGAGAGTACAAATTTTAATATAAAAATCGTAATTTTACGCTGAATAAAAAACTGAATTTGTATGCAATATTTACGTCACTATTTTTGTTTTTCTCTCAGTGGATAAGTGTGATATACTATTTTTTGTAATACATGTTAATGTATTAGAATTCTGAATTCTCTTGTTATTTTATTTAGTTTTTAATCATTTCTATTCTCGTTGTTTTGTTATTTTGTGATGAGTATTACAAACAATATGTAATAGTTCCTTTTCTTATTTTATAAAATAGACTGTGTTTTCGATTGAATTCATTCGTGTTATTTTTTCTTTGTAATCGGTATCGGCATCGGTGTCGGCCGATTTTCTCCCTTTCGGCCGATTAATCGGCATCGGCCAAACTCGCCCTTCCGGCCGATTAATCGGCATCGCCCAAAAAATTTGGAATCGGTCGGACTCTAGTCATAAGTCGACTTAAGCGTTTGTAGTTTTTGACAGCAGAATTGTTCAGAATCAGAACTGGCGTTTTTTTGGAAATTTCATATTGATATATAAAGCAAAAAATTGTGGATGGTCCATCAGGTGTTTTTAAAGATTGCATTACATGTTTAATTACAATGTTTATAACTGTTGTAATCAGCTTTCAATTTTTGTTGTTGTAATATTTATTTTTTTTTGTTTTTTAACTGTCAATCTTTTTTTACAATTTATTTTTTTCCATTTCTCTATTTGTAGGTATACAGAAATCGTTCTTCTGGTATTACATAACTTATCATTCGTCATAAAAACATAAACTGATTTGCAGAAATATCCAACAAAACCTTAGAGCCTTTTAGTCCACACCACTGCCTGCAGCGTTGTATTTGACTTTACAAAATCTATTACAACGCGATAGAACCCAGCAGTGCTGCTCGGCCGTCATTAGCAGCGGCAAATCTACTACAATCTGCTGGATATGCCACCATTTCCAAATGTGAAGTGACAACACTGCAGCCGAGTGCGCGAGTGCAATCGAATGGAAGGCAGGCAAATTTTCTATATTGCCCATAAAACAAGACCATATCAAATAAATTGTGAATAATTCAAACGTTAAATTATTGTAAAATAAAAGTTAAAAATCGGCTGACGCTAAACGGTAATTAATTGTGCCTATTGCTTGCATAGAAACGGCGTAAACAGCACATCTTCGTGCGCTCCTCCAGCCAGCCAGAGACGCTGCATACAGTGGCCGTAGCAGTGGATAATGTAGCGGAGCAGTCGAATGCTTTTCCGCAGCGCGACTTCCAGTGTCAAAGCGAGCGAGTGTGAAAGAAGAAAGAGTGCACACACATCCAAGAAGTGTATTGAAAGAATTGCTATAGTTGCAAAAATATATATAAAAAGAAATTTCGGTTGCAGTAGAATTTGTTTTTGTTTTCTGCTTGTGCTGTAATTCGGTAAAAAAAGATTAAAGATACAAAATATTGACGATGTGAAAAGTGTGTGTAGATACAATTTGTGCAAATGTGCGGTTGCATGTAGAGGATATAAAAAACGAAGAAGAAGAAGCAGCAGCAGCAGAACCAAGGCGAACAGCAACAAGAAGAATGCGAGAAATGTGTGTGTGCTCGGCGACTGCGAGTGAAAAATAGCGACTTGGTCGATCTTCTCCTGCCTGCCAGTGATTTTCAGTTTCCGCCTAACGCAACCGCAGCCGCAATTTTTCGCTCTTTCCTGCCCGGCGAAGCAGTATTCTGTATCATAATTTGCGCTGTGTGCCGTCGTTTTGGGACTCCTCGGTGGCCTTCGTGTTTCCTCCAGCTTCAACGCACGACAACTGTGTTTTGTTCCTGCCGCTGTTGCTGCTCTACAGCTGGCATTGCCGCAAGGAACAACGCCAAGTGATTAGCCAAAGTGCTGCCAGCCACGCCTTCACAATCAACAAGGTGAGCATAAGTGTGCAAAAATCGTATGCGTCCTTTTGCTTTTTAGCGTTTTTTCCACATTGCAGAAAAAGCCAATTGCAGTTCACTGCATTCGGTGGTGCAGCGAAGAGCGAAAGTTGTCTTCCTGCTTTTTTGCCAACTCTTTTTTCCTGAACTTTGCTTTTGTATCGTCAATTGCTCTGCTGTTGCATTTTGATCTCCTTTTCGCCTCATTCTTTCAACAGGCTCAGCGCCGTTGTAGATGTTGCATTTTTACTGCAAGTAAAAAAGTGCCAGCATATTCTGCCAGCAACTCCGCTAACTGGCACTCGCATGTTGTTGTTATTATTGTGGCTGCAGCGCTTTACGTTCATTGATCGAGCCAGGTTTTACTTTGAGTACTTTTGTGTTTCTTGTTGATTTCACCGCTGCTGCGGATCTTCGCTGGCACGTCTGACCCTGCGTCCATGTAACAAATGCTGTAACTGCCGAGCTTCGTTTGTATTTCACGCGCCGCTCTAACTGCAACCAATTCAAGGTTGTATGAAACTATTGGTTACTGTTTTTGCTGCTCTTAGAAACAGAAACTACCCGCCATCGCTGCAAACAACAATAAATGATTATCGTCGGTTGCCTATGCGCCACCGACATGCCGACTGACATTTGGCTGCAGCCTACTGCACCGTTGCCAACTGCACTTCAATGCCTCATTGCAAGTGCATTCGCTCAACTATTGCGGCTGCAGCAGCTAAATAACGCTCGCGTAATTGCTAATTGAAATAATTCTTTGGCAATTATTTTGAATTATTGATTAGACAGGCAACAACTGTGCCGGCCACTGTTGATGGTCGTCTGTGGTCGCTTGCGGCTACAGTTGTTGTTTCGGGAGGTTTATTGCAATTTCCATAAAGTTCAATCACGAATGCTTTAGCAATCGTGCTGGGAGTGTATCCATTACATAAAGCTGCCATTTACACTTGCCACCGGCTATTAGAGGCCGGCCCGCTTTCGCGCGCTGTAGATTAGAGCATTAGAAAATTTCATTGCAAAATTCTCACAGTTGTAATAAATGCTTAAATAGTTGCACAGAAACAGTGACACAAAAGAGTTAAATTCGATTTTTATTGAGTCATTACAGATAATCAAACTGTAAGCATGAAAAGATCTCTGTTGCTGCAACACCAGATAGATAGTTGTTGCTGGGGTTTATAGTGCACCGAGACTAGTAATGATCTACTACTAATAGTTGAAGAACATCCTCTAGATTCGCAGACCTTATACAATTTAATAACTCACGAGGGTTCAGGTGCGTGATGTCCTCTTCCACAAGCCAATACTGGTCCAGGTAACGTTTCCTGCAATTCGACTTACTGCGTCACATTGCAGTATGATGTGCTCAGGAGTTTCCTCTGCTGTTTGTCAGAGTCTACAGATGCTTACCAATTCTAAACCAATTGTGCACATGTGTTTTCCCAGTCAGCAGTGCTTAGTTGAAAGCCTCAGTCTGAGGCATTATATACTCCATTTGAAGTTATAACCTTTGATGAAGATTGCCTGAGACCCGAGATAAACAACACTATTTAGAAACACTTCTTTCCGTTGGCTATGTTCCTGGAGTTAAATTCCAGACAGTATAATAATTGCTTGGAATAATCCGTCTGGAACCGGCATTACACTGTAGATGTACAAAATTGGGCGTGCGTCTCAAAAAGTTGAGTAGAGCTTGTCTCAAGTTCTTAGATAAAGTTGATGCCTGCACAGGTGCCGGTCACAGGTTACTTATTTTCCTATTGAATTCGTTAAGTTATATTGGCCGTTAGCGGTTGAGCCTCTCTAATATGTAATGCCTAGAATTAGACTAATTACCTCACATACAAAGGTTTCGTTCTCTTTATGTAGCGTCAAGTGCGCAACTTCCATTTTAAAATTAAAAAAAATGCTTCAACATTGCTTCGAATTCTCAACAAACTGCCAGCTTTGCTTATCTACTCAAAATATAAAAGAAATAACTGAACGTACTGGCATTTGCAACATTATTGCGTTCTCAAAAAATTTTACTGCATTGACCCACAAAATGTATTATCAGCATTTCTTGTACATATAAGAAATCAGCGAAATTCAGTCACTGAGGGGAAAAACAAGCTCCCTTCTGAAAAGTCCGTGTGACGTTTGGCTGAAAAAATTTGCCTAAAATATTATTGCAAAAACAACAACTGCACCCATAACTACACAAACTGTAGCAACACGCACGACGACAATGATAAAAATTTGAAATCAAAAAACATTAAAAACATTGCTGCGTTGATAAGGTGGCAATAGTGCTTATCGTTGTTGTCGCTTTTGTCATCATTATTGTCGTCGTTGTGTTGGCAATAAAACAACGAAACTGTTTGTACTTTGTTGTTGGGGCTTGCTGTCGTTTTTGCACAGTCGTGTTGCTCGACTAGGCTGACTGAACCGTACAGCAATTTACAATTAACAATTAAAATCGAGTGAGGTTGTTGTTATTTTTGGCAGCATGACACTTGGCCAAAATAAGCAGCACATCAACATCAGCAACAACAACAACAATGCATGTCGACATCAATAACAAACAGCAAAAACCTCAATTGAACCGCATTGCCACAGCAGCCAACATGCAACAGTGCAGTGTTCGTCACTGAAAAGTCTGGCTGGCTGCCGCTTCTTCAGCTTTTTTCATCCGCCATTGCCGCCGTGCCACTTTTGCGCTTCCTTGAATGGCAGCGCCGTTTGTTGTTGTCGGTTTTTGTTTCTGTTACTCTCGGCCAGCGTCGTCATAGCCGGGCCAATGCAGGTAGTCGCGCTGTGCATTGCATAAGCGTCGGCATGGTGAGGGGGTAGTGGGCGTGCGAGTGGCGCTGCTACTGTGCACGAGTGTGTGCCGCAGCGGGAAAAACTGCGGCGCAGAGTGGGGAGCGGTCTGTATGCAGCAGGATTTTCAGGTACAACTTTGCAGCTTACTGGGTTGAGGCATAGTGGAAAGGTGGTGTGGGGAGCGCTGAACACGGGGGGGTTGAACAAAATTATGCGTTGGAGGACCACATTAACCACTACCACTAGGAATGTGCGGGTACTGAGGGTGGAGAGTGCAAGGGAGCGGGCAATGACTACAACGATGACGATGACAGCGCTGGAAGCGGCAGCGACAAGCAGGCAGTAGACTTTAGGCAGTAAAAATATCGATCGACAGCCAGACTGGCAGGCAGGCAGACTGGAAGTACAACAGGCTGAAACCAATGTTGACAACAGCGTTTTTGTGCTTTTCCCTTTTTTGATTTGTTGTTTGCACTGAAGTGACAGTGGAACTGAGTGATATTTCATGTCACACAAAGCAAATTAAACGCTACATCAGATGAAGAAACATTTTACGTGTGCATGTGAATATAAATATGTGACTCAGAATACATGCGACAGAGATTCGTTGTACTTGAAACTCGAATTGCAATTGTAAAGTTTTCACAAAATTGACAGACATTCAAGATATTTCTTACATATAAAAAATCCTAGGAAATCCATAGATTGTCATTGTATGCATAGCTTGAAAAATGTATCACAAATTTATTACCTGACTTAGTTTTTGGTCTAATCAAGTCTTGTTCTTAAGCCGTCTCGCTCTTCAATGTTTTCTTTTCACAATATTGCTACAAAATGGAATTATCATAATTCTTGAAATCGTTTCACCAGTGTGACAGGTTGTCACAAATGTGTGCATTGGTTTTCTTAAGCGCTTTTAAATATTTTTGTTCGTTTTGAAATGTGTTTTTGCGTTTATTTATCACATGACAATTATTTTCTTATGCTGTTTTCATTGTTCTCTAAACCGTGTGACAAGCTGTCACACATCTTAAAGTGTACAAAATAGAGTTCAACAAAGATAAAACAAAGATAAAAAAAAAAAACTCAACACAGAGATTACGAAAACTATAAAAATACCTTCAGGTATTAAGGGGGCATTCTAGTCTAGAGGCTCGATTTTGAGATGATTTACGGGCGTAATAAAAAAAACAGTAATAAATTTTACTGTCCATGTTTTATCAATTTTTTTATTGATACTTGAAAAGTATGAAAATGTATAATAGTAAACAAAAAATTCAAAATTAAAGTCAGTAGAGGCCGGCAAAGTGGGGACTCAAAAAAAAGGTTTCTCCTGGTTGACGTGATTCCAATCCTCCTGGCGACTTGAAACATAAAAATAAGTTTAATTCTTATTAAACAAGGATGTAAAATTATCTGGACGTAGCCGATTTAAAAATAAAATTGTGCACAAAATGGTGTCTCACTGAAAATAAAGGTAATTTTTGCCTCCTTTTTTCAACTTTGATAATTTTTTAAAAATTGTAAAAAAAACAAATTACAAAAATCCCTACGTCGAGACAATTTTGATAATATTAAGAAAGTCTGTTCCAAATTTCAAGTACATCGGTGCATTAGAACTTGAGAAATCATGTCAAGCGTATCAAAAAAAGTAGTTTGAAGAAAAACGCTACAAAATGGAATTATCATAATTCTTGAAATCGTTTCACCAGTGTGACAGGTTGTCACAAATGTTTGCATTGTTTTTGTTAAGCGCTTTTAAATAATTTTGTTCCTTTTGAAATGTGTTTTTGCGTTTATTTATCACATGACAATTATTTTCTTATGCTGTTTTCATTGTTCTCGAAACCGTGTGACAAGCTGTCACACATCTTTCAATAATTCCTTACTTTCTCCAATCGATATCAATGTGCCCAAAATGCAAAAGCGATTCGTTTTTACGGTCCACAGTATCGGATAGCGTTCGCCTTGCAGCCTCCACTCGTACACACGATTTAGCGCACTCGGTACTCGTGTTATTCATATGCGAAAGTACATTTTGTTGCTGCTGCTGCTGTTGTTGATTTTCAGTTGTAGTTGTTGCTTTCCGAACGAATGCGCGAACTCAATTGAAATCATTTAACTTTGCAGCGAAACGAGGCGCTGTAAAAGCCACCAACCAACAACCGAGCGCACTAACCAACCAACCAGTTAACCATCGGCATTGGTGAGCTCGCTTGCAGTTTTATTTCTTTTTGCTTTTATAAAAGTGGTTGTTGTTGCGGCTGTTACATCGTTACGTCGGTGTGTTGTCTGGTCTGGTCCTTGAACTGTCAATACACAAAGAAACAAAACCAGAAACTGGCTGGCAGGCAGGCAGGCTGACTGCCTGGCTGGCTGGATGCCTAAAACAAAAGGGAAGCGTAAAGTTCGGTTGTTGTGCTGTTGCTATTACAGCGTCATCGCTGGCTGTGCTGCAGTTGCTGCACTCCTTTCGCTTCAAGTACTCGCAGCGGCAGTGGCAACGCTTTTGCATGCAATTGAACTGAACTCGACCGCACTGCGCACCGTCGAGTTGAACTGATACACCAGTGGTACAGCTTTACGGATTTTGCTTTGCCGCTGCTGTTGGCTGCTTTCATTCATTCGCATTTGCAATTACTTTGCATGCATGCAAAATAATTTATTACTTCCCGATGGCAACGAACGGCAGAGCAAACAGCAATACGGCAGCGACGGCAACAGCAATCCGGCAACATAAGACGCAGCCAAGGCTGCTTTGCAACTTCAGTCTCGGTTTAGCGGCTTTAGCCGGCCAGCCTGCACACTCTAATCCTGCCTTGCCGAGTCGCTTGCATGCGCTCCCGCCGCACTTCATTATGCATAGACGAGCGGACTAGGCGCATTTGCTGCAGCTTTTCACTGATTGCCACCACCAGCTTACCCACCCTTTGGGCCCCCCCACTGTGCGTCGTTGCGTCCGCTTCCACTCAACTCAACCCACTGCCGTGCCACTTCCTTTCCACTCTCTGCCATAATTTCGCTGTGTATTGCGTTTTCATATCCTCCCCCTTTTAATGTTTCCGCACGTCAAAGTCGCCGTCGCACTCAGCTCATTTATTATTGATGAATTTTTGCATATGTGCTGGCCGCCTGCCACTCGCCCTCATGCTCTGGTATTAATTTTTTGGGGGCGTATTGCATGATTTTTCTTTTGCTTTGTTTCTTTGCACACCAACGACGCAACGCCCCCACTCCGCCACCACGTTTGTTGCACTCTGGGGGTTGCAAAGTTTCGCTGCGATTCGTTCGGTCAAAGTGGTGGCGGCTTCAGTTTGAGAGTTTTTCATTCCATTTCACTGCGCTCACCATTTCCCGATTTGCATCCACTCACGTTGTGTTTTGAAAGTGCGCCGATGGAGCACTTGTCGGCTGTACCCAAATCGAAGGGGTGAGCGTTCTGTTTGAAGACAACTTAATTTTGTAAGTAATCTCTTTATGAATTGCTGTTTGGAATTTGGCCGCAATGGCGAACAGCTTACAAATAATTTTGTATTTCATATGATAAAATTCTTTAGTAGTGCATTGTTGGCTCAGTTTGCATAGTGTGGCTTGAAAGAATTTGCGTAAAATTTAAGTGTTCAAAATCGAATCAACTGCAAACATTAGTTTGGAGTCTCGATGTTCTGGTCGGTCAACACAGAGTTTACGAAAACTTTAAGAATACCTTCAGGTATTATTATTCAGGGGTATTCTAGCAGACTTGTTATCAAAAAAGTGAATGTTCTGATTCCTCATATTTTACGACGTTGTACCTCCAATTTCAAAAAAACTATTCGAAATTTTGTGATGAAAATATATGAGAGGAAATCCATTAGTTGGATTAAACCCTTTTTAAAGTAAAGTTTTAAAAGTTTGGTAATTTGATAATTTCAGAATTAAAATATGTAAAGCTTAAGAAAGTATCATCCAACCAACATTTTCTCCGTCATCGAAACGATGCAATTTTCTACAAGTTTCCGCATTTAAACTCTTAAACTTTTGTTTGTTGTCTTTATTGTATCTTTTGCTATGAACTCTACTCGTACGTGCTGTCAATGTGATGAGCGTAATTCCAGCTTCTTCTTATTACATAAGATTCGTGCTGTACACATCACGTAATCGATCGTCGTTTTTCTTAAACGACAGCATAAAAACACAAATGAAATGAAATCAAAATCTAAGCTCAACCTTTCGTAAAAGCGATTCACAATGACGTCATTACTCCAGATTTTCTTGCCCTTGGCTGTTTCTTGTGCTTTTTTGCTTCTTATTTCGGTGATATTTTTCGTTGTAAATTTCATAACTTTTCCCCATTTCTCTGTACGCATTTACTTTTTAATTATGTTGTCCGTTGCCAAAAGCCACCCTGGCTGCGGGGCGAAAACTGCATTACGTGACACCGCTACCGCCGGCACATTTTCGATTGTGTCACCTTTCCCAGTACACAGTACAGTACCTATAATTACGTTGTACCTGCAGCGGAAATCAGCACCGCCGATACTGCAGGCACCAGCGAAAACACCTCCACTGGCAGCACCCATTTGCTGCACAGACGCTTGGCAGCCGTATCAGTTTTCTGTGTATACGCGTACGCCAGCGCGAATACACACCCTCAGTCACCAGCGAGCGCTGCCAACAAGTTGGGGACGGGTAGGCAGAAATGAGGAAAAACTTTTGCCTTTCCTTATTTTCCTCTGTGTCCTTTTGGCGTGGTGTGTGTGTGTTGTTGTGTGCTCGTGCTTACTCACCCGTGCGTCCTTTCATCCGCGCACAATGCCTCTTCGCCCAGCCATAGCCTGGCGAACGTAGCTCACGTACGTGCCTTCGCCCATGTCTGCCGCCCGCCTCATAACAATTCGACTATGTCGTCGTCTACTCAACTGCTGCTTGAACGCCACAGCAGGCCGCACCAGTGCGTTCATTGATCTGCCTCGTTTCAGTACTCTGGCAGGATGACGTTGCTTTCGTCATCAATATTCGCGCGCGTACACCTTGGCAATGCCGAACCATCTATCTGTCTGTCTGTCTATCTATCTATTCACATGCAAGCATCTTTATAATCGTCATCACTAACGTCATCATCACCGTTGTTATTATTGCCGTCATCGGAAGCAGCACGTGCAGCGTCGACTTTTGGTCTTATTTGGCTGCTGATGTTTGCCTTTGTTTTTGCCGTTTATTTCGCTGCCAAGTCAAACAGCTCAAGCGAACCCTGAAAGTGTTATAATTTTCAACTTTTATTCTCCTGCTGCGCTTTGTCTCATCTTTTAAGCTCTCAATTGTCGTTTGAAATCTTTTATATTTTTGTTTTTGGTCTTTTATACTTTGGTACCCTACAGAAACCTCTTTGGAAGTGAAGGCAAATGCATATCGAAACGTTTATGTATTTTTAAAGTTTTGAATCCTAAAGTTCAGACTTGGTGAAATTCCATGGCCCCATAGTTCCAGACATTGAATCAATCGTCCTCTAAAACAGATACGGGATTCATTTAGATTCGAATTCAAATGAATCAAGCTGTGAAAAGCATATCTCAAATCTTAGTCACAGGTCCATGCCAACCACGTATAAAGTTCGAACTATCAAATGAATCTGTCGAGCCCTTTTTATAAAAACAGCTGAATTCCTTGTGTTGAGTTTCATGGAGAAAAGTGGATAATGAACAGAGACATGATATATGGTTCGAATAGAGCGCTCAGGTAACATTCAATACCTATCATTCCACAATCTGAATTATCTTCTAGTTGTGAAAAAACTACACCATTATAGCTGCTACTGTGCCCGTACAAATGAAGTCGCGCGTCTATGGATGCGGCTTCTGCTGTCAGTTGTTGGTTGCTAGTTGTCGATTGTCGGCTGTCGATGCTCGATGTTGCTGCTGCTGCTGACTTTGATGTCTGTGCTGAAACGTTTTCGCTGTCTGTGTATGCTGCGCCGCTTCCACATTCAGTCCATCATTGCTTCTTCGCTTGCCGCTGTTCGCTTTTGCCGGCTGGGCTGGCACTTTGGGGTTCATAGTGGGCCAATTGTGCAACTAAGCACTACATCATCGTCATCACGGCGCTCTGCGGCTGTGCCAATGTTCCGCTTGTCCGTTAATTGTTCTAGTCGATTTTTCGCCTTTTCGCTTTTGTTGCTCGATTGTCTGTGCTCGTTGGGCTGGCGCGCTGAATTTATTCGTTGTCGAGTTGTCTATTTTTTGCATGCCTCTATGCTATTGACAGCGTCAATGTTGTTTTTTTTGTTGCTGTTATTATTTAGCTTAACTAACTGGTAATTATTCAGGCCTTTGACCAATTTATTAAACGCTTCATTTCATGTTGTTTTCATTTGCCTTCATTTACTGTCCTGCATTTGTTGGAGCGTGTGTCTGCTGTGTGTTGTGTGCGCGTGTGATCAACAAGTTCATTCACAAAAAAGTATGAAATATTTTATGCGTAAATTGCTGACAGTTATTGGTAGCGTGTGTTTTGACAACGACCTAGTTACTTGGTCATAAAGTGAGAAATCCGCTGCTGCAAGGAATTTTTCCACACAACAATATTTCGTATATTTCGGGCGTTATAGTTTTCCAAAAAACTATATTTCCTAATTTATTGCAAAATAAAGTTGCGTAGACATTTAACCCTAGCAAAGTGCTAAACGGGTTTGAATGGGCTAATCAAGATGCGCCTAAGTAAACAGGCTAACTTTAATGTGGATAAGGAGCCAAATGACCCGACAAATGGTTTGACTAAGAAGGGGGTTCTGTTGATGCCTGTGGCTAACTCTTCGTCAGATCCTGAAGATGAGCCCGGTAAACACTGTTTCCGTATATTCACGGACGGCTCCAGAACGGAAGAAGGTTCTGGCTCTGGGTCTTCGTTGAATTCACGGGGACTAGACAGTTCTTTGCCCTAGGCTGGCACGCATCTGTGTTTCAGGCAGAGGTGCATGCGATACTTGAGGCGATGAACTTTGTCGTAGAGAGTAAGTGGAGAGGCAGATCTATCTGTGTCTGTAGCGACAGCCAAGCTGCGCTTATGGCCTTGGATAGCCCTCTAACCAACTCTATGCTAGTCAAGTCCTGCAAATCCGGGCTTAATTATGTCGGCAAATACAATAGCCTGATGCTCACCAGGGTCCCGGGACACGCAGGAATTGCGGGTAACGAGACCTCGGATTCCTTAGCTAGAATGGGCTCTGAGGCTGCCTTTGTCGGCCTTGAGCCTGTTCTACCACTCCCATCTGCGGCAATCAAAGCCACTGTTAACGAATGGGTCACTATGACGCAGGAGCGAGCATGGCAGGCTGAGAGCGGGTGCAGGTGGACGAAACTTATGCTTCCCGCCATATCTGACAAATGCTCACAGTTTCTTTTGTCACTAGGCAGAAGGGACTGCAGGCAGATGGTCGGGTTAATGACGGTCCATTTTCTATGGGCAAAGCACATGGAAATGGTAGGCATACCTGACAGTGCCCTATGTCCTGCCTGCGGGGAGGACGTTGAGACGGCGGAACACTTCCTGTGTCTCTGCCCCGCGTTCGCTCGTATCAGGTTTGAGACGTTTGGCACTGATGTGCTAAGAAGCGACCACCTTGGCTCCTTGGCACTCCAGGATCTTTCAAGGTTTCTTCGGAAGTCGGGTAGATTTAAAGCATATTAACAGGGAACAACAAGTCGTAGTACAATGGACGTATAATTGGCTGAGTGCTGCTAGATCGTTCCGACAAGGGGGGAAAAAAGAAGGGGTCACTACAAGACTTGTGTATGAGAGCCAAGAATTGAACTAATTAGTTCAAACAACTGTTCGACAGTTGGGTGACCTCACTGCACCGTGATAGGTGGAATGGGATGGATGGATGGATGGATGTGAGGGGGAGCCGAGGAAATAACCTAAGGGAGGTCATTACCTCAAGCACTCAGGCTTTATAGCCCAGTACAATGGGCTCAGAAAAATGGTTGATAGAGGAGATTGGAATGGGAACAAGAAAAGAGAAAGTGGGTGGAAAGAGAGAAAGGGCTATGAGATCTGTGCAAATTTCCCGGACTCATTAATGAATCTCTGGAGATCACACAGGGTGAGAGAATGAACTTTGTCCATTCTCATAACATCTGAACCCAGCGTGCGCAATCTCGTTCTAGAGAAGGCAGGACATGCACAGAGAAAGTGCTCTGTACTATCTACCTCCTCCAGGCAAGACATGCAAGTCGGATCCTCGATGATGCCCATGTTGGACATATGTCGCCCTCATGGATTGTGTCCTGTGATTAACCCGACCATTCGACGGAGGTCTTTCCTTCTCAGCTTCTGGAGGAAACTCCCTGCTTTCCTGTTCGGGCTTTTTACAAAACACTTGGCAGTTTTACAGCTTCCCAAGCTAGACCAACGTTCTCTATAGATTATTTACACAGGACTTGATCCAGTCCCAGGGACTGGTATGGAATGGGAGTCTTAAAGGTAGCAATGGGCAGCGAAGCCAAAAGTGTTCTTGGTCTAGATCTGAGAGCTCTTAAATGGCTAACTGCATTGATGATAGGGTATTGTAACTTCAGGAGACACCCGTCAGTGCTTTTAAAATAACGAAAAACCGCTGGCATTTTTTACGAGTGTCTGAAGAGAGTTACCTGTAGATAGTGTTTTGCATTTCCTGTCACATGTCGTAAGGCTAAGATACGAAATCTCTCGATGGTATTTTACTATTCAAGAAATGTTAATTCGATATGACAAATGTTGCATTATCTGAGCGTCCAAGAAACTAAGCTGAGGTAGTTCCGCAAGTATTGTACTGGGGCTTAGTTAACT
Source organism: Melieria crassipennis (assembly GCA_963668005.1). Taxonomy (NCBI): domain Eukaryota; kingdom Metazoa; phylum Arthropoda; class Insecta; order Diptera; family Ulidiidae; genus Melieria; species Melieria crassipennis. The sequence goes on along the minus strand of OY764962.1, from coordinate 31,663,898 downwards.
CTTGCACTGAAAACTTTGAAATTCTCAAATATTTTTCTTTCTCCCAATCTTTTGCAGTCTTTTTCGACATTGGAGTTTTTCCATCGCCAACTCGCCGAATTGTTCATCCCAAGTGCTTCCGTTTGTCTCGCTGCTTCACTGGCGTTTTTTCGCTGCGTTGCTGTAGCATTTTTGTGGCTGATTGTTTATATCTATTTTAAAATTTTACTATACTAAACACAAAGAGCAACAAATTGATCAACTTTGAGACTTTAGTTTGCTTCCTTCTTCCTTCTCTGTGCCGCATCAAACAACGGCCGTCATTATGGGGTTTTTGCTTAACGTTGCTTTGTCGGGACTTTCGGTGCTCGAGTGTGTATTTGTTTTTTTGTGATTTCGTGCTTATTTCGCTATGCTTTCTGCAACGTTATTCGCTCTCACTAGCGAAATTCAATTGAAAATCACAAATTCTGTTCACACTCTGTCAATTGATTTGTTTTTGTTGTGCGTTATTTTGTTTTCCTTTTCGATACAAATTCACCTAAATTCATTTCGGTTTGATTTGATTCATGCGAATGCGAAGGAACACTGCTGGCGTTGTTGCTAGTCGTCGTGTGTGCGTTGTGTGCCGTCTTTGGCCGCTTGCATACTTGGCTAAACACTCATCGAGTTCAGTGTCTGTCAGTGCAGCAAAGTTGGTGTTTTTCTTGCATTAGAACAGCGGCTGTCAGCGTCAGTGCCGGCGTTGTCGTCATGCGCTCTTGTGAGTCTATGTGTGTGTGTGTGTGTGTGATTATAACGTCATCAGGGACATTTAGATTTTATTGTCTGTTATGCGCACACGCCGGACCACAAATTCGCCAACCAGCAGCAGACAGCAAGCAGGCTGTCGAAGAGTCGCGAAAATTGCGAGCGCACACAACAACGTACGCGCGCAAATTTATTTTAGGTTTGTTTTCCAAATCGAACTGAAAATGTTTATATGATTTTTCATTTGCACGTTCAGGTACATGAAGGTGAGAAAACGCTGTTTTATTGGCGGCATCCGGCCAGCGAACGCACGCAGGCCCCGCCGGAGCGTGGCAGGAATTGTAGCGCCAATTAAATGTTTTCCTCATCTTCTTCGTTTCGATTACTCGACTTTTTCCGTGGCTGGCTGGCTGTGCTATCATGAGCCGCCAAACTGATGACATAATACGCACTTGTATCAGTTTTGTATACTCAGAAAGGTCAAAGAACAGGGTCAAGGTGAGGAAAATGACTTCATAAGCTATGAAACGTGCGCTTGTGTGCTGCTGGGGATTTACATGCCGATGGTAAAGTTGTCACTTTGATAGCACTGTGTGGGTGTTTTCTGCGTTGTATTGGGGCACATAAATTTGATTATTATTTTTGTAATTTACATAAATGCAGCATTTGTATTGTTTACTCTACATATGTGATATTTACATTGCGTATTAGAATATGAAGCGTACAGTTTTTGTATTTTTTTCAAGATTGTGGTACAACTATTGCTGGTAGCTTTCACGTGTCGGAAAGTGTTTCAAGTTTGAGAATTGATAAGTTTAATTGAGAATTATGCGATAACCATTAAGTTGACGCAGTGATTTCGGCAAGATACAAACAAATATCATAGATTTGAGCAAAATTAATCAAATACATTTTGAAAAGTTGTATTAAAAAACACACATTTCGAAGTTTTTAAAATAATTAATATAAATTAATTATTTTGTTTGTTATATAACAAATAAAAAGCGTCTTTATAATTGGTTTTATAGAACATGAAGTGCTTTTAATCGAGTTTTAAAATTGTTCAAGTTTGGTGTAAATTATATATTAAATCTGAAAAATACCAACGATTTTCATAAAGCGGCCTATTATCATGTTCTGCATAGATGATAGATCCATATCTAAAAAATGAATGGTGACATAATTTTATGCAATTAGTTTTAAGGGGGTCAATACGTGTAAACGGTATATTTTTGGAATCGCGCATACGCCGGGCAAAATTAATGCAATGCACAATTTATTTTCATTCTTTTATTAAAAAATATTTTCTCGAACATACAAAAATACGCTCCAACCGAAAAAAAATGACCTTTTTTTTCTTAATTCCCCGAAAATCGCGCCGCGGATATCGCCGAAAACAATGAAATTTTTAGTTCCTTTAGAAGTTCTATGTTTCAAAAAGTTCCTGCCCAAATTTTAGATCAGTGGGACTAAAACTTGCCGAGATATTCTACTTCCATAATCAAAAACCGGTGTTTCGAAATAATTCGGTTTAAACTTTGCGTTACCGATATCATGCGGAACGAATTGACCATCAATAAAGCGCTGCTGCAGGGGAACGGGTCATCAGAATTAAAAACCACTTGAGGGGGATATTCTTAAGACCCCCCCTGGAGTCTATTTAACAAAAAAAAAATTTTTGAAAATTTTGTAAATTTACACGTATTGATCCCCTTAAGGGGACAGTCCCCTCAAGCGTCCGAGAAAAAAGCGTTTTTTCCTGATTTTTTTTCTTACAGAAAGAAAGATCGGAGACATAAGAACTTTGGGATATGTTTTAGTCATACTTTCAACTTTATTCACAAAAAAAAATTACATCTGGGAAATTCTAAATGACTGAGTTTTTCACGTTTTCCGGCAGCGTTTCGGCACGGTCGGAGTCCATTTGCGGGAACGATAGCAGCCGTTGTTTTCAACTAAAATCAAAAATTTTTTTTTGTTTTCTTCGTCAGACTTATTTGTTCTATGTGAACTACGGAAATTCCAAAAATCCAAAATTTAGACGAAAAATTATGATTTAAAAAAAAAGTGACTTTTTTTACATTTATTTGTTAATAAAAAAGGTATTAAAAATCGGAATTTTTCAAAATCCGTAGTTCGCATAGAGTAGTTTTTCATACTGAATAAAATAAATTTTAGTTTAAGAAAATCTGTTGATAACTTCTATAGTTATCTTTCCCGCAAATTGTGAAAACATGGTTTTGAGAAAACGCACTTTAAACGCGCCGTGCGTGGCCGCCAGGCACCGTGCGCGACCGACTGAATTTTCGTGCAACTCCTGAAATACTTCGAATTTGGAGCTAAAACTTTACATACATAATCTTAAATAGATGCCCAATCGATTAAGCAAAAAAAAAAAAAAAACGATTTTTTGAAACCTCTTGAGGGGACTGTCCCCTTAATTCCCCGAAAATCGCGCCGCGGATTTCGCCGAAAACAATGAAATTTTTAGTTCCTTTAGAAGTTCTATGTTTCAAAAAGTTCCTGCCCAAATTTTAGATTAGTGGGACTAAAACTTGCCGAGATATTCTACTTCCATAATCAAAAACCAGTGTTTCGAAATAATTCGGTTTAAACTTTGCGTTACCGATATCATGCGGAACGAATTGACCATCAATAAAGCGCTGCTGCAGGGGAACGGGTCATCAGAATTAAAAACCACTTGAGGGGGATATTCTTAAGACCCCCCTGGAGTCTATTAATTAAATAAAACGCAATTTAATGTGTTCTAACCTTTGGAGAACACACCTTTTAGGTATCTGTAACATTTATGAATTGTTAAAGCAATGGTCAAAATATACCCCATATTTTTTTAAGTCAACAGGTTCAGTAGTTGGGGAATTATGGGCGATCAAAAGTGACTCAAAGTGTTCCCGATTATTAAAAAAAAAAGGTTTGTTCTCCGAAAATTTAACAGCCAAGAAAGTAATTTTACTTCTGTACATCTTTTGAGGATACAGTTCGTAAATTTCTCACTCAAAAGATAATTTTTCATTAGTTTCTGCTGGATTCACCATAATGAATTTTCCAACTACTAAAACTTGTTGCTTTAAAGAAACCATAAAAAATGTAAATCTACTTTCCGTTTTTATTTTCTTACTATAATCAGCACTTTTCCTTTGAGAAAAGTCTTAGTCAATACCTTAATTCACCGCTACCGATTCATAGTTGAAGAGAATTCAACAATCACAGAGAGTGAAACCGATTAGCAATGCAGCTATTTATTGTAATTACTTGCAAATATCAGTCGATTATATGGTCAGGTCTCAATCAGCTCAAATCACTTGACACGCTTATAAGCTCTTATCTCACCTCAGACACTTGTTTAGTGGCTCACTTATATTATTTTTTCGCTATGAGTTAATTGCACAATTATACAGTCCATTCAGTTAGGCTGCTGCCTAATGGTTGAATTTCATTACTATTTTTAATCAATTATAAATAGTGATAACACATTCAAAAACAGCTTTCAAAGTTTCATGATCCCCTGCTATCAGTCATTTGTCTCATGTCCGTCACTTTGACTGAGCCCACACCTCAATGCCGCTGATACCGCGCATACAGTTCTACCGACAAGTCACCAATGACCGATTGTGCGCCACAATGTGGCAATGAAAATGCCACATCGTGGGGCCATGCCACGGTGTCAACATTCCCTCATGAGCAACGCAAAGTGGGAACGGCTACCAATACAGCATTGTTTCGAAACTCCGTTCCCACTGTGGGAAGTGTTATCAAAAATTGTTATCAGCAATCATTTCTTAAAGTTCCTCTGCCCTTTCTGTCACTGTGTGTGTGTGTGTGTGTGTTGTTTTATCGCATTGTTTACGTGTGTTGGTGTTTGTTGATTTTCAATTTGTAATTATTTATTTGATTATTTACTATTTATCTGTGCATAGCTTGTAGTATATTCGTCAAGGTACTCGTATGGATGTAGCCAATTGAGTGTGTGTGTGTGTGTGTGTGTGTTTAGTGTCTGTGTGGTGCAGTCATCGACCATGAGTAGTAGGCAAAACATTAAAAGTGCCAGCTGAATTGCTTTGATTTCGTTCAATGGGGCTCGCCGCTTCATTTAACGATTTCTTTTCTTGCTTTGCTTTTTTTCTCTTCACATTGTGGTGTTTTTCAATGTTTCTTGAGTTTTTTCAATTTATTTTTTTCTTACTTTTAGAACTTTTATTGCGGTGCAGTACAGCTGTTGCTGCTGTTGTTGTTGTTTACAGATAATATTACTCGGACGTACGTAGCACCGTTGGCGGGCAGTTTCACCTTTTCCTCTCTCATTACCCGCTCATTCTTTAGGGCCTCTGACTGCTGCCTCAATGCGGTGTCCAATGAAAAAAGCGCCAGCACATGAAAATGGCAATTGCCAGCAGTGTCTTCTTACTTGGCTACAGTTAATTGTTGTTCTTGTAGCGAGACAATCAGTTCAATTGTTATTCGACTTTTTTTTTTGAGTTGCTGCCATTTTCTGACTTTCGGTCGGTGCTTAAAAGGAAGACGGCCAATAAATTGAGTGGAATGTGTGCCAAATCGTAGTGATCGGTGTGCGTGTGCTTTGGTGAGGCGAGCCAACTCACCCACCATACTTTCTTCGCGTCGTCAGTCTATGCCGTTTTCTTTGATTTCGCATTATGCCGGTTAATTAAGCAAAAATAGAAAAAAATTCCAACTAAACGGTGACTACAGTCACTTTGCCTAAGTTTTATAGGAATGCCGACTTGTAGTCGAAGCGAAAAATTGCCACAATGGTCCCCAAAGCAATGCTGGGCTGCGCTGTTGGTTGATAAAATACGCGAAGCCACATTGAATCACATTGAAATTTCAGTTCTCTATTAGTGCGGCTGAGTGTTTGGAATGCGCGCGTCCACCATAGCGACTCGCATGCGAAAACGTTTACAATTCTCGTACACGATAATTGTGCGTTAATTCACACGTTGCGTAGTCGAGTAAAACGATTTAAAATTAACAAACGTGCAAATTGTATCAGTGAAGCGATAATTACAATTGGGAAAATGAATCAAACAGTCGATGTGAGCATTTGTCGGTCTTACATTCACAGTAAATTAAAAAATAATTATTCGGTCCATACGAAACAAAAGCGACGTACTTGTCCAGCGCTCGAACGAGATTCTGCTCAAATTGTCTCATGTGCGCCTCAGCTCAAAACACCAAATGCCATTTAGATGTGATGTTTGTAATTTGGTTTTTTTACTCTCAATAGAATTTTATTTATTTATTGAAAATATTGTTTAAAATCCAAATAGAATGCACGATTCAATCAAGCCTTACTTACTTACTCGCCGGCTGCGCAACAAACTCGGCCTCGGCCTCGGCCCAACCGAAATTCCGCTGGTCCGTTGTGAACCATGCGATAAGCGATTTCGTGTCATTAAATACTTCATAACAACAACAACAATAACAACTAGTGATATTGTTTTTTCCCCCTTTATGCATGCGAGGAAAGAGCGGTTTTTTAGTATTATGATGATGATTGCGGTTGTTGTTATTTTATTATTCAAAGAAACGCCGCCTGCCGCCCCAAAGTGCTGATACCTGACTGCCATTCGGCTGCGTAATAAGTACTCAACTCTTTCATTTATGTGCACTGCGTCGCTTCTGAAAAAGAAAGAAGTGAGTTTAGTTTAATTAAATTTCATTTAATTACTTTTTACAGTGCAGACTTTCTCGAGAATTTCTTTTATGCTTTGGCTGCTGTTATTTTCGTTAGATTTTTTTGGTGCAATTTCCGTTTGTTTCTAAGCATGACTTGTGTGAGTAAAAAATAGGCAAAGAAATAAAGTAAATTAGAGCAGAGTTGGTGGCACAGCTACATGTTTTAATGTATAATTATATGTACAGCTTAGTTTCCGATTTTGAAAGGAAATCTTTCCTGAATTATAAAACATGAAAAAAACTTTAGTGGGGAAAGGAAGAAAACTATGACTAGGGCACTTTTTGTGCACATGCGTCAAATATCTGCGAATATTTGGCTGGCCCCACATAGAAGTCAACAAAAAGTCACTCAATCTGTTTCATATTCTCCTGTCGAAGGGGTTAAAGATGATTTATAAGTAACATCGACCATCACAATCAGCCTATATGAATTTGTTTCAGCGCATTTATTTTACAATGATTTCGACTAACTTCAAAACTTGCTTCGTACGTCCTCAAATCATTCACTTTCTTTCAATTTAACCTAAAAGCGAGAGTTTCAGGCCCATCAAATATTTTTATTTCTTCAATTTAGCTTAAAAGCGATCTTCAAGCTCGTCAAATCTCTCAATTCCTTTCAATTTAACTTAAAAGCGAGCTTCAAGCCCGTCAAATCTTTCAATTTCTTTCCGTTTAACTTACAAGCAAACTTCAAGCCCTTCTTTAAGCTCCCATCAAATCTTTCAATTTCTTTCAGTTTAATTTACAAGCAAACTTCAAGCTCATCAAATCTTTTAATTTCTTTTAGTTCAACTTACAAGCGAGCTTCAAACTCATCAAATCTTGTAATTTCTTTCAACTTAACTTAAAAGCGAGCTTCAAGCCTGTCAAATCCTTCAATTTCTTTCAATTTAACCTAAAAGCGAGAGCTTCCGGCCCATCAAATATTTTAATTTCTTCAATTTAACTTAAAAGCGAGCTTCAAGCTCGTCAAATCTCTCAATTCCTTTCAATTTAACTTAAAAGCGAGCTTCAAGCCCGTCAAATCATTCAATTTCTTTCAATTTAACTTACAAGCGAGCTTCAAGCCAACCACTTCTTTTAATTTCTTTCAATTAAATTTAAAAGTGTGCTTCAAGCCCGTAAAAGCTTTCAAAGTATTTCAATTTACCTTAGAACCGACCTTAAATCCCGTCAAATCTTTCAATTCCTTTCAATTTAACCTAAAAACGAGAGCTTCAGGCCCATCAAATCTTTTAATTTCTTTCAGTTAAACTTACAAGCGAGCTTCAAGCTCATCAAATCTTGTAATTTCTTTCAACTTAACTTAAAAGCGAGCTTCAAGCCTGTCAAATCATTTAATTTATTTCAATTTAACTTAAAAGCGAGCATCAAGCCTGTCAAATCATTTAATTTCTTTCATTTTAACTTAAAAGCGAGCTTCAAGCCTATCACATCTTTTAATTTCTTTCAATTTAATTTAAAAGTGAGCTTCAAGCCCGTAAAAGCTTTCAAAGTATTTCAACTTACCTTAGAACCGAGCTTCAATCCCGTCAAATCTTTCAATTCCTTTCAATTTAACCTAAAAGCGAGAGCTTCAGGCCCATCAAATCTTTTAATTTCTTCAATTTAGCTTAAAAGCGAGCTTCAAGCTCGTAAAATCACTCAATTTCTTTTAACTTAACTTAAAAGCGAGCTTCAAGCCTGTCAAATTTTTCAATTTGACTTAAAACTGTGCTTCAGACATATTCAAACTGTTTTGCTTCACATTTTTTAGTTGTCGGGGCAGAAGCAAACCATGTCCCTATTGTCTCCAAAGCTTCATTTCCGACTTCACATATATAATTTTATTATCTTTTAACCACTTTTGAGTCACATTGGCGTAATGTGCTGGAGCCAAATCTGGCCAAAACAACGTAGGACCATTATGTTAACGTAAAAAGACCGATAAACGTTTTTGAAAGCATTCTGTGACATAAATTTCTGTGTTGATTGTGTCCATGGTGAAGTGAGGAGTTGATATTCTTCCGCATTGGCAGATGACTTGCCAAATCAGAATTATTGTTATTGAATCAGGAATATCTTTCCCAGGCTGCATAGAGTAAAATTGCTGACCAGGCAAAGTCCATTTTCACGTAGGTTTCATCGTCCATAACCACAAACAACGTTTTGTTCGCTAGTTTCATCTCGTACAGTTTCTGTAGAAGGGAAATGTTTCTTGCAGTCTGTTTTTCGCTGCGCTTTAGATCTTTTTTTTGTTTTTGTAAGTCTTAATACCATTTCTTTGCTTAATACGAACAACTTGTACATGTGTCCTGGCTACTTTTACAATACCTATTGTCGACATAGAACGGTTCTTATTCACTGCTGCCAGAATTGCGTCTGCTGAGCCTCTTGGACGCCAACTTCTTGACTTATCCTTGAATGTGGCATCCGGTTGAAATCGAAAAACGGTCCTTCGTGCCAAATCATACAATGAACCAGCGAATTATGCCAACTTTTTGAACCCAATATTTGAATTATTGTTGTCCAAATGTACAAAATTCTTTTGCGAAGCTCTTGGTTGGAGTTCATTTTTGTTGCATGTATGTATAATTCCGACTGTGATGACTAATACAATTTTGACCTTATTCAAAATTGTTGAATTTATTCAACTTAGTTCTTCTTAAGTTTGAAATATTTTTTTTTAATTAATATTTTGAAATATAATTTCCGCTCTGTAAGCTCTAGAATTTCTTGAATGCAGTAACTCATCTTACAAGTATACAACAATAAATTGAAGTCATACTTTCTCCGTTCACAAGTTATGCTTTAAAATACATTTTTTTTGCATTCTTTTAGAATAACATTTGACTAAATCAAAAACTTTGGTTTTATTTTAATCCTTTACATATGCTTACAGTTTTTGGGAAACAATTTTTCAATTTAATATTTTGCTTTTCGGCTGCAACTTTTTTAATCTTTGCGCTGTCTAACAACTCGTCAAACTGAACGCCGGCTTACTTGATTTCTTGGGTGCGTTGTATTTTTTTTTTGTTCTCTGTAGTCGTGTGCATACAACGGCAGCGCTGTCTCTCTGCCTGCTTGTCTGGCAGTCGGTCGTTGACCATATTTGCAGGGTACAAATTTCAACTCATCTCGCTTAATTGAATTTTACTCAATTTTTCATACCACTTTCCAACTGTGCGCTGTCATGTTTTTGCTTGTAACTGTTGCTGTACGCTTACTTGTAATATTATTTTTATAAAGTTGTTATTGTTGGTATTTGTATTATTATTATTATCCATGGCCTGGCAAGTGTTGGCTGCTTTACAACAAAAAACATTCACAAAAACAGTGTTAGAAATCTCGATTATTTTAATTGCTAGCAAATTTCGCATAACCGGCGCTGAATTCACGCTCGCACGCCGGACGTTCGTAAGCTGGCAAATGCAATGTTTTTGCATTAATATGCCACGCCGTTGTCTGATTTCAATTTGTAATGTGCCAGCTACATGTTTGTCTCTATTTAATAATGATTGGTTTATTTTGGGTGGGGGGGTTATGTGAGTCGGAAACAATAACGTCGCTCCGTGCAGCGGTTGGCACCATGCCGTGGATAGTTTTTCTCTTTGCCTTACTTTGAGGCGGAAGTGCGCGTTAATATGCACGCAAATTACTTTTTGCTTTTTAATGAGATTTGAAGCGCTTATTGTGCAGACGAACATTAGCCATATCCATATCCACGTTGGTAGCTTTGCCTTCGACTTGGTCTAACATTGCGAATGGAAATCACTAAAATTGCAATTTTTGCTTCTTTCAGATAATGCCCGCACTCTGCATAATTACCCGGTAAAGACAACAACACAGCCAAACAGCGATGAAACCCGGCGAAGCGAAAATGTAACACCCAGCATGGCTTAGCGACAAGTACAGCCGCACCGAATAGCAGCAGGAAGCCCATCTTTGACGAATACGCCAAAGGTCCGGCCGACAGTGTAAAGGAACGAATAGAAATAAGCACAAAGGACTAGCATACAGCTGGCCCCAAAAACCGGCAACTAAAACGGACTAAAACCCAACAAACTAACGGCCAAGTTTGAATTGTTCCACAACAATGGAAGCACTTTGAAGTCTCTTGGCAAAGCAACTGTCCACCAATCACCACCAACAGCAACAGCACCATCACCAGCCATCGGGCCCAGGGCACGGTGACAAACACATCGCCAGACGACCATTAAATCCAATTCACACACACACACACACACACACAGAAACGCACGCACACTTGCGCACAATTGCCGAAAAGATGTTGCAAGACTCGAGCACAGCGATACAGCCAAAAGTCGTTGTAATTCGACGACGGCCGAATCAAGGTTTCGGCTTTACGCTGCGTCATTTCATCGCTTACCCACCGGAAGATGATCCCTCTTGGCCACAGGTAAAAGACCGACGCAGCAGTCCAAAGCTGAACGGTGCGAAAAAGCAGTCAGACCGACCGTTAACAGTTAACTGCGTTGTGCACTGGATTTTCTGCCTTTTTCTTTTGCCTTTTCTTGTTTGCATTTTGGCTTTTGTTTTTGCCATGCTTCGCTGATTGCCGGCTGAGTTGTGGCGAATTGTTTACACCATGTAAATTACTGCAAACTATAGCGAAGCGTGTAGACGATATACAAATCTATGCTTTGAGATGGATAATTGATTTCCACCATTAATAAAAGCCAATCAGAAATGGAGTTTAGAGTTTCACCATTTTCATAACTAAAATTTCAATAACTAAAATTTATATCAAGTAGGAGATAATCAATTGTAAAAGAAAGTAAATGACTAAATAATTTTTGGGTTTCTCGTAAATTATTTTCAATATGTAAATGAAATTAAGTACAACTGAGAATGACAAAATGTAAAATTTATACCACTTCAAAATTAGTATGTTAAGAGTTGACTTTTGTTTTATGTTTGACTCTATATGTAGACGCTTAAGGGAAGGCTCCCCTGGATTTGGGCAAAAATAAGGCAAAGTTTGTAATTTTTTTGTGGGATAATGAAAAGGCGTACAAACTTCCGGTTTTGACTATTAAATTCGTCTATTATTTAGGAGTTTAAAAAGTTAAAAAACTTGAACTTGACTTTCTAAAAACTTCAAACGCGTTTATCTCGCGTTTTCCAGTGTTTATCTTAAAAACCTTCCCATCAACAATTTAAAAAAAAAACATGTTTTCTCGGCACAAGGTAGAAACCTGCCTTAATATGTTTCCACTTAAAAAGTTACTACTAAAGCTTACTAAAGTTACTACTTAAAGTATATAAACGATTAATATGGTTCCACTTAAAAAAGTTTCCATTTGTTACTGTCAAAATGTAAACAATACTGCAAATTACAACTCAGCTCTTTCGATCACTACCCAGGCTTTTTGGCTTTGTTTTTGGTTTATTTTGTTTTTAACACTCAACTTTGCTTTTGGCAAAAAAAAAAACAAAAGACTGAAACTGACTTCTCTTTCCTTCCTCTTCACTTTTATTTGCACACTTTCTTATAGCACACTCACATTCACATACATATATGCCTACTATTTATATATACCAACTACATATTTACTCATACCATTTTATGCTTGTTTCTCTTTCGCATAACATTCGGCGCATTGGCATTCGCAATCGCACAACATTGATGTGTAGGAAGCATCTGATCCATACCAAGTGAAAGCTATGGAAACCATTTTCATAAAAGAAGTTCAGCCGAATGGACCCGCTCACTACGCCAACCTGCAGACGGGCGATCGCGTTCTAATGGTGAACAACACACCAATTGCCGGCCTAGCCTACAGTACGATCGTATCCATGATCAAGCAAACGCCTTCGGTGTTGACGTTGCATGTGGTGCCCAAGGAGTGCGACGTTCTGCAGATGGTATGTGGTGAATATGCAAATACACGAATTGTGCAAATTGTTAACAAGCATCTCTTTTTTTCCGATCACTCTCCTGGCTGGCAGCATTACACGAGCATCGCACACACGCCAGAATCGAACCGGCTCGCCGTGGTGCCCCGACCGATACCGTCGCCAGTGACTGTGGGTAATGGCAATGCAGCTGGAGCATTGATACCGCTGGCTCCTGTCGCTGGCGCTGCGAAATCGTTTTCACAACAATTGATCTCATATCCGCCGCTAGGGAAGGGCAGTCGTTCCGGCAGTGTAACGAGCACCACGAGTGGCGGTTTTCGACCTCTGCCAGGCGGTAGCAGTAGCATCGACTTTGCCGATATGGCACAGGGTCTGCAACAGCACCACGGCAGGCTTTTGATGCGCGACGACGGTGGATTTTTGCGGTGAGTAGTACACCGACGATCCGCTCCGAGCGAGCGAGCGAGGCCAGAAATGAATGTGTTGTGTTTTGATTATAATTGAAAATAATCAACAAAACACTCCTGTGTGTGTGCACATGCAAATTTTATCTCATGTGAAATTTATCTGCGTACGAAGGTCATTCGTTCATTTATTTGCCGTTCGGTTTAGTTGAACGCGGGGGGTTTAGGAGGCCTGTGCTCAGGCGACGGCAGATGGGACAGACGGTGGCACTTATCACTGAGTGAGTGCTGGAATACACAAATAAAATCGCAATCATTCTAATCCAATAAACAAGCGCGTTGACGTCAGCAACCAGTTTGCAAATTTTTGTGTCTTTGCTGCTTTAGTGTCTTTCTCCGCATATCGGTGCTGTTGTTATGTTATCTAAAATGCTGTCAGGTTATCAGAGAGCCAAATGGTATTGCGTTGGGCATTGTGGTGTGGCGGTTTCGTATCACATATTGCGTTCTAATTAGACAACAAGATTCAAATTGATTCAATGACTTATCTGCAAAGTGAATTTTATTGACTGTGTTCAAATGTAGAATGGTTGCATATTTTTATGCGACCTCTGTTGCAAATATGACGGCAACTATATTAAATTCAATTACCTACTCATTTAATGGTTAATTTTGTGTGTTGTGTAACGAAAAACAAAGCCGTGCCACAACAACAGCAACAGTAAGAGTTATAGCACGTTTACTTGCAGCCACACGCGCTCACAGATGCGATGAGATGATTTCATCAAGTTGATTTAATTCACATGTCTGCATGTTTGTCATTGTTTCGCATTAAAATATTTTATCATGCGATTCGGCATTGTGTTCGCTTTTTTGCTGCATGCATTTTTTCTTTATTGTGTTTTACACTTGGCACAACTCAACTCAACTCGCGGCTCAAAATGACTAATTACTATTTCTGTGCATGGCGCTAAGATGCTGTAAGGCATTGCGTCGCCGCACGTTTTCTGGATTCTGTGAAAAGTTTTGTAGAGTTTTGTGTAATCATTGCAAAAACAAATTTAGTAGGAAATGCAAATATAATCAATAAGAAACATTTTGAACACATTAAACATGTTTTAGAAATAATTCAAAGAAATTAAATATAAAATTTTTAATTTGTATTGAAATTGAAAGACAAAGAAAATATGCTATTTTGTACAATTGGTTTTTACATAGAATTACTAGAGAGTTTTTCATTGGATTTCGTTTAACAAAATATGTCTTGTGCTTACACACTGAGTTGCCATATTTCTGTTATAGTTTTATTCTTGAAAATAGAAGTGTAAGAGTTAAGCTTTTAAAATTTGTGTAGATAAGCAGCTTAAAGGTAAACTGCTGATAAACAGGGAAAGGATTTTGGGGAAATTGCCTTTTTTGTTTGCTGCTAGATAGAGCATTTCTGATTGAAAATGAGCACGAATTAGGTCCTCCTGATTACAAATATACCACTTTTATTTTGCCTTTTTTTGCCTTAAAAATGCAGTTTGCCTTTTTCACCCATAAATGCATTTTTTAGTGCCTATTTTCCCTATAAATGCCACAAAATGCCTTTTTCAAGATTTATCGAACGCCTTTTTGTTTTTTTTTCTTTTTTAATATTATCCCCCTTTTGTTTCGCAAAAATACCTTGAAACTAAAAAAAATTAAGTGGCAACATTGCAATTTCGTTAACTTATCGATGCTTTTACATTGATTTGATCATTCCTAAGCCGTTATTTTTTGTTGTACAGTGGAAAATTTAAAGAAAAAAACATGCCACATGTGATACAAGTACGGCTTCTATGCTTTTATATGAGAAGTTAAAATATGAATTTAAAATATGTGCCTACATTTCAATTAAAATATCTTAGTTTTAGTTTTTAAACTATCTTTGAAAACCTTGATGTTCCTTTTCTTTTACAAAAAACGATAAATATTGTATGTTGCATACGTCAGATGAAATAAAATTATTAAAAAATACATACCGTTTCCCCCTTTTTTTTTTTAGATTTTCTAGTATTTTTTTCTTATTTTTAAATGCCTGTTTTTGCCTTTTTAACAGTTTTTAAAGCCCTATTTAGTCTTTTTATGCAGTTTTTAGTGCCTTTTGGGCAGTTTTTAGTGCCTTTCCGTGCCTTTTTTGCTATTTTATTATGCCTTTTTTATAGGTTTTTAGGTCCTCAAAATCCGTTCCCTGCTGATAAGTCAATAGGAAGTTGAATTCATTGAATCGTATCAATTGTTGCTGAATAGTTTTCTTATTCGTGCGTTAACATTGTTTAGAAAGCAAAATTTTGTATGTAAATATTCTTATTAAAAACTGCATTACTTTAATGGTTTTTGGTGTATTGGAGTAAAATCATGTGCATTAATTTAATTTAAATGCTAAGCTTTGGCTCTCTGTAGACTCTTCCGTCAATGTGGAATATCTGTTGAATTCAAACAATTTGTAATTTCTTTTTTAAGAAAAGTATTAATGATTATTTTGCATTAAAGAAAACATTCACGACGAGGCTTTTAGCTCATCATCTTCTAAAGCAGCCATTCTGCAGTTCAAGTACTAAGTATATTCAATAAGATAAATGCTTTT
This sequence comes from Melieria crassipennis, assembly GCA_963668005.1. Classification (NCBI taxonomy): domain Eukaryota; kingdom Metazoa; phylum Arthropoda; class Insecta; order Diptera; family Ulidiidae; genus Melieria; species Melieria crassipennis. The sequence goes on along the minus strand of OY764962.1, from coordinate 31,648,577 downwards.
CTGTACGACTCCTTCCAATCAATTGATGCGTACCATTTTTTGTATTTACATTGTTTCTTATTTTGAAGCAAGTGAAATCACAATTTTATTACTTTTCATCAATTGAATGAACTCGTTTAAAGTAATTTGTTAGTGTTGATTTGGCAATAAAATATAACGTAACGACAGCACAGCACAGTAAGACATCATACTTACTACACATTACTGTAATTACTTCACATTAATGTATGACGCAGTTGTCTGTGGTCAGGGTCGTTTAACACATTGCTTACACTTTGTGAAAACAAAATATTATTTGCATTTTGATTCATTTAATTTTACAACACACTTCATTGCTGCAATGAAAACTGCTGCATTGATTGAATAATTTTCATATCGTTCACTTTTCATATCGTTGACTCAGCGATGCCAACAAAACATTTTCAGATCTGCGCTGTGTTTTGTGTCAACTGTAGTGTCATACTCGAAGGCGGACACATCCGTTTTGACATAAGAGAAACTTTTCACCATTCTCACACAAGCACAACGCGTTGTCAACATTATTCACATCACACGCACTGCAGACTGGCAGCAGCGAATGACAGTTTTTCCACATTTTTCCCTGTAAACTTTTTCACAACTACATATGTGAGGTGTTATTCTTGTTGAGTTCCTCTAAATGGCACACAAGCAAGAACTTTTGAATGGCTGTTTAATAGTTAAATGGCATTGTGTGCAGAGTGGGCATTGTTGACAGCATCGCACCGCACCTTGCACTGTTTTGTGCCGCATTGTGGCTGCGTAGTCGACGGCAGCTGAAATAGCTACGTACAACCAGATCAATCGTCAAGCTCATCTCGACATTATCAGCATCACAATGACAATCAGCATTAATGTTACTACTGCATTGTTGTTGGGGCTGGCGTTGCGGAGCCATTGTTGTGTTGCGGTTTATGGGGAAAAACAAACAAACCAACCAACGATCGAACGAACACACATTTCGCGAGTACGACCTGAAGATAAACTGAAACAAATGACAGAAATGGGTATATGGAACATTTCTCTATGTGGGTGTTTGATATTGTATTACTTTGTTGACTGGACTGACTGTTGACTGCTGACTGGCTCACTGGTTGGCATGTGATTACGGAAATGTGAGACGGCAAGTTTAAATGGCACTTCAACCATTTTCGCAGTCATATTTTTTGCGCCTGAAGCAGCAATGCATCGACGTGGAGTGCCGATTGTCGATTTAAGTTGAGTATGTTTTGTAGTTGAAATTGAGTTTTGAATATTTATACATTTTCATTCATGCCCACGAACATTTGCTTTCCATTTCGATTTCCATTTTTAAGTCGTCAAGTCGTTTGCTGCGCCATAATGAATTCGCAAATACGGCAGTGAGTGTTGTGCGCGATCGTTTTTGGTGGCTGCCGGCTGGTGGTTGGGGGTGTTGTTGGCGCTGATGCTGCTGGAGATGGTGTTCCAACAGCTGAGTCAGTGTCTGCTGCACGTCATGCACAATGCAGCCGATACAATCGCAATTGTGTACACACACACACACAGAGACGCGTTGAATTCTTGCAATTATGGGCGGGGGGGGGTCTATCTGTTCATCTACACATACACACACACATTCATGTATTCATATTCCAATTGCCTCACTGTCTGCCACAGCTCACCCGGCGCTGCGTCAGTTCGGTGTAGTATTTTGTGCGGCTGGCTGCGCACGAATCACTGCCACCATTACCACAACTATTATTACTGTCGCCTCCATAGCATACTATACATACTTATGTATGTACATATGTATATCAGTGTAACAACAATAAAATCAGCGGCAAATTTCGCACAACAACACAACAAGTATTAGTCAGTTTACAATGAGTGCTTTTATTTTTTCGTGCTTTTCGACATAATTTTTCTCTCATTTGGTTTTATTCACGTTTATTATGTGTACGCCTGTCTGTTTATTTGTTTGCCTGCTTATATGCGCTATTATATAAACTTTCTTCTTCTTCTTCTTCTTCCTCCTGGCCGCTTGCTCTTTATATTTATTTATACTAGTAATGGAATTTGTTCAATTTGGTGGCAAATTCGTCTTGGCCGCGACCGCTACTGACCCATCTGCATTTTTCTTTTTATTATTATTATTCTGTTATGTGTTATTCTGCGTCGTCGGCTTTGTTGACAACGAACTGCACAGTGCCCGTTCGTCTATGTGTCTGTTCAATTGTCCGTTCGTCAGTCCATCCAGCTGTCCAGCCACTCAGACATGTCGTGGTTGTACTTTTTTTTTACTATTGTTGCATTTTTTAATGTCATCGCTGGAATTGCTGCGCCGCTTTCTATCCATATTCGCGCGTCACATTAATAAACTGCCACTTTTATTTATATTTCTCATATTTTTTTGTATTTAATTTGGCCTGACCAAAAGACACTTGTGCCGCCATCGGCGTCACTGTTGTTTGTTTTTGTTATTGCTCTTGTCGGCACCGTCATTTAACACATTCAACAATGCACGTTTGCCGTCTTCGAACACCTCGCCTCGCGCTTGCTACTGTTTTTGCGTATTGTGAATGGTTGCATACATAATTTCCATCGTATTTATTAATTTCATGTTTTTAGCTGTTTTCATGTTATTGTTGTTGCCGGCGTTGTTATTGTATTTCTTCATTTTTGCGGCTATTAAAAAGCTCGGGTGATTGATGTGCGGCTGCTACCCGTAAAAGTTGTAAAGTGCGATACACCGCCTTACACCGCTACACCGCCGCATCGTCATGTACACTTGACATAATCGCACAGTGGGCCGTTGGATAATTTGTACAAGTGTATGTGTGTGTGTGTAGTTGTGCGGGCTGTACGTATTATTTGATGTTTAATGTATAGAAAGCGTATCAACATAAAATGTCGCTTCTACTTGTAGGGGAGAAAATAATTATGCAAACTTTATCAACGATCGTCATGAAAAAATATGAAATCAGTACCTATGTACATATATGAAAAAATATTTATGGAGTATGTACGATGTACTTGTGTAGGCGAAGGTACTTTTATGGCATTTTGATTTGGCGTTTTGTTTGTTTTGAAAGGATCCAGCATAGGTGGCATAGGTAGATATATGCATAAAATGGTTATTTGGCAAATATCTGAAGTGAAAAATGTATAGCTCAACGCTAGGATTCCCAAGGGAGTCAAAAAAAGCTAGTGAGATCTTTGGTTTTATTTTAATAAGAATATCTTCTTTACTTTAAATATTTATAAAAGCCAAAGCGAATACAAGAACTGAAAATATTATTACATCTGTAGACTTAATGTCTTGCTTGGGGACCTCTTCTAACCAAAAAAAGGAAGACGGGGGCCTCTAAGTAAGTTGTAGTCTTGAGATATCCTTACAGAAGCAAATAATGTACTACAGAGTTTCCTTGGTACCATTTTCTTTGCATTTCCTGCATTCATCCGACTCAGTGATGAGTCGAAGTGGCATTAATAGTCTGGGGGGGCATTTAATTCAGAAGTGAATATCTTATCAAAGTTTTGTCAGTAAGTTGCTGTCAACTTACGCTTTCATTTATTTATTTAGTTTCTTTGTTGGAATGAAATGTAATTCTGAATAATTTCGTTAATTATTATTTCTGTTAAATATGACTTTAAAATTGGTTGCTTGAATTTATTTAGTGAATTTAAAAAGAAGTTGAGAAAACCTGAAAACCTGGTCTTCACAAGTTTCGAGGAAAACCCGCTCAAGTATACTTACTACTTACTTAACTGGCCATAACAACCCATTACCGGGTTACGGCCTGCCGCAAAAGCTCTCTCTAGGCGTTTCTGCTTTGCGTGTGCCTTCTCCAGTTGGCTACACCAAGAGAAGATATGGCCTCCTCAACTTGGTCCTTGCACCGGAGACACGGCCTGCCTCTTCGCCGTCAACCTCCAACTACCGCATCGAACATTTTTTTCGCCGGAGCTTCATTGCCCATACGGCTGACATGGCCAAGCCAACGTAGCCGCTTGAATTCCACCTCGGTCAAGTATCCCAATTATAAATGCAATCTTTTTGAGGTGCTTACACGGTTGGAGTACTGAAGCGGGTTGAGTACTCAGGCTACATAGAGCATAGTGCACAGAAATGTTGGTTACTTGAACGGAGTAGGTAATTAAGAGTGAAAGTATTTAAGCTAGTTTTACTGTAAGAAGTTGAAGTACTAAAGAAGTTGAAATATCAAACCAAAATGGATATGAACTGTGTTTGAAGTCCTGGAGCACACATATCACCTCATACTATAGTCATACCTGATAGTTTTTTTCTTTTTTGCAATAACCTAAAATCTCCATATTTGGTGGAACAATTTTCCGGTTTTCGTAGTTTCGGTTTTCCTAGTTCGAATGCTCCCGGCATACGTGGCCATTGCCGTGTGGAATGTGGCCCACTGATACCACAGTGCCGCCAGTAGTCGCAGCCGCTGCAGCTACTTAACTTACGTTGACAATTACCTCTATTAATATTATACATACTGATACCGATTTTTATTTCGTTAGTTTGTTGTTGTATACGTTTGCGTTGCCTTGCGCACATCCACCACGAGCAACATGTGCTGGCTGGCTGACTGGCTGGTGGGTAGGTGGGCAGCAATAGGTATACTTGGCCGTAGTACATGCGACTGCGAGCACATTCGCTATGCGCACAATTGGATATTAGGGCAGTAACGCTGTGTGACATTTTCTGCTGTCGCTGGCGATGTTGGTGCTGGTGCTGCTGTTGTCGCTTCCGCAGGCGAATAATAAATTCGTTTGGGTTAGTTTAGTCTGTGTCGAGGCATCACATTGGCTTGACTGGTTTACTGGCACTCGTGCGCGTCCACTAGTCGCAAGTGATTTGCTCGCGCGAAAAGGCCAATCAGTACAAGCTGGGCGCGCGCCCGCCTCAAGCTCTGTGTGCGGCTCGGTGCGGTCGTCGTGTGTAGACGCACTTACGCTCTCAAGCTGCGTACGGTTGCAGCTGGCCGTGCAACTACCTACGCATTTGTGAGTGCGCGACATTCATTCTCATTGCCGCAACGGCTACAGTCGCAGCCACAGCCACAGCAGCGGCAGTGCGTCGAGCTGTTGCCATTGGCAAAGTTATCGAATATCGATGCTGATGATTACATAGTCGGTGCAAAAAGTACACCAGCCATTTGTTGTGTGATTGCAATTGTTACAGCAAAAGTATGAGAAAATCGGCCAACACAAATTTCGTGCAAAATGTTGGCAAATCGCATGCATTTTTGTGGCAATGTGTGCAGTTGCGTGCGGTGCGAAAGTGATTGTCGATCGGCGCTGATGATAATAAAAATTGAAATGTTTTTAATGATGGCATAAATTTCTACTCAACCAAGTTGTGCTGGCTACTGTCTGTGCAAAAAACAGTGTTGCCGCTCTTAAGTCGTTTTGGTGGCTGCGATAAAATCACTTGTGGCGAGCTTTATTAGTTGCAGCTACCTGCTAACTGTGAACCGAGGGCTCCAACGTGCCTCGTTGTTGTAAAATGCTTATCAGCGTCTGGCGAGCATCCAGTGGCGATCGACAGCAACGATACGCGCAATCATAAGCAACGCGGTGCTGGCTACAGCGTCTTCGGGCATGTGAGTGAGTGCGTATTTTCGGTGTCCTCTTACAGGTTCAGGCATAAATGTCGACTTGCCGAGGAGGGAATGTTTGAAGTGAACGGGTATGGCTTTAAAAATGTGGATAGCGAAGATTTTGTGAAGCTACTGCTGAGTCTAACCCATTCACTTTGATGTGCAGATATCAGTTTGCAAGAGTTGCACTAGGAATGGGCGTGGTCTGCGTGAGAGTTTTTGTCGTTTAGGGGGAAAAATTTGCCAAGCCAAACCAAGTCCATACAATTTCCATAATGGCTCTCTGATGTTCTACTTTATGGTCATTTGATTATTTCTGTATATTTTGACAAAGGCCATAGCCGGATTTTGATAACATAACAATTTTGATTGTTATATTTTTTAATACTAGGATTAATATAGAAAAAAATATATGTATGTTGTTAAATATTATCTCATATCATATTAGGGTGAGGAAAAATAAATCCATTATTTCTCATTGAACTTTAAGACGTTGTTTCGCATGCTTCGGATTGCCCGATTTGAGTCAAATATGTACCGTTTTGTTCTATAATTTGTTCCCATTTTAAAGGTAGCTTCATAATGCCTCTCTCATAGAAGTCTTGGTCCTTATTGCCGAAAAACCCTAGTAATCGATTTTCACATTCTGCTCTTGATGCCAATTTCTTATCACTCAGGAAGTTTTGCAAAGCGAGAAAAAGATGGTAATCGCTTGGTGCCAGGTCCGGACTATATAGACGTGTGTGGCCTGGCGTTGTCCTGGTGGAACACAACACCTTTTCTGTTGGCCAATTCTGGCCGTTTCTGGTCAATCGCTAGCTTCAAACGGTCCAGTTGTTGGCAGTAGAGATCTGAATTTATTGTTTGGCCATATGGAAGCAACTCATAATAAATGATTCCCCTTAGTCCAACCAAATGCACAACAGAACCTTCCTGGCCGTTAGTCCTGGTTTGGCCACCGTTTGAGCTGCTTCACCGCGCTTTGACCATGATCGTTTTCGCACAATATTGTCATATGTGACCCATTTCTCATCCCTAGTCACCATCCGTTTAAGAAATGGGTCGATTTTATTCCGCTTGGTCAAGTCTTCGCAGATGGAAATTCGATCCATCATTTTTTTTTTGTGTGTTAATTGGTGTGGCACCCAAACATCGAATTTCTTTTTGAATCCAGCTTTGTGCAAATGGTTTAAAACTGTTTTATGGTCGATTTTTAGTTCCTGGGCGATGCTACGACTAATAGCATGGCGGTCAACTTCGATCATTTCTGTGATTTTATCGACATTTTCGACGACGGGCCTGCCTGTGCAAGGTGCATCTTTAACGTCAAAAGTACCTGAACGGAATCGACGAAACCAAAATTGCACGTAATTAGCTGTTACAGTATCGGGTATCGGATAAACACCATTCAGAATTTCAGCAACCTGGCTCGCATTTTCGCATTTATCAAAGAAAAACTGTAAAATGTACTGAAATTTCTCTTTGTTGACTTCCATTTTTAACACCCTGTAACTTACAACAATGGACCAAAATAAAACAGCAAAATAATTTTTTTAGTGTAAAGTGTCACCTTGACAACGAGTATAAATTTGAAATTGTTTGACCGGTACTTTACGAGATATCGATCACTATAGCCATCTACCAATGGATTTCTTTTTCCCCAACCTAATATTTAACAACGTATATTTTTATTTATTAATATATATATTTTTATTTATATATAAAAAAAATTTGTGATTGTGCCGCACACAACCTAAAAAAAATGTAAATATGTATTATATTTTATTTTTTGAAGTGCCACGCAGGTGGAAAAAATGTTGAATTATATGAGAAATATATAAAAAAATTTGGTGATTGTACCAAAAATCTAACGATAAAAATTAAAAAAAAAATTTATATTCACTTTTGAGTTCCACCGATTTTTCTGGTAATGCAATGTAAATCGGTTGACTACTTCGAAAGTTATTAACTTTTGTTTTTACTTACTGTATTACTTAATTCTGGCAGATCGGGGATTAACTATTATGGACTAAAATCCTGGGAAATGGTTACCTATATTAATACAAGTATTTAAAAAAATATTGGCCGGAGGGCTAATTGCCCTTCCTTATACCGTTACGGCCTTTTACGATTTTTTAAAAGATATTTCGATAATGCTTCACTTAACATCCTTGAAAAATACGCTGTCGATTCTCAAAAAACGCCCCACATATTTATTTTCATCAACGATGTTTATTGTTTCTATTTTTTGTTGCATTGTGTTGATCACAAATCTTACTTAATGCATCATTTTCAAAGAAGCAGACACCTGATATTAATTGTCTTGTATTGTTATTGTTGTTTGTTTTATTAATTACACCATGCCACTGTTTATTATACAATTTTGTTTAAACCCCTCCATTTGACTTATTTGCCACCAAACGTCAGCCATGTGACGTAGGAAGTCGGCTGTGTATTCATTTCAGCGTTCGCCCGCTTATCCGATTTACTGTCTGTCGATTTATTCAGCTGCTTGTTGTCTGTGGGTCTCTGCCTATGTGACGGCCCGTATATCAGCAGCTCCATATTTCTTTCGGCTGCTTCGATCGATTTTTGTTTGCAATTGGCGCTGGCATATTTGGCATTTGGCCGCCATGTGTAATTTTGCAGTTTATTGTATTGCACCGTTGTTTTGCCGTTGGGCTCTTGTTTTTGTCATTTTTGCAATTAACAAGTCATAAATATAATTTGTTGACAAGTTTGATAAGGCGCCTAAAAGTTGGGCACTCGCGCATACAAAAACAATCACACGCACACACAGACATACACGCCGAGTCGCGCCTATCAAAGCGTCTCTATTCACACTTGGTTCGATTGAACATAAACAAGCCGAGACACACACAAACATACACATTTACATATATACACAAACAACTTGTCATCAATGGCGCTATCGCAATCGCAAAAATTTCAGCAGGTACGAGTGCATAAGAAGAATTTATTCCATAGGCGTTTGTTCGATGTCTGTGCATGTCTGGTTGACTTGTTGGCCAAGTTGAATTTGGTTTATGTAAGAAAAAAATTATGCATATTTGATATGTTTTGTAATAGTGTAGTTACAGCAAATCGTGGCAAGTGCCGTTGCGTTGCAATTAAACATTGCGGCCCCTTTATGTTGCAATCTGGCCGAGCGCACTTGTAACACCTGAACTTTCATGTAATTAAATTGATTTCAAGGCCATCATTGTTGCTGTTATTTTGTGCGCAAAGGGCCATTGTTGTTGCTGTTGCTCAGCTCGAGTATCTGGTCAAGCTTGTAGCGTTTCGCGGTGAAGGCCATTTGTAATTACAGCTGCCGCTTCACGCACTAAATCGTGTATCGTAAAATTATTTTTGTAAATATATTCGATCAGTTGCTAATTAAATAAACAATTTGCGCCAACCATGAGTGCGCAGCAAGTCTTCGTGGCGACTATTTATTATGCTCGATAAGTTGTGGTGTAGCACTGTTTATTACCTGCTTTTTTAAACACTCAAAAGTCAGGTGGAGAATGTTTTTTTGAAGAGCCTTGTAATAAAAGCTAAAACTGTGAGGGAGTTGTTGACATTGTAATTTACACAAAAGTTGAACAATGCCAACAGAAATCGTTGCAGACAACAATTCGATCAAAGCAAAATTCTTTGATTTTAGTAGCATAATTTGTTTCGACCCTGAAATGGAGGTTGTTGAAAGTGCCGACATTTTTATGGGAGTTCTAAATGTTTCTACATACTTTACTCTTTTGAGGCCATCTTTTTGCCCAGCAAGAATGTTGAAAAAATTGAAACAAATAATAATCTGATGGGACAATGACAGAACTCGGGATTTATCAAAACCTCCCAGCCAAAATTTCTTGGCTTTTGCCGGGTCAACAGAAATGTGATGTACAACACAGCTTCTTTTCTGTTGATCAATTCCGACCTTGCTTTTTCAATTTATTGCTTTCAAAGCTTTAAATGTTGCCAGTGGAAATTCTAATTAATCGTTTGGCCAGGCGGTAGTAACTCATAATAGATGATAACATTTCCACCAAACACACAGCATCACCTTCCTTCCGGCTTTGACACTATTCTTGGAGTTTCATCTTTTTGTTGATCACGATCGTTTTCGAACAACATTCCATTATATGATCCACTTCTCATCACCTGTTACCATTCGTTTTTAAAATTGCTTGATTTCGTTTCGTTTCAACAGCGAATTGCAGATTAAATTTTGGTTCTATTCTAATTTTTGTTGATTCAAATTTACTGCACTTAGTTTAGTCACTGCGCCTTTGGTGCAATGCTATGCAAGTGGCGACTGGCGCCCCACGATTTATGCAGAAGCTGCGAATACAAGGATACAGTGGAATCGATCGAGCACTTGTTATGCCACTGTTCATCACTGCAAGAACGACCGTTCCAGACCTTTTGAGTCAGGTTCTTCGAGGGAATTACAAAAATAGCTGACTCTCAAAAGATACGGACCGGATCTACAGGGATCCCAGCAAATAGGAAAGGACACCGGATTCAAGAATGACTCCAATGGCATCTCCGAGTGGAAGTGCATGCCGCACACACCCCTTCTTTAAACTAACCTAACCTAATTCATGTCGAGGCCGACAGGTATACCTTTGAAGTTGTCAAGGAATTCGTCTACCTTGGCACCGCCATCAACAGCAGCAATAATGTCAGTCTGGGGATAAAGCGAAGGATTACTCTTGCCAACAGGTGCTACTACGGTCTCGGTAGGCAATTAAGAAGTAGAGACCTCTCTCGACCGACAAAACTTGCACTCTATAGGACGCTCATCTTGCCCGTGCTCCTCTATGGCGCTGAAGCATGGACAATTACACGAAACGACATAGCGGCCCTTGAAGTGTTCGAGAGGAAGGTACTTCGCAAAATCTTCGGCCCTGTTCGTGTTGGTGACGACTATCGCATACGAACCGATAACGAGCTGTATGAGCTGTATAAGGACATAGACGTAGCGAATTAACATCCAGCGGCTACGCTGGCTCGGTCATGTCTGCCGCAAGGACGACGAAGTTCCGGCGAAAAAGGTGTTCGATGCGATGGTTGGAGGTCGACGGCGAAGAGGGAGGCCGTGTCTCCGGTGGAAGGACCAAGTGGAAGAGGCCCTGGTATCTCTTGGTGTGACCAACTGGAGAAGGCGCGCGCGAAGCAGAGGCGCCTGGAGAGAAGTTTTGCGGCAGGCCATAACCCGATAACGGGTTGTTATGGCCAGTTAAGTAAGTAAGTAACCTAATTCAAGAGGCACTCAAGGGTTAGGTATGACAAGCAACTTGCTGGATTCTCAGTCAGTACACACCGAGGTCTCACAAGGCCCATTGTGATGCCCAAAGAGAGTTTAGGCAAGCCCTTTTTATCAGTGTTCAGTGTTTGCTGAATCTAACCTGAGTGTCCAATGAACCTGGCATAGTCCTCCAGTGACGTGACAGCCAAACATTGAGCTTCTTTTTGAAAGCAACTTGATGCAAATGGTTTCAAATGGTTCCGATGTTATTAACTTTAATTTAAATGAATATAACTTGAAATTGAATTTATTTAAAGTATTTAATTGATCAAGTAGTCTGTAAGAACCTCTGTAGACGAATAAATAGAATAAATAAATAAATAAATAAAAAATTGTTTTGTAGTCGATCTTCAGTTCTTTCGCGATGTCATGACTGCTTACATAACATATCCATATCCTATACCTGATAAGCAACAGTATTACTGTTCAATACGACTTCACTTGAATCCATGTTTGCCTACTAAAATGTTTGTGAGAAACAGATATTTGGGGGTTTGAACCCTGGCCGCTTCGCTGAAAGGACTATTGTCAAGTAATCGCATTTATGTAGTTAAGCCAAGTGTTTTCTACTGGTTCTTTCTTAGCAACTTAGGACAATGCAGTTCAATCTATGGTTCATTGAGTTTGAAAGGTCCTGTTCTGTTAGTAACTTAATCCAACATGTTCTCTGACGCTTCGTTCACAATTACCAAGAATTGTTGCTCTAGTAAACCAGCAAAAAATTAACTTTCCATGTTTAATACTATTTCAGGAATTTGTTCGTTGTTGTACGAAGAACTATTCACATTACAAGCTCCGTAGCCACCTTCTACTTCTAGTACTTCTACTTCTAATACATGAAATAATACCAAAAGGCCAGGCTCAGTTGCGTAAAATACTTTGAGTCCTCTATAGCAAAAGGTCAAGGATCACTCAGTGACCTTTTCAACTCGTTGCACTTGTAAACTTGCAAACCCTATCAGTTTTAGACGTTCATATTGAAATCATCTGAATCGATACAATTGCGCCATTCTTGCCTACCTGCTTGCCGGCACACACGTTCTCGCCCATTCAAATGTGCACGCATAATTGATAATTCTCCTTGGTGGTCTACGTGCCGTCAATCTCATGCGCACTTATGCATGTTGACTTAATTATTTCGTTAACAGCCTCGCACTCGCTGCATAGGTCGGTTGGTGTGGCCTTCCAATATATCAAATGCAGGCACTCGTAATTGCACTTTTAAGTGCTTTGGAGAATTTCCACTGTTTCCAATGCGCCGCTGTTGCTGCTTTGCTTGTTTCTAAGAGTTGCCCATGCACTTTGCAATTTGCACCCCATCTACTTTAGTTGGCGCACTGAGTGAGTGACTGTGCGACTGGCGGCCTGACGCTGGTAAATTGCATAAAATCGTTATTTGCTAATTACATTTCCGTTTGTTCTAGTTTTAATAGCATTGCTCATAATTAATTTAACCATTTTGATCTATTTATTTCTGCCATTATGCCTGTGAGGCTGGGAAAGTGCGTATGGAAATGAGCCATACTGGCCGACGTGAAACTTGGCCACGGCCATGTACGAGTAGTGCACAGTTTGATCTTCATGTGGTTTCGAGAGATCGCGGACCTTGATTTTGATGGAACAATTTGTTTTAAAAATCCATTTTCATAAAAATATAAGTATGCAATATGCAAAGTGCTATATCTCACACTTGAAAACAAATCAAATGTCTTCGGCTATTCGAGGTAAATTTATTACCTCAGTTGAAATAATGAAATTAGATATATTTTTATTGAAAAATGACAACATAAGTGGTCAAGTGCTTGATGAAAAAGTTGTTGCAGCATTATTAGTTTTTATTTTGTCGAACTAAATGTGTGAAAACTGTTCAATGGCGCATGCAACGTGGTTTTCCATTCAAACCCCCCAAATACAAAAACTGTGAGTAACAAATATGGTTTGAAATATTATTGGATTCAAAAGTTATGTGCGGAATCCGATCCCCACGAATGATATGGGGATATAATGTGGGCGCCATTACTTAGGTTTATGTATATATAAAAACTCGTAGATTTGGTGAAGATCAGGTTGAAATTCGAATGGTAGCTAAATTTTTAATACAGTCGTTCGTCTGTTAAAACAAAAAAAAATCCAAAAAACAAAAATTAAACAAACAACTTCTCGCATTAATTTAAAATAAAATAAAAAATTATCAATAATAAGTAAAAAGTAAAAACAAAATATAAAAATAAATAAAATAATTAAAACTAATACAAACAATTAAAAACAAATAAATTATGCGACAAAAATAAAAAAAAATTTCACTCCGAAAAAAAACCATATGGGCTTAAAACTAGAGACCAAACATAGTAATACTGCGTACTCAGTTTTTCATTTCTACATCCTTTGTCTTTAAAAGGACTTCCAAATTTTGAAGGGGATAAAAAATAAAAAAAATACTTGACCTCGTTAGAATATGGCGATATGTATATCAAATGAAAGAGGAAAGGATTTGTAAAAATAGGATATGAAAAAATGATAGGAATTGAAAAAATGATTAAAAAAATTATAACATGTAAAAACAAAAGCAAAAAATCAATAATTAAAGTAGACTGAACGAAAATATAATTATGATTCATTTAAATATAATTTAAATGAATCATAAAAATTAATTAAAAAAACAAATAAAAAAATGGTGAAAATAAACTGAACAAAAACTAAAAAAAAAACTAAGTGAAATAACAAAATTAATAACAAAATAAATACAATATAATAAGAATTGTAATATGTAAAAATAAATGTAAGAATTCAAGTAACTCTAGTATTTGTTTTGTTTTTTAAATTTTTTTTTTCATATATTTTTAATTTTATTTTGTTTTATTTTTTTAATTTGTTCCTGAAAAATAAAACGGTAAATCTGAAAGATGAACTTGAAGAAGAAAGATTCAAATACACTGAACAAAAATTATATCAATATTAATTTTTATTTATTTTCATTTTTGATTTTAATTGTTTTTATTTTTATTTATATTTAAATGAAACTAAAAAATTTAAAAAATTAAACTACACCTAATTCTGTTTTTACACGGTCTTTTTTACACGGTTTGAAAATAAAAAAATTTTTAATTTTTTTAAACGGTTTTATTCCATTTAGCACGAAAAATTAAAAATTTTTTAATTTTTAAACCGTGTTAAATCAAAACCGTGTAAAATAAGCCGTGTAAAAACAGAATTAGGTGTATATAGTATATAAAAAATAAAAAATATAAAAAAGAAAAAATTTAATTCAAATATAAAAAACCTGAGAAATCACTTAATATTGAAATAAAAATTAAAAAAAAATTAAATGAGATTAAAATAAAATCATACCAATTAAAAACAAAAAATTAAAATTGCAAATATATGAAATATTCTGAATTGGCCTAAACTTTCTTTATTCGTATTAAGCCTTGAATAGATTCAGTCCCTGACGCATAGTCACACCCACACGGCTTCAACTGCTAACATGTTATATTATAGTAAGAAATTATGAATTATTATTATTATAAATTATTTCATTGCTATTGCTGAACATTCCCCACGGCTCTGCCGAACCTTTGCAGTATCTGTCAAAAAGGCCCAGCCGCATTATCTGCATTCTTTTATCACACAGTTATCCAACATGCTTATCAATTTAATTTTTATCTGCGCCACGAACGCTTCCTACTGCGGCTGTCCAATTGCAAATGGTGCTGTGGCGTTTTAGTCATTGCCGGCTGGCATTTCAGCGTTGCTGCCATTGCGGAAAAAATTTCTACATATGCGCGCAATGTGCACTTTCTAATTTCAAAAATTTCAAATTAGCAAACAAATGACGGCAATTGTCAACTGTGGCTGACGGCGACGGAGCGTGTGCGCGCGCGCCACTGGCAAACAGCAAATGGCAAAGCCAAAAAAGCGCAAAAAAGGCAACGCTATTTGGTGCACGGCAACAGTTTTAATGTGTTGGCACACACAAACAAAAACACAAACACGTCGCACTGCACCGTTCAGCCCCACCACCGCACACAGTTGAGTGTTTGTGCTTTTAAATTTTGTCGCGCTTAAAAGGCAACAGCGAAAAAAAGCACACACACGCTACAAAGTGTACGAAATTTCGTTGTTGTTGTTGCTTTCATTGCCTCTTTCTGCAATTGTACAATGAACGCATTGATAAATTAGTGGCATTTTTTTTAATACTTATTTCGTTTTTGCTGTAATTTGCCGCTTTTGTTGTTACTTTTGCTGTTGTTGTTGTTGTTGCTACTCAATTTACACAACATGAATTCACAATATTTGCATTTGTAATGTAATTGTAAGCAATTCCATCACATTGAAATGTGTTGAACTCTTAATTAAGTGATGGTTGTTATTGTCTGTCCGTCCGATTGTCTGTCTGTCCGCCTGTCTGTCATGTTGTGGTCGCTGTCGTTGACAATGTGCGCAACAGTTGCACTCCATTCCACAGTGCCGTCTGTGTGTACCTAATATTGCTGCAATTATTGTTGTTGCTGCTGCTGATATTGTAGCTGTTGCCGACACCAACTGTTGCCGCAATGCACATGACAACATGATGAGTGAGTGGCGCGCCAAAAAGCCCAGTGTGCGCAATGCAATCGGCAGCGACAACACCATTGTCGCTTGCTACATGTTTACAGTTAATCACTCGCAGAATTTCTGACGGCATTGTTGCATTTTCTGGCTCTGGAGTAGCGTTGGGTTAACATGGCATGGCTTATGGCTCATTTGCGCTGTTTGACTGTGATAACTTTAAGATTGTTAGTTGAGTTTTACCGGTTTACTAGATACTCTCCCAAGAAGGCTGGGACCGCTTTCTTGAGACAGAAAGCCTTGAGAAAGAAAGCCGTTTTCACATTAACATTAGGAGAAAAGGCACTCAGTCAAATTTTTTTTCCATAATTTAGGGAATCTTACCTACAGAACTGTTCACAGTTTTTTTTCAGAAGCTCGTTTTGTTAGAAGCTCAAACTGGTATCCGAACTCGAATTTCTGTGATATTAATGTTGAATTAAGTTTTTATTTAAAGTATCTAAACTTATTTCAAACCAATATGTAGATTATCTACGAGTTCAAACTGGTTTTAGGTGAGCTTCGCTCGAAAACATTTCAACCCACCTACCTCTACCTAGTTAAGTTTAAGTTTAAATACTTAAATAAAACTTAGTGTCACATAAACACTTTTTTGACAGTTGTCACAATGGCTGCTTTCGCTTTACTTATTTTTTACAAAATTGTGTGCTACTTATAGGGATTATTTTCAAACATCTTTTTCAGGTGATCCCAACAGGTGACTTGTTTCAATATCTGTCTTCAGGCGCTCCGCTTTATACTCACTTTCTCTCTCACTTTCTCTGATTTTCCCTAACGACAATTGGGTTGTTTCTACTTAACCTTTCAATCGAAGGATTGTCCATTGACTTCAGTCTCAAATGCTCTTTTCGGTAGAGCTTCTTCCTTCATACGAAAAACACCGCCTTGTCTTCGGTTGCTCAGTGTTTCAAAACTTTCTAAAATTGTAATTTTTTGTAAGGTTCTTATAGAAAGTATTCTCAAGTTCCTTTCTCATTAATAGAATGCAACTTTTTTTTTTTAAACACGAACAAACGCGCAGGGGATGACCCCTATTAATGCGAAGCATTGCGTTGGTTCAGGAAGGATATAAAGGTTAGGAGATAGGGATATGAGTGAAGTGGTTGTGGACTCTTGCCTTGAACCCATCATAAGTGCTGGGGAAAATATCCGCAGGGAGACCATTCCACAACCGCGCTGTACGGGCTTGTACTTGTACTTGTTTCAACATCTGTCTCTAGGTGAGTCCTGTAATGACAACAAGGCTTCTTCTACTTGATTCTTTTATCGAAGGGGTTTTTGTTCATTGACTTTTGTCTGAAATGCTCTTTTCAATGGACCTTCTTGCTTTATATGAAGAACACCGCCATGTAGCTGAATGCTCAGTGCCCTAAAATTTCCATAAGTCGTATTTTTGTGTGTGGTTCATATAGAAAGTATTCTAAAACGTCTTCCGCGTTAACGGATTGCGGATTGTTTCAACATCTGTCTCCAGGCCTGATCTCTTGTAATCACCACAAGGCTTCTTCTACTTGATCCTTTCATCGACGGGTTTTTTGTACACTGACTTGGAGATTGGATGGAGCTTCTTCCTACATGCGACAAACATCGAAATGTTGTTGGTTGCTCAGTGTGCCAAAATTTGCTAAATTGCTAGTAATTCTGTGTGTGGTTCTTATAGAAATGTTCTCAAATTCCCTCAAGAATTCTCAAGTTCCTTCCTCGTTAATAGATTGCGACTTGTTTTAACATCTGTCTTTAGGCGTCTCTGCTTTGCACTCAATCTCTCTCTCTCACTCTGTTCTCCTGTATACGACAACAATGCTTTTTCTAACTCATCCTTTCATCGAAGGCATTGCTGTCCATGGACTTTTGTCTGAAATGGTCTTTTCGATAGAGCTTCTTCCTACATACGAAGAACACCGCTGTTGTTGGTTGCTCAGTGTCCAAAAATTTCCATATGTAGTAATTCTGTGTATGGTTCTTATAAAAGTTTTTTAAAATTCCTTCTTCAATTTCTCTCCCTCTGATCTCCCAAGAAGGCTTCTTCTACTTGGCTGAAGGCTTCTTCTACTTGGCCCTTTCATCGAAGGCAATTTTATCCATTGACTTCCATCTCAAATGCTCACTTCGGTGAAGCTTCATGCTGCATGAGAAGAACGCAGTCATACCGCTGAATGCTGAGCGTCTCAAACTTTGCAAAAAAAAGTAATTCTCAACAAAAAATTTATAACATTATAATACAAAATTGTTTTTATTTTTCCAAATTGCAACCCATAAAAACTTGAGAAATAAAACATTACAAAATGTGTGCCAGCAGTCGCCACAAAGTGCGTTTGCAATTTTCACTTGTTGCAAGTTGCTTAGGTCATGTTTAATGTAGTTTAGTTGTTTTTTGTTTAACTTTTTCCTGCCATGCGAAAACGAGTGTGGCAACTCATCGAGCTTGGCAGCAGGCAAAAGCGCTGCAATGCAACAGGCGTCCGATTGGCAAGTGGCTACTGGTCGCTGGCGCCCTTTACTTATTTTTTTATACATATTTTTTGTTTTATTGCAGCACATTTTTCATTTTGCATTGTTTTTGTTGCTGCTGGTTTTTCGCCGTTGCCACTAATGATGATGGATAATTTGTAATTAGGTGCGCTGCATTGCCATTTTCCTTCTTCGTGGTGCTTTTTAATATCGCTCCATTTCCACTTTGATTTCTTGCCACTTACTTTCTATGACTTGGCTGCTTTGTGTTGGTCCTTTTGCAGTTTCTCTGTTCCCTGTTTAGTTTCTTTTTTAAAGCGATTCACTTTTATACTGAACTGTAGTCTTTTTTTGTTCGCCAGTAGTTTCGATTGCGACCGTCATTTACGTGTTTTAGTAGTTCACCTTTGGTGCGCGTCCAGTTTAGCTTGGGCCCACCTACGCCTTCAGCTGTGGTGGCTATTTTCGATTTATGCAAATATGTTACATACGTACTGGGTTAATGTATATGCGTTTTTATTTTAATGTTGTATGTTTTTCGTTTGCTTTGGTTGCTTGACCAAGCCGGCTAACTTATGGACAGGCAGTGAAACGCATAAAAGGGCGTCATGCGTCGTCAATAATTTTTGTATGATTTGTATTTTTAGTGCAACCATTGCTGCGTACGACGTTTTTATTTACATCTGCATGTGTGTGTGTGTGTGCTGTTGCTGCTGTGGGTTGACAGCGCCAACTCTTTTCAGTGCGTTCGTAGGCACTTCTATGTTCGGCTACATGGCTGTTGTCCGGAATGACGCGCTCACATACATTTTTCCAGTTTGCTGTCTTTGCTTTATTTGCATTGTACGCACACACATTAACTTTATTTGCAATTTATAAATAAATTGGCATTTTCTTGAGACATTTACGATGGCACCAAATTCATGATAACTTATCATGCAGTGTTGGTTTGAAGTTGTTATTGTTGTAGTTGAATAAATTAGCAGGTGAAGTCTAGGTAAATAATTTTTGATTGAAATGTGTTGCTTAATATTTTGATCAGTTGCTTGTATTTTCATAATTTTTAAGTTTAGTTTGTTGGTTCGTTTTCTTAATTTAATTAATATTTATGGTATTGAGTGATCTTTAACAATCGTCTTTTATTAGTTTAAATGGGCTACACAGGGTAATACACAACTAATTGTAGGTTAGGTTAGTGTAGCAGCTATGGGTTGCTTACTTCTGTTCAACTGAATTCATTGTAATATCAAGAAATAATTAAATATTTTTTAAGGAATCATTTCAGTTCTTGGTGGAATTGAGTAGAGTTGCTAGGATCGATTCCAGTTAGATCAGTGCGTTGTGGTTTTAAGAAAACGTAGTGTGAACTGATCAGTTCGAGCTAAACTGTTGCTTAAAGTTTGATAGTTTTTAATTTTGGTTTGTTATTAGTTTTCATTATTATTTATATTCTTGTCTAATCCTTATTAATCAACTCTATTTTATTTAAATGTATTACACTATGGTCAGTAAAGAGTAAATTGTAGCTCTGGGTTGCTTACTTAGTTCCAGTTGAAATCATTGTAATATCAAGAAACAATTAACAGATGCGTACGAAAAAAGTGGTCAAGAATAAACTTTTGTGAGCTTGTGACTTTAACTTGATAAAAAGTAAAAAGTTTCCTCATTTTGTGGAGAAATATGTGAACTTTACTAGGTTTGTAACTTGTTTGGTTTTTAGCAGTTTTTCTTCCATTATGATCCAATATTTTCCAATTGGTAATTTGCTTCCTTCAGGACAGGTTTATCTTAAAAATAATACTCTAAAAACGTAGCTGGAGTCCTCAACTTTCATAATGTGGTCAATCTCCTCGCTATCTCTAATAAGCATTCCGAACACCTGGTGCAGAGATGGATGGCTAGTCCAACCACTCTCTCTTCCTACAGGACGTTTTGCAACCATTGGATGCAACTGCTGCCTTCTCTTCTGGACGTTTTGCGAGCATGCTTCTTCTTTTCGGACCTTACGAATGTAAAATGTCAAATTATTAAAATTTCAGGACTAACTTGAACATATTCTCTTTGTACCATTTCAGAGCCATGTTTCCATAGTGTCAAGTTGTAAAATCTAACCAAAACAAGATTGGTTATTTTAGAAGACTCAACCTCTTTGAGCCCTTTTCGACATCAATTTGTTGATTTATTGTCACTTGTAGAAACGAAAACCGTGCACGTATAAATTGCTCTCTTAACTGGCCATAACAACCTCTTACCGGGTTATGTCTTGCGAAAATTCTCTCCAGGCGCCGTCTTGCCTGTGTCTTCTGCAGTCAGCTGTACTAAGACGTGATAGGGCGTCTTCAATTTGGTCTTTCCAACGGAGACATGGTCTTCCTCTTTGTCGCGCCCACCTTCAATAAAACCTTTTTCATCGTAGCTTAGCCGTGAGACATAGCCAAGCCAGCGTAACCGCTGCATGTTGATTAGCTATGCTACGTCCATGTCTTTAAACAGCTCATACAGCTCGTTGTTCGTTCGTACAACTTACTTACCAGACTAAATATTTTGCAAGGTTACCTTTTCTCATGACATTGTAGAATACTTAACCAGGAAGCTGCTTAAAGTTACGTGTTATATAAGTTTTGTCATTCGTTGTGATAAAGTCAAATCTGTGCACAATTTAGTCGTAAAGCTTTGACGAACGCGTCTTAGCTTGGGTTTTTCTTCGTTTGTGTTCGCTCTTAATGGAACTCTTTATGTTTGAGGACTTTCCCCACTTTTCTTCATATCCGTACAACATGCCCACTATTTTAGTCTGATCTCTGTTTGACAGTCAACGATTTCGATAAAATGCCTGTACAAGTATCTTTCGTTTTTTTCTGTAAAATAAATCACTTTTACCGCCTACCTCTAACTTTCTTTTCAGCAGCCAAACGTTCACTAAAATGTTTAAACATCTAAGTCAAAGGTTTTGCAATTCCATTGCGAGACACAGTCCCTCGTGATCGATATCGTTGAGCTTATCTTGGATTTCAAATCAAATTTCTAACAAAAAATTATGCAGTAATGTAAAACAAGAGAATTCAGAAAGCTTTTACATTTCCTGGATCTTACAAAGTTAATTTTAAATACCAGCCAATGTCAACACAAAATGAGAAAACAGCACTTTATGTGCTAATTGTGCCACTTAGCGGTGGTAGCAACCACTCAACCAATACACCAACGTAAAACAAAGTCTTCGCTAATGATTTTTATATAATTCGGGCTAATTGGAGTATAATTTCTTAGGAAAGAATTTATGAATTTGTTTTTGATCACTTTTTTCGAATACACCTGTTATATCTCTTTAAAACTAACCATTTAAGTTCTTTGTTCAATTGTGCAGTGTTGCCAAATTCGATTTTATAGATCTGTGCAACGTGGTATCAAGGAAGTAATGTCTTGTAAAAGATGGCTTTCTTGTTATTTGGGCAGAAATTGAGAAATTTAGCCCCTGAACAGCTCCAACCATCACAGAGAATCTGTCATGCCGTATTGAATTCTTCCTGTTAATACTTGTAAAACTTTCTCCATGTTAGACGTTACAGAAATTGAAGGCAATTTTTACTTAGTAAAAACTTTAAGTAATAATTTTGAAGCATTTTCAACTCTAACAATACTCATTGCCTCAAATAATCAAAACAGCGATCATACCCATGATGCAATTATAAAGGTGAGATCTTCCTTGACAGCTCGTTTTTGACACTGTCTTATAGAACGAGAGTCAATGTTGTTTAGTACGCATTCAAAAGAAGGGGGAAACGACGAAGTAAATTAAGAGCTTCAAATACAAATTAATAAATAGTGATTGCAGCAAAAGGTTTATTATTTTGTACATTTTATTTAATTTTTTTGTATTATTTTTTATCTTGCTATTTAAAAATTTTAACCCCAAAGTGAATGCGACATTTAAAAAATAATTTTTAACTTCGCGGGGCAATGCGACAGTGGAAGTTTCGTGGAGAAGTTTGTCGTTTTTTTTTTTTAAATAACGTTATTTTACTATAAACTATGAATTAATATTAAAGGCGTGTTCTAATTGTACTATTTTACTGAGAAAGTCTTGTAAGGGCTTCCTCAGGCCACCATGCAAAATCTCGCGACCCATGTGAACGTTGCTTCAGTTGTGTTGTATTGACTGAGATTTAATTTCTTTAAAATGTAGTTATTTGTTTCACCTATACAAATGTATGCTGAAATTCTTCCCCCTTTTTTTAAAAAAACAAAAAATACAACATTCTTTTCATCGACGTTTCTATAAGACAGAATGTCAACCAATTTTTTCAGTTTTCTGTCATTGAAGAACTCACCTTTATAATTTCATCATGGATCATACCGTTCTGCTGCTGTCTCGTATTGCTGTAGAAAAACAAAAATATGAGATACAAAAATATACAAAATTATTGAAGGTCGTGCAGCACAAAAAAAAAGTTCTCTACTTTTCTTACGCTGACAATACATAAACGTGTCGATATACATTCAATAATATATTTTTGTTGTATCTATTGAAATTCGTCGACGAAAGTACAATTTGGGGGAGAAAAAAGTCGCCATTTACATAAACATATTTACAAAATATTTGCGCGTACGACAGTGTCTTCCTTTTAGAGTCGCACGTTGTGCTGCGCTACAAATAAGTCGGCGCACAGACGCGTATCTCACATTGTCAATGCAAATTAAAATTAATATACATTTTTCTTCTACATATTTAATATAAATTTTTCAGTAATTGTTTTATTTATTTCGTAAATTTTTGGACTTGCTTTATTTTGACTTGTCGACTGAGTTTTTGTTGCCGAAACGACACAAGCTCTGTAAGGAGTTGCTGCGGCTACTTCACAATTTCAAACGCACATTATATTTCATAGCATAGGCGACGACGCGACTCGCAGCGACGTTTCAAGCGCGCAACTCCCCCATTATGGGCAGGCAGCACAATCGTCGCACTTCACAGTGTGCCGGTCGCTGCTGTGGCGTGCGTCAGCCAGCGATCGACCATGGTTGTGGCCAGTGGATGACGGCTGACTGGCTGGCCGCAGGCTGTCGGCCAGTGTCCACTGTGTTCTCAAGCACACTGGACTGGAATCGCTGCTAGTGCGCAGCACACGCGAGACGCCGCGCCCCCTTCGATCCGGTACTGTTTCAAGCGCAACGGTCGCAGCCGACCATGGCAGCGGCTTCGAGACTGATTTGCGTGCCAACTCCGCGACTAGCCAGCACAGTTGACTAGCCCGTAATACTGTCGCATTAAGTTGACGCGTTGTCAGCGTTTTCACAGTGTGGCGATTGGCGACGGTAGTCAGTCGGCGACGGTAGTAAGACAGCTAATCGGGCGGACAAAAGGCGGTTGTTTGTTGGTTGGTCTTTCGGTGCGTTCAAGTGGTCGGTCGGTTAGTTGTTATATGCAGTAATTGGTGCATCGCTGTCGGGCGCATCGTTTTCAAGTCAACTGTTAGATTGACAATGCGGCGATTCGATTGACGACTTTGATTTGTTTTTTACAATTTTACTTGGACTATAAATGACGCGCGTGAGTGAGTTGTCGTGATTTGGCGTGCATACAAAAATTCTAAAAGAAAGTTGCTAAAAACAATGTAGCAGCTTGTGACGTCACAGACGCTCGCCAACAATCGAATTATTACGCATTACATTCCTATGCAATGAGACAAGATGGGCCCAATGGATGCGGTTTTGAGTTGCTTTTGCCGAATGTGTCATTCATCATGTCGCAGGTGGGCTGCATGTTGTGTGCTTGTGTGTGTGTGTGTTGTCCGGTTGTATTTTGGAGATGAATTCACAACTAGTGCGATTAGTATGAGAACATAATTAAAAATAATAATTTTTAGACAAGTGTTGATGTGACAAATTTGTATTGATGAATTGAATCCCATAATCCTTACTTCATAATGAAATGAGCTATGATTCCAGCAATTGAAGTCATTGCGAAAAACAATGAAATGCGTTTTCTTACAAACAATAATTTGACACCAACTAACTTTGATTTTGTTTTTTTTAATTTTTTACAGCTCTCAGCATCCTCCAAATCTGACAGTATTATCCCGACAACAACAACAGCAACAATACCCACAACATACGCAAAACTCCGCCTTCTATCCCGCCTCGGCCGCTGTCGATACCAGCGAGTTGATGATACGCCTTCGAGAATCCATAAAACAAAAAGAAGAATTCCTCAAGTCGCCATTGCCGCACACACTGCAGAATCAGCAACAGCAGCCCTACCAGCAGCAACAGCAACACTTCTTTCCGCACACCCCACCTTCGGGCAGCCCACAGCTGTCCATGGTGTCGACTACATCGACGTCAGCTGGTTCTTCCGTGCTGAGTTCGGGCCCACGTGGTCAGGTGCGCACGCTGGTCAAGCAGCCGCTGTCGGCCACCTCGTCGGCGTCCAGCACCCGAGAACTGCTGCCCAGCACCAGCGCCCCCAGCTGTGACATGCAGCATTACTATAGCAAAAGCATACCCGGAAATTTTGTTACTGTCGAGAGCGTGATGAGTCGCGGCACTAATGGCGGTGCAAGCGGTGGCACCAATGGTGGCGGAGTGGTTTACACAACAACGACAGCGGCAGCAGCAGCGGCGCGCACTCCGCGCGCTGGCAATGGAACTAGCAGCGTTAACAATGGCAGCAGCGGTGGCAACGGTGGCGGCTTGCGCGACAAGTACGTCAAAGATTTGGATTATTTGGAATCGCTGCAGGAAACTGGTGTAACCAATAAAGTGTAAGAAAGATAGTAGTAGTTCACAAATAAATTTTTATCATAACTCATGTTTCTTTGTTTTGTGTTGCAGTTTTGAGCGCAAACTGGTCTCGCACATGGCCAAGGGATTCGATCCCTTTAAGCCGCTGTCCATCAACACGAACGCCATTGAATCGACGACAGCGCCCGGCAATGTTGTCATGGTGAAGAAGCCCAGTGTGCTGTACGACTCGCTGCAGCACCATCCGCTGCATCAGCTACAATTGCAACAGTTGCAGCAAAACCATTCCCAACTCCCCAAGGTGTATCACAGTAGCGCAAACAACAACAACAATGGCAACAGCGCTGCCAACGTGGTGGACGGCGGACAGTGCAGCCGTATGGAAATACACAAGGCCAGTTTGGCCACCGCCACCATCGATCTTACGTCGCCAAATAGTGAGTTGTTGTTGTTGGCCGACGTTTCAGCGAAGAGAAAACTCGTTCAACTCAACTACAACTACAACTAATTGTTGTTGTCATTTTGTTCGTTCACAGAGTACACCAGCAAATTACCGGAAGCTGTCGAAGAGAAACCAGCTCTGGCAGATATTGCAGAAAATCGCAGCAGCGGCGAGTTGGCAGCCGCCAAAGGTGCGTGTGTGTGTGCTTGTTTGTTTATATTTGAAAACCAGCTTGAGCGGTGACTTCCGTTTTACTCTTTTCACGCTCGACGATCAGCAGCTGCTGCAGCTGCTTCCGACGGCAGTGTTGTGCGTCGCTTCAAGCCGATGTCCTCGTTCGATGACAGCAAGCCGATGCGTCGAATTTCGTATTTGCGCGCCACCAACAATGAGAACGAATTTTCAGCGGAGAGCGCATCGCTGTCGACTGCCACAGCGCCAGCGTCCAGCGATGGCGCCAGCGTTGGCGGCTACGGTTTGGCGCCCACCATTGAGACGGTGACCAAGGAGCAAATCGAAGAGGACACTGAGCCGACCTACGATGTGGTGGCCGATGATGTGCACGACGTGATCGAAGCGCAAATTGAGCTGGAGCACGCTGGCGAAGAGGTCGCGGGTGCAGCAGGCGCTGTCGCGTTGGGTGAAAGTAGACGCGAATCAGTGAATAGTGAAATACGAAATAGGTGCGTGGTTGTGTGTGTTGTTTGCTGCCTGCAATAGCGAGTTGCAATTTTAATATTTGTTGTTGCTTTTGCCTATTGCGTACAGCGTTCACATTGACGATGTTATCGCAGACATAAATGGCAAATTGGAGACCAAGGATGTGGCCACCGAAATGGAGGTGTTCGAAACCGAAATGGAGATTAAGTCATCATGCATCAATGGCAAAGTGAGTGGTTGTGGTTTGTGCGGAGGCGATACAAGTAAATTTGAATTTTGCACTTGCAGCGATTATCGGAATACCGCTCATGGCGACAAGTGAAAATCGAAATCAAGGGAGATATATTGCGAATTTATCCCAGCCGCTCTTGCAAAACGGACAACAATGTAATTGAGCTGATTTTGAAATTAAAAAAAAATTAATTACCTTTTTTTTTGCTAAAGCCTAATGTTTGCTAAAATGTTGTTGTTGTTTTTATTTAACAGGTGATAGAACTCGATATTAGAAATTTCAAAATCTTCGACGAGTCTGTCGACAAGAAAAAATCGTACATGTTTCGCATGCAATCGAAGCCAACGCAAATTGCCACACTAGGCAACGAACTGAACTTGGACGATCTGCCCGATAAGCTGACCTCGTCGGGCAGCAGCGCTTCAACGTCGACGTCGGCAACAGCTGCGCATGCGGAGCACCAAGGACACCATCAGCAACAATCACAACCTACCGAGATTTTATTTAAAACGAAAAGTATGACGGAAATGAAACGGATTTTCGGCTTACTGCAATGGAAAAATAGCTTAATCTACGATGATAGTGTAAGAGTGCATTGGAAAATGTTGTTTGTGCGAGTGATGGCTCTAATGAATACTTGTTTCGTTGCAGGATCTTCAGGGCCGGCAATTAGCTGAGCCACAAAAAACGGCTGCTATCGCTAGCATGCCCACCGCAACCTACTGTGATGAGAACGTACAACAGCAGCAACATCAACTGCAACCAGAATATTCTCCATTAAGCACAACATCGCGCGGCGAATTGGAAATCGCCGACTCGATTTCGCCCATGATGAAAACGCGCAAATCATCCTCACACAAAAATATACCCGACAAAGACTTGGGCTCACCAAAGGCCAAAAACTGGAAGGATTTGCTATTCAGACGCGGCGGTGGTGGAAGCCACAACGCTGACATCTCGCCATCGAGCTTATCGTCAGCGGCGAAGACCATTGGTTCTATTGGTGTGCCATTAAGGGCGTGCCCCATGGTAAGTGCGGAAATGAAAATCTTCAAACTGGTGCAATATTCATTGCGAGACTATTTTTGCAGTCGAAAAACAACGAATTTGTGCCGCATATAGTCGACGTCTGCACGAATATTGTGGAAACAAAGGGGCTTGGTGTGGTCGGCATCTATCGCATACCCGGCAATAAGGCCGCCATCTCCGAACTGTCGGATCAGGTGAACAAGGCAGACTTTTCGTGGGATCGCTGCAACACGGACGTGAGGTGGGAGGATGTGAACGTGGTTTCCAGCCTGCTGAAGCTGTTCATACGCAGTCTGCCCGATGCGCTGCTGCCCAGTTCCTTCTATATTAACTTCATTGAGGCCGACAAGAAGACTGGTTTGGAGAGACTCAAAGAATTGAGGGAGTTGCTGGAGTCGCTGCCGCGCTATTCGTACGAAACGATGAAGCATCTGATACGCCACCTCAGTCGTGTGAGCAAGAACTGCGAGATCAATTTGATGGAACCCAAGAATTTGGCCATCATTTTCGGGCCATCAATAATACGCACACCGAACGACACACTGGAGATAGCGGTGAAAGACATGAAGCACCAGTGCCGCATTGTAGAGTTGCTCGTGACACAGGTGGGTTTCTGTTTGGCTCGCATATTGACAGTTTTCATAAGTATTCTTAATATTTTAGTATGACTACTTCTTCGAGAATGGCCCCTTGCCCGATTTGGCCGATGTCAGTGGCAATACCCCGGCCGCGTCTACATCAAGCTCCGCATCGGGTACAGGCCAATCACAGGATGACCAAACCAATATGCTACTGCACAACGTTTCGAAAATTGAGCGTCTGACAGAGCGCGAAACGACTACGACACGTACATCACGTTTCATACCGCAGCTGCGTCGGCGGCCGCACAGCAAACGTGGCGCCGGCAGCTCGGACACGTACTCGAGCGAAAGTTTTCTGGTAAGCAAAAACCACAAGTCAGTACACTCATCCGATACCAACAAAACCTTCACCAAAACTACCACAACCACCAACACCACCAACAAAACCCACCAAATTCAAACAAAAAAACACACATCCAACATTTGCACACAATCCACACCCAATATTTGCGACGCCGCAACGGTCATAAGCCGCTCAGAACCGGGCAACGCCGCCAGCTATCGCCAGCGTCGCAAAGCCGTGCCCACCATATACGATTTCGGGCTAACATTGCGTGTACATTTTCAGTCGTCGGATTACTCAAAGTCGCCGATGACAGCCAGTGGCAGCTCCACCACTGCCACGACGGCATCGTCGAGCAGCAGCAGCTCGGCCACTGCGCAGGCGAGCAGCACGAAGAAGAAGGAGCGCGGCTTCTTAGTGCACCACGGCGGTCGCTCGCACCACCGCAAGGCCAGCTTGGACGAGAAGGACTCGGGCAGCGGCAGCAGTGGCGGCAGCATCAGCAAGGAGCAGCAACGCAGCAGTGTGGACATTTCTGTGCTGCTGACGGACGATGAGTCAAGCAATAGTCGCAGCGATACAGGTGAGAGTGAATAGAAGTACGCAAAGTTCACCTAAAATTACACTGTGTCATTTTCCATTATTGGGATGCTCCCAATTGGCGTTTTGTATTCAATATTTGAATTCGTTATTGTTGCAATTGTTTGCAGGTTCAATGTCGCTTACTACCATCACCGACACGTTGGATTCGAAATTGCGCAATTTGCGCAGCGGTTCCGAGTCGAACGACGAGAACGGCTCACCGGAATTTCCAAAAAATCGCCGACACACATTCGGCCAGCCGCTGCATTTGCACTCCGAAAACATTCCCTACGCCGACGAGTCTCCGGAGCGTCACTTTCATTCGTGTCCGCTGGACGCACCCAACGTGCTGATGCTGAGTCGCTCCTGCACCGCCACCCATACGATCGCCTCCAAGTCCGACCGCGCCGAGCTGGCACTGAAGGAGGGCAAAGAGTCGCGACCGTCACTGCTGGCCGCTTACAAGAACAACAAACTGCAGCACTCGGCAACAGCTCCAATTAACACTGGCGCGATCACAGTGCAAACGGGCAAAGCGACACCGCCAGCGACTGCCTCCACGCCAACTGCCATTGTGACCGTGAAGACCACAAGCACCGCGGCGGGCGCGGGCACTCCCACCGGGGGCGGCGGCGGCGGCTCGGCGCGTAACTCCTACTTGGGCCGCACTACGCGCTACTCGTCGTACGAGCAAGGCTGCTCGGAGGACGATTCGGAGGGCTCGACCACAAGCGACCCCAAAGACGCGCTGATCATAGCATCGCCGTCGTTTTTTCTAGATCGCTACAATAAGAAGCGGCGCGACCATCGGCTTTTCCGCTCGGCCTCGTTCAATTGCCGCAACTACTCGACACGGCATGGCACCGGTGGTGGTGGTGGCACTCCGCCCGCCTCGGCGCTAACTAAAGATGAAAAGACTGATATGAATCTAACCAAGAAGCGGCAAATACAAAACAAACAGAATCGTTCGATCAAGCGGCGGCACACGGTAGGCGGACCGCACGACTACGTGGGCACAGCAGCGTCCACGGGGCACAGCAACTATCATCACCACGGCAAGGAGCGTGGAGTCGGCGGAGTGAGTGCGGGAGCTGGCGGCGGTGGTGGTGGCAGCACAACCGCAACCGCCTCGATACTGCGACGCATTCCCATACCCAATGCTAATGGCAACATAAGCAACAACAACAATAATAACAACAACGCAAGTCAACAGAACGACGGCAGCAATGGCAACGGCGGTGCCGGCGTCAGTAGCGCAGCAACAGTGTCGGTGGCGGGCGCGGCCGGAACGGAGCATGTGCTGGAAGTTGGCATACGCATCAAGAATATCAATCGAAGTCGCTACTAAAGATGGAGCAAAGCGAGTGGAGGTGTTGAGTATTTGATATTCGCGCGAGATGCGACAGGAAGTTTGCATGAGTGCCAAGTGAAAACGGCGCAATCGAAAAGTGTGAGAGCGCGAAAGCGAAGACAAAAACCAACCAACAACAAAATGAGAAAAACAAACACCAATTAGGCTTAAGTACAACAGTTCGTTCATGTGCAACCATGGAGACGTAGTATTAGTAACAAATTGCAAAAACAAAACTACACAAGCAAGAAATTCTTCTTAGAAAGCATGACGAGAAATTTCAAGAATTGTAAATGTTAACGCACTTTAAATGTACTACCTACCACCAACCCACACAAGGAGCAAATCCCACACACACTTTAGAAGTAAAAGTTCAAACATGAAAACCACAAAAAGTACGCTACCTATTTCGAAACCAAAAAGCAAAAACAAAAACCATTTTTGGCCACGCCAACAAAACCCACTTATTTAACTATAATAAATATTTATAAATTAGGCTACGCAATAATGAAGCAGCAAAAATGCAAGTGAAGAGAATAGAGTCGGAGCTGAAAGTGAAGACGAGACAAATCCGACATTGGCGAACGCAGCGTAGGATACTATTTTCATACAAAATAATTTTCGATGATGGTTTAGAGAAGTTGAGAGAGAGTCTTTCGCACGATTGTTAAAAATGCAAGCGCAAAGTTTATTACCGAAATTATGCACATGTTTTCTTTGGTATTATTAATTGCTATTTACACTGTATTTTGTTGTTGTTGTTTAGCAATTTTGTATGTATTGGTTTGATTTCTTTTATACATAGTTTCTTTTCGTTACTATCCCATGCTTCCTTCACAATGAAATTTTAACTTGTAACGACGATATGTTACCGTTCAACGCTTATTTTTATAGTGTTATGTGTTAGAGAAATTGTGCAGAATGTGCACGTGAAAAGCAAGTGATGTTGGTCTTTTGTTGTAAAAATTAAAGGGGGAAAAAACACAAAAATAAATTATTAATTAAAATAACAAATTCAGATGTTGCTGAATTGTTTTCTTCGTTTGAAAGAGGAAACACTGAACGTTTTATTCTTTGTATGTACGTTGCTATATTTTTAACTTGTTTGTATTTGTATGTATTGTATTTGTAACGTAATTATTATTTGTAAGATAATAATAACGCTTGTATTAAAAACACAACAAATCCACTATTTACATTTTACAATTCGATTACATTACTTTACGATATGTTGTTGGCATGTAATTAAGTTGTATTTTCCGAATATTTTTTGGTATGTGAGTTTGCGTTATGATGTTGATGTTGCTGATTTATGTTCGTGAGGGAGGGAGAAATCATATAGAATTGAAAGAAGAATAATAAATTGAAAATTTCCTCTGTGCTAGCAGCAAAAACGAAGTGTACAAGTGTGAAAATATCAGAAATGCAGAATTGTGCAAAACTCGAAACCAGCCAATCGACGAAGCGACGCATAACAATTTTTCTGCTTTTATTTTGGAGACTTTGTATTGAATGCGATGGCGTTTAGTTAAACTGATGTGAAACGTAACAGTAGAAATTGTATGAAATATATATACACATAATATATATTTACCTACCTATTTACTATAAATGTATGGATTTATTTTGTGTAATTACTTATATGAATATATTTAAAAACGAAAAAAAATAACAACAAAAAGAATGAAAGCAAAAAACGAAAACAAGCAAAAGGCGTACAGTAAAAAAAGCAAAGCAAGCAAGCAAGCAAAAGCAAAGCGAGGTGAACACTGGCGAATACACGCAAAATTATTATCAAATATAAATAAAATTGAATTTAGAAAACAATGCAATGTGTATTTTCTTCTCAAAAACCGTAAACATAAAAGGTATGCAATTTATTATAAAAAAATATTGGTTAACAATTTAAATCAATAACCTTTGTTGTAGAATGACTTTTAAAGTTTCGAATTTGGTCCAGTGCCCGATATTTTGTAGACAAATTGATGCGCCTGATCGTAGTGCGGATTGCAGCCGGCGCGCACACGTTTTAGCCACGCCCTGATTTTGGGATATTTTATGCGCACATCATAGTCGGCCATGCCTGCAGTTATATACGTACACATATATGTATATATATATTTTTTTAATTAGGTTGCATCGAATGGGCTTTTGTATTAGAGATAAGATGTACTGTCACTTAGTTATTTTTATATGAAAACAATTTAGTAAATCATTTTTGGTTTCCTTGTTCACTCCTCTCGGAAGCATGGGGCCTCCACAAGACTCTTCCATCTTACAATTAACAATTTAGTTAACCTCAAATGCATAAGTCCATGACTTCAAATTCATTTCCGATATAAACTGTTGAAACGTCAACTACATCCTACACCCATTATAGTATTTTACGTAGCTAATATTTAATAGACATTAACAGAAAAAGTGGTTTTCTGCTGGCAATTTGCGTTAGAGAAAAAAAAACCACACCGAACAAACAAGAAAATATAAAATGTTGTAAAAAGAAATCTATTCCTTGCATTGTACAAGTGCGATCGGATGAAGTTAGAAAGATCCGACTTTATACTAAAAACCTTTTCAGACAGTTTTGTGATTTCTCACCCATATTTTACAGCTTCGATGAAGCGAAAACGTATTCTAGGCCTCTCAAAATGTGAATAGTGTTTATGGTCCCGATTGATTGATATGGGTTTTTCGATTCCGTTCAGGTAATTTTGAAGTCACAAATAAACCACATTCTGGAAGGCTAATTGTTGAGAACGTCGACAATATCATGGAAATCGTCGAGTCCAACTGTTATGTAAGCACTGCTTCGATAGCCCAAAAGTTTGGAATCACTTAAATAGGAATATCTGAATATAAAAACATGTATGGGTGCCATACGAATTAACCCAAAAAAGTCGAATGGAGCGAAATTCCATTTGCGAAGCGCTGCTAAATCGCAACAAAATGGATCGATTTCTGAAGTGGATGGTGACTGGTATGGAAAAGTGGATCACTTACGACAACATCAATTGAAAACAGTCGAGGTCTAATTGCAGTGAGCGAGCGCAAACGGTGACCAGGATTGAGGAACAGAAAGGTTTTGCTGTGTGTTTGGTTTGATTGGCAGGGAATCATCCATTACACCGTGCGACAGCATTTTTCACACCGGAAAAAATCCATATGGGCGTGAAACTAGAGACCAAACATAGTAATACTGCGTACTCAGTTTTTCATTTCTACATCCTTTGTCCTTATAAAAGGACTTCAAAATTTTGAAGGGGATAAAAAATAACAAATATATAAAAAATACGTAACCTTGTTAGAATTTTCTTGAAAAGTAAGTATGTTAAAATCGAAATCTCCTTGATCACGTGTCAAAATTTCATTACTCTAACTTTATTGGTTCGAAAGTTATTAAAAAAAGGCGGAAAATGAAAATATGAATAAATATGAAATCAATGAAGCGAGAATAATGACATTTTGAGACGTGATCAAGGAGATTTTTGGTTTTAACTAGTGTCCGACCGAATATTCGGTTTCGGTTTCGGTTTCGGCCCAAATAAGTGGTTTCGGTTTCGGTTTCAGTTTCGGCCAAAAAATGGCCGAATAGCCGAAACCGAAACTTTTTAGAATATTTTTTACATTTTATTGTGTAGCAGATATATAGTAAAAGGAGGAGTAATTTAAATGCCAGCAATGTAAACAAACTTATTTTTTTTAGCATATAATATTAAATTATTTAATTTTGAATAGTAGCGAGTAAGGTACGAAAGGGTGATTTCTTCTTGTTTACGTTTTTAAAAAATGAATAAATTGTTTTTATTAATAAGTATTTATTTATTTATGCTATGTTTGTTTGTTTGTTCTTTATTTACTTAATGTAAAATTCGCTTGTTGAAAAAAGTGCTTGATATGGTGATTTTTATTTCAACTAGAAAGTTTCGGTTTCGGTTTCGGCCGAATATTAAAAAAAAACCGAATATTCGGTTTCGGTTTCGGTTTCGGCCCAAAAAAGTGGTTTCGGTCGGACACTAGTTTTAACATACTTTTCAAGTAAATTCTATATAAATTTTCAAGGATACAAAGCATTAAAATTTCCAAAGGACCTTTCTCATATCCTTTTTTACAAATAGATAAAAATCAATTTTATTTAAATTCTTGAGCCTTTTCTCTTTCATTTGATATACATATCGTCATTTTCCAACGATGTTAAGTATTTTTTTTATCCCCTCCAAAATTTTTAAGTCCTTTTAAAAGAACAAAGGATGTAGAAATGAAAAACTGAGTACGCAGTATTACTATGTTTGGTATCTAGTTACACGCCCATATGGATTTTTCCCGGTGTGACAATTTTTTTAAATTTTTGTTGCACGGTGTTATCAGCTGTCCCCTATGGCCAAACTCTTAATTTGAGCCTGTACTCTCAAAAATTATACCGTCTAAACTTTAGACTCTAAAGGAAGCGGCGAGTAGGATAGAAAGTGTGTTCCATGGGGACAACGCCAGGCCACACACATTGATAATGACTCGCCAGAGTCGACTCGCTCCGCAAGCTTAGTTGGAAGATTCCTATACATTGAACTTATAGTTCAGACCTGGCAGTGATTACCACTTGTTCCTGCATATGGCGAATGATTTGCTAATACAAAATTTGTCCCAACAGAAGTTTGTGCAAATCGATTGTACGATTTTTTTGCCAATAGGGACCAGGATTTCTAGGAGAGATACATAATGCAATTACCATCAAAATTGCAACAAGTTATTGAACAAAACGGTGCATCTTTAAACTAAATCGGCCTTAAATTTCATGCGAAAATAATGGGTTTTCCTATTAGTTCAATTTAAAATTCAGGCACTTAGGGGTTTAGTTTTAGTTTGAATATACCAGACATTGGTACTAGGGATATTAAATTTCAACTCTAAAGATGAATCTTGACAATGTTTGGTCTAATAATTTTAAATAATGTGCCTTCTGCTGAAATGTTTGCATTTCAACTATTCAAGTATTCACTGTGTTTATATTTCCCAGTTTCAATGAGTCCACCCACTAACTACTAACTATGCACAATTTGGAATAATGTTACTTACGTGTCTGTTCGATTTCGCACGCTGCAAAAATATCCGCCGCCGTCAGCTTGCTGCCAGTCAAATAGTCCGTCTTCAGCAGCCACACATTTTCAAGAATGTCCAAATTGATTTCCATATGCTTCTTAAGTTTTTCGATTTTCTCTGGTGTGGGTCGCACGCCAGTCAAAAGCGGATTCAGCCAAATGCTGCGAAAGTACATGGAGCAAGTGGCGCGCAGTGTGATGTGATGCCACTCCAGAAACTCATCGACACGCGCCTGCTCCACAAAGTACTTCGGATACAGATGCTCGGGTATTTTGCCTTTTGAGCTCAGATAGCTGTAAGCAAAAATATCAATTACAACAATAATTCGTTCCAAAAAGTGTCGATTGTACGTACCGCAAGATGGCAATGCTCTCGGCCAGCTTGTAGCCATTGTCATTGATGCAAGGCACACGCTGGAAGCGATTAATGTTCGTTTTGAACTCGTCGGTCAAGTGTTCACCTGGCATCAAAGAGACAACAAAATATTATTTACATTGGAGTTGTAATCGTTTACAAGTTTAAGTGGGTTAAGTGCAAATTCCACAGGAGTTTAGTGGTACGATAAGCGCCAATTCTGATAAAAATTTAAAGAAAAAAATCGGCACTTACCATTGCGCAGCGCCACTGGACAGTCTTCAAATTGCACGCCGCTCAGCTTCAGCACGATGAAGAGGGCCCGCGAGGGCTGCGACATCAAGTCGTAGTAAAATCGCAGCGTCATTTTCACCTTTGGGCCAGGCCAAAGTGTCACTGCGAAGCGAATAAATCACAGCGTCAAAATGCAATGTAAATTTGAACTACACGAAAATGTGTGAAATGCCATTAATACTCGTTTGTGTGCAGACATTTGTGGAGTTGGAGCAAAGTTGTCTTTCTTACCATGGAAACGATGTGGGCACAACTGTGCCGCAAATATCGAGTCTCATAAAGTCAACCACTAAAGTAGTGCATACCAACAAATATTTGTGCTTATCACTTGCTTCTCTTTTGTCCAATTTGCAGCTGATCGCGACAGCAAGAGCGAGAAATTAACTTGAAGTTTGTATTTTCGTTTGACTTGCACTCATTTCAAGCAACTTATTCGCTCTTTCGCTTTGCGGGTGAGCAAAGGTCGTTCGACAAGTTGGTGGCTAACTCAATTCGGTGTAAGCTAATGAATGATAGTTGCACCCTACATTCCAGCGGGAGCTAAACGCTAAATGAATGTTTTAAATAATCTCAAAAAAAGGCGAAAGACTACAAAAAT
The DNA here is from genome assembly GCA_963668005.1 of Melieria crassipennis. Lineage (NCBI taxonomy): Eukaryota > Metazoa > Arthropoda > Insecta > Diptera > Ulidiidae > Melieria > Melieria crassipennis. Next base: position 31,612,303 of record OY764962.1, on the reverse strand, counting down.
GTACAATTCCTGTACTCTATGAAATTCAAAGGAAAGTAATTGCATCTGTAAATTCTTAGTAATAAACCAGCCAAGTTTGACACTGGCTTTAGTTATTAGGGTTTAGAATGTTGTTGTTTCTATCAACATCTTAGAGAATTATAAAAATTCCTACAGTGAGAAATATTTTGCAAGATACACTCTTGGATTAGTGTATGGGATCACTACTCAGAGGGTCTTCGATTGTAACTGTGACTCTGATAAAATCAAATACAAATGTGTTTCTGTTGTCGGCTTCCGCCTCAGCAGACAACTTATCATCATTGAGATAACCAAAATTATAACTGAAAATAACTATATAACTGATTATATAACCGATTGTATATCTAACTGTATAACTGAAAAGGCTACCAAGACATTCTTCGGAAATGGCATAAAATTTATACGAACCATACAAAACTCATAACTACACAAAAAGTTATCAATCGATTTCTGATGCCAGTTAAAAAATAAACAAAAAAATAAAAATATAATAAATAAAAAAATAACTCATAACTACATAAAAAGTTATCAATCGATTTCTGATGTCAGTTAAAAAATAAACAAAAAAAATTTTATAAATAAAAAAATAACTCATAACTATACAAAATCAATCGATTTCTGATGCCAGTTAAAAAATAAACAAAAAATAAAAATATAATAAATAAAAAAGTAACTCATAACTACATAAAAAGTTATAAATCGATTTCTGATGCCAGTTAAAAAATAAAAATATAATAAATAAAAAAATAACTCATAACTACATAAAAAGTTTTCAATCGATTTCTGATGCCAGTAAAAAATAATTATAAAACATTTTACAAATTACATTACATTACATTACTTGATTCATTGTCGAAGCCAAAGAAATGGCATAGCCAGGACCACATTACATTAAAAAAAAAACACTTGAATAACAAATTATACACTTTGGACACAATTTATTGTCAACCTCAATTTGAAGACTGCAGCAAAGATATGAACAACTAATCGCTGACTTATACCATGACCACCCAGTCAGGTACATACGAACGTAGCTCAGTTCTTCGCTGATAAAAGCTTTGTTTGGCTGATAATGCGAGAACTCAACATGAATTCCCGCAATCTTTCGAATTCTCTGCACACTTGCAATATGTATGGGGAAAATATTTTACTCAAGAGCATCAGTGAGCCATTTAAGCACAAAGTTGAGTGCTGTGTTTGATATGTTTTGATACAAGAGGCGTGCGCTAATAAACAAACAAAATATTGTGCCAACTCAAACGGCAAAGAACCGTAGAAGACAGTAGTTGCTGTTGCAAAAACACAGCAACGATATGACATCAGCAAACGATAACATAAAATTGTACTTTGATTTTCTCTCGCAACCATCGCGTGCACTTTACATTATACTAAAAAGCAGTGGCAAACCATTTCAGCCATGCTCCGTCAATCTTCTTAAGGGTAAGTAAGGCCTGCATCATATCTATTATTAACAAAAGTGTTATTAACATGCAGGCGAAAACTTGAGCGACGAATATCAGCAGCAAGTGAATCGTTTCCAAAAGGTGCCTGCAATTGTGGACGGCGACTTTAAGTTGGCAGAGAGCGTAGCCATCTTAAGGTAAGACTAATTATTGTGTTTGATTAAATCCTCATAGCATTGTCCAACAGATATCTGGCACACAAACAATACATTCCGAACGAATGGTATCCCGTCGATTTGCAGCAACGAGCGCGCATCGATGAGTTTCTACAGTGGCAGCACAACGGTATACGTACCTCTTGCTCGCTCTACTTTCGCTTTGTGTGGGTGCAACCGCGCATAATGGGTGCACCAGCTGCAGCCGGCAAAGTGCTCAAGTACAAAGAGGCCATGGAAAAGGATTTGGCATTGCTGGAGAATGTGTGGCTACAAGATGGCAAATTCCTGACGGGTAATGCGCTCACGGTGGCTGACATATTTGGCACCTGCGAAGTGCAACAAATCAGTAAGCGCATCTGTTGTCAGCTAAAAATATGCACATTTAAACATTTTGTTTGTTATTAGGAACAACAGCGTACAATGTGCGTTCAAAATATCCCAAAGTGGCAGACTGGATTGAGTCAGTGCGCGCAGAATTGAATCCACATTTTGATGAGGCGCACCAAATCATATACAAATTCGAGCAGGAAACTATGAATATTTAGGCTTAAAGTAGTTTTTATGTAGACTTCTAGATGCATAGCGCTTAAAAAACTATTATATAATTAAATTTGAGTGCATTCACTGAATGCGATTTAACAGCACTTCAACTGTCCAGTGAGACCATGGAACGGCAAAGGAAAAATGCAGCTATTAACGCTGTGGTTTGTGGGCCTTCGGTGCAACCCTTTGCCAGCCGCTCCTCAATACTGGCCATCTTAATGATGATCTTATTCATCACGCTCATTGGCATCTCCACTACAAAAGCACACAACATGTTTAAACATTTATACATGTATGCAATCAATAAACTGCCAACTTACAACGCATAACAAATAAATGCAATTCCGTGAGAATGTCGCTTAAGGCCAGCCCCCGTACGGACTTTATGCGTTGAATTTCTGTGAATGTAAAATGTATATAACTAGCAATTAATGCAGTATTTTTCACAGAAATCCTACCATCATAGGCTGTCTCGAAGTTCTCTGTAGCGAGCAATGTCTGCAAAATGCTTTCAATATCTCGCCGCAAAGGATGTCCCACACAGGTGTAGACATTATCCTCGTTAACCACATCGAATGCCATCGAGGTGCTTTGCAGCACATTCAGCACTTTACGCATATCGCCCTTGGACAGTGTCATCAGCGCTTGCTTTCCATCTTCGGTGACATTTAAACTATGCAAAAGGAGTCAAACATTATATGCAGCTCGTATTATTGAAGCATTTGATAAAACTTACTCCTCTTGGTCTATGATTATGTTCAGACGCGGCAGTATCTGCGGCGCTGACAGTGGCGCAAAACGAAAACGCGTACAACGCGACTGCACCGCAGGAATAATTTTGCTCAAGTAGTTGCAGATAACACAGAAACGCACATTCTCTGTGTACTTCTCGATGATGCGTCGCAATGCATTCTGCGCATCGTTGGTCATGGCGTCCGCTTCGTCCAGAATGATCAGCTTGAATGTGCCGCTGAAAATGGTGCGCGTCGAAGCAAAGTTGAGTACTTGGCCGCGCACTATGCCTATGCCACGATCATCGGAGGCGTTCAGCTCCAGCACCATTGACTTGAACTGCGCCGGTGTGTAGAGTTGTTTGGCACATGCCAGGATGGTGCTGGTCTTGCCGGTGCCGGGTGGCCCGTAGAAGAGCAAATGCGGCAGCTGCTTTTGGCTAATGAAGCGATTGACTGCAGGAAATCAGAATTGATTGGTTATTAGAACAAATCTGTAGAATGTTGTGTACTCAGTACTTGTTGAAATGATCTCCTCGTGCGATATTAAATCGTCCAGCTTCGCCGGCCTGTACTTCTCCACCCTGCAAAAACCATTTAATGGTTTAATGTTGGAATATTTATAACAGCTTACAAATGTTACCATGGCATGCGACAGTCTTTTTCTGTTTTTTCCTCAGTCATTTTCCTGAATTTTCAGAAATTTACCAACTAACGGGCAGCGAGGCCAATGCAAGCAACTTTGTTGTAATTGAAGCGCCAACTTGCCGGCAGTTGGCAGCTGTCACAGTATTCTGTGGCGTTGCCATATTTGTTGAAACGAATTTTGTGTGTATTTTTTAAGCAGTAACTGAAAATTTGTTTGTATGATATTGAAAATTTTTTTGTACAGTATAATCTCGATAATCCGGACAATTAAAAACCAAACCCTGGTGTCCGGATTACAGAGTCTACAGTAGAAATTGAGTGTCCGGATTACAGAGTCTACAATAGAAATTGAGTGTCCGGATTACCGCGTTGTCCGTATTAGCGAGTGTCCGAACTATCGAGATTATACTGTAATTTAATAATGTTTGCTACAAAATATTTATTAGAACATTATAGTTAAAAATAATAAATATGTTTGCCACAAAATATTTATTAGAACATTATAGTGAATATTATAGAAAAATATATTCTGATATACGTACATATTTATATATGTACAAATACTATTGAACAGAAATGAAACCTAAAATGAAAAAATGAAACTTATTTTATTATAATTATTTTTGCTTAAAAATTTTATTTTTAATATTTTATAAAAATGTTTAACGATTTAAAAGAAAACTCTTAATTTTCATTTGGCAAAGTTTTGTTTCCGTAATAACACCTAAAAAAAAAATAACGGGAAAATTCGTTTTCTCTTTCGGTGGCTGTCCTCTCAGCTGGAAATGGCAAACCTCTGAGAGCAAAAATTGCCTATGATAAAGCTCCCAACCTGCCGTTCGGAACCGGCATAAAAACTGTAGGTCCCTTCTACCCGCGTACAAATTCACACGCACAACACGGGTGGTTGCGGGAAGCTAGGCCTTAGTCTCGCGTAAGCGGGCTGTCGTGCCAGTCAATTATTAATTATTTTATTAAAGTTTTGTTTCATTTTTGTAGAAATTGTAGATTTGCTTGTATTGTACACCACTATCAGTAGACGAAGTGACTTTCCTCGACTTATTTTGTTTACAATTTTTAGAAACGAATTCAAAGAAAATTAAAAAAAATGTTTCTTTTATCCCAAAAAAATTCCAATAATTTGCAGCGATATCAGGGAAAGTTTGTGTTCTAATTTAAGTCTACGAATTGGGCGCGTTTGATCAAAACCCTGTTTCCTTAATATCGGTTAAATAAAATCAAAAATGATAATTTTGTATTTTTCCATAAATATAAAATAATTTTTCTGTAATTACAAAATATTTATACAAAACTTATTTAACCCGTTTTAAGCTAAAATTGTTCAAAAGTAAACTAGCTCGAGAACTCTAACAAAGAGGCGTGGCGACTTCAAATGTCGTATACACACTTCTTAGGAAAGTGTTTCATGATTTAAATACCAAAAAGTAATATCGAGACTCATGGTGAAATTCGGGATCGAAAGGGTTAAATTAAACTTTTATAATTAATTAACACCACTTCACTTATTCAAACTCGTGTATCACACCTGAATAAACAAGTACGACCGAAAGAGAAAATATATCGGTTTTCACTCGAATTCTTTGCATTTTATGAAAACATATACAGTACTTTTCGCTTAAAGCGAACTTCGAGGGACTGGACAAAATGGTTCGTTTTAACCGAAAGTTCGCTTTAAGAGGGGTCCGTAATAAGCGAAAACATACAGCGCGTACTTTTGAAATTGGTTCGTTTTAGGCGGAAAATCGCTTTAAACGGGTTCGTTATAAACGAAAAGTACTGTATTTAAATAGAAAATGGGGACTCCCCTTAAAAAAGCAAAAAAAAATTAGTTTACGGATTTTTGAGGTAAATAAAATGTGTGGTGTCGGGATTACAGAGTTTACAATAGAAAGCAAATGGGTGTCGGGATTACCGTTGTCCGTATTAGCGAGTGTCCGATTTATTGAGATTGTACTGTATTTTGTATTTTCATTTTATAAACAAGGATTTGTATATTTTTAATTAAAATCAGAAACTAAGAAAATTATTTTCATAAATTTTTTTTTTTAAATTTCGATAATCAAAGCCAAAGCTTGGACAAATAATATAGAAGTAAAAAATTTTTTATATAAAAAAATAAAAACAAAAATAACAGAAGCTAAGAAAATTGTCTGTTAATATTTACTTATTTTTATTGTACTCATGGGCCTGGGCACTGAACACCTTTCAACCCTTCAAATCGCCAGGGCCGGATGGTATCCTCCCTGTCTTTCTCCAAAAAGGCAGGGCGGTGCTGCTAAGGCATTTAACTGGCATAATGAGAAGCTGTCTAGCAGCAGGTTACATTCCCATAAGTTGGAGAAGTGCCCTGGTAGTCTTTATACCGAAAATTGGCAAGAGGGACTTTACGGAGCCAAAGTCCTACAGGCCAATCAGTCTAACATCTTTCGTCATGAAGACCATGGAGAAGTTGTTAGATCAGCACATAAGAACCGTAACGCTCAAGAGACAACCTCTTCATGCTGCGCAGCATGCGTATAGGGCAGGAAGATCGACGGAGACTATACCAGCTCACGAGTCTTATTCAAGACGCTCTTACGAATAAAGAGATTGTGTTGTGCGCTTTTTTGGACATCGAAGGAGCCTTCGATAACACCTCCCATGAGGCAATAGAAAGAGCACTTAATCGAAGAGGGGTAGAAACTACTCTCAGCCGCTGGGTAAAAGCTATGCTTACCACCAGAACGGCAGTAACGAAGGTGGGCTCAACCACCAGGAGTGTACTAACGAACAGGGGCTGCCCTCAGGGTGGTGTATTATCACCACTACTGTGGAGCCTGGTTGTAGACGAGCTCCTTGATATACTGACAAGCAATGGCATAATCTGTCAGGGTTATGCCGATGACATGGTCATTGTTGCCAGAGGAAAATTCGAAGACACTCTGTGCGACATAATTCAGAGAGGGTTAAAATTAACCCAAGAATGGTGTGCCCGGGCAGGCTTACGAATAAACCCGGATAAAACCACCATAGTACCATTTACACTAAAAAGAAAACTGCAGCACATGCGGGCGATATGCTTACTTGACAAGAGCATCGCAAGCAAGCCGGAGGTAAAGTATCTAGGTGTAACACTAGATTCGAAGTTACTCTGGAATAAACATGCTGAGGCAGTTATGGGCAAGGCAACGAAAGCAGTCATGGTGTGCAGACCATTAGCAGGTAGAACCTGGGGTTGCAAACCGAGCATCCTGAAATGGTTGTACATCATGATAGTGAGGCCAGTACTCACATATGCAGCAGTGGCATGGGCCCCAAGAACCAAACTCACTACAGTGAGGAACCGGCTAAATAAGGTTCAGCGACTGGCGTGCACGTGCATTACAGGGGCTATGAGAACCTGTCCCACGGTGGCACTGGAGGTGATACTCAATATATCACCATTGCATATTGCAATTGAAATGGCGGCCAAGCGCACTATCCTTGGGCTGGCCAGAACCAGTAAAGGGGGGGATCACGTTCTAAGACGCAGAGACTTAGACGTGCTTTCTGTTAGTAACCCCTATGTATTGTACCCAATGGATACAATAACGAAAACATATAACTACGAGAAAAACTTCGTAGTATATATGAGTAACAAAGCGGACTGGGACTGGGAAGCACACCAGTCCCATTTCAAACCACACACTATTACGTGGTTCACAGACGGCTCCAAAACGCACGAAGGAACAGGGGCGGGGGTATTTGGACCTCGCTTCAAGCACTATGAGCCCATGGGGAATACACCCAGCATATTTCAAGCAGAGTTATATGCCATCAGGCTCTGTGTGCAGATCAACTTCGAGCGTTTGTACAGGGGGCAAGACATAGTCATCTGTTCTGACAGTCAAGCAGCCATCAAAGCACTAATCTCCTATGAGATCACCTCAGGGTTGGTGCTGGAATGCATAGAAGCATTGAATAAACTGGGCACATATAACCAGGTTAAAATCCTCTGGGTTCCAGGACACAGAGGAATAGAGGGGAATGAGGAGGCTGATAGTCTTGCTAGAACTGGGGCAGCTACGATCCCCCTTGCACCAGAACCTTTCATTGGGCTGGGCAAAAGCACTCTAGCAGAGTCACTAAGACTTGAGGAAAGAACCAGGAACTCAGAACACTGGTCAAATGCCACAGGTCTTAGGCAATCGAAAATCTTCATCAAAGGTTATAACTCCAGATGGAGTGAAGAATGCCTCAGACTGGGGAAAACCCAGCTTAGACTGGTCACCGGGCTGGTAACCGGGCACTGCAGGATGAGGAAACACATGCACACAATCGGGGTAGAACAGGTAAGCGTCTGCAGACTCTGCGAAACAGCGGAGGAGACTCCTGAGCACGTCATACTGCACTGCGATGCGGTATGCCGCAGTAGGAGACAGCACCTGGGCCAGTACTGGCTTGCAGAAGAGAACGTCAAACACCTTCTCCCACGTGAGTTACTAAGCTTCATTAGGTCGGTGGGACTGGGGGACGTTCTCTAAAGTTGAAGGGGGCACAATAGATCAAATTTGGTCTCAGTGCACTCTTTCCCCTTTTAAATCTATCTATCTATCTATTGTACTCATGAGTTGTCGATTTGGGTAACCACTTAGAGAAACGATTTATAATTTGAAGTTAGTTGAGTAGCAATTTAAATCTGCAACTTTCTGCCTTGACTCCCAATGCTCTAACGGTAAACTCAATCACAACTTTGATTTTACGCTGTTAAATCGAAAGCAAGGCTGTAAACGCAGGCGCTGAAAGTGTTAAACAGCACAAAGCTTTCGTTGCCACAGCGACACACCGACACACCTGCCACCGAAGAGCACCACAAAAGCCCACAAACGATTCGCAGTTAATTGAGAGCAAGCAGCGAGTATGAGGGATGCTGTGAGCGGCGCAATTCCCGTTCCAGCGTATCGGCTGCCCGCCACGGGGTGGTCGAGTGGGCGTTTTTTCCAGTCTTAATGTAAGCCAAGACCCAGTGATAAGATATGGTTGTGGCAAATGGCGAACAAAAGAGTGTGGAGCGGTTGAAAAGTTGATGAGATATTTTGTTTTAGCTGCACTGATGCGGAAGGTTGGAAGCACCAACGAATTCCGATGGACCACAATGGAAAAGCCGAACGAGATTTTGTTGTTTTTTTTGGCGTTTTATCTTCTTTTGTCGATTGTCGATTTCTTTTTATGGAATGGAATCAGGAAAATAATGGAGGAATAAGTGAGCATAATGAGCATGAAAAAATAATCAAAATGAATTGGGGTTATAACAATCGATGATAAATGATTTCCCCCAGTGGGTTTGATTTCATGACAAATGGGAGTTGTGGTGAAAAGGGCGTGAACCGAAACAGCTGTTGGGAAGTGCCACAAAGAAGTGGAGCAGCAGTTAATTCGATTTAAAATTATTTATCTTAGACAACAATTTGGATTTTTGCTTTGTGTTTTGTTTCGTTTATTATTTTGCACAGCATTGATAAACCAGCTTAAAGCTAATTTTCAGCGCGTTTTTGCAACTCCCGCAAGCGGACGCCAGTCAGTCTGCCATTAGCAGTTATGGCCACGCTTTTGTAGTCTTCGCCTTGTCGTACATAATTTGGCGGCATTTTCACGCATCCACACGCCAAGCATTTAGTGCGCGTCGTCGTATCTATCGTATCGTTTTGCTACACCAACAACACACGTCGCACGACGTCGCGCACTTTCATTCATTGCGACCGGTCGGTCGTGGGTGGCAGCTACGCGCGTCGAGTGTAGTAACCGGAAACAAAAACAATAATAAACAACAAAACACAAATTCCAATGGTGTCACCAACACTGGCGCAACACCAGCGCCCCGCTCGCCCCGCAAACCAAGCACAGTGCGTAACCAGGCACCACGGAACACACCTTCCGTTTGGTTTCCAGGCGTTTTTCAAGTGCTTTTTTGTTGCGCGCGCTTTTTGCTGGCGCTCGACTGGAAATCACAGCTCGGGAAAAACCTCGGCTTCGTGCTGGCGAAAATGCGCAACTCGGCAACGGGCAGCCGAAGCAGCAGCCAGCAAGCGTACGTGAAAAATTTGGCGCTCTCTCTCGGCCAGTCATTCCACTGTTGAGTCTCGTCGCAGAAGGATCGCATCCTCCCTCTACGTCACCGTTCTCGGCTAGCTTGAGATACAGTGTTGAAGCAGGAGGATTTGCCTTTTTTTGGCCACTGAAAGTCCCACTGCGGTTTCGGCTGCTTTACGGCAATGGCCTAAAAGTGTAAAGTATCAGCGTCCAATCGGCAATACTGGCGATAGAAAAAGCGAGGCGCTAAGTATGCGCTGCATCCGGTTCCGGTGTGATTGTTGTAGTGAAAGTCAAACAGTTGGCGAAATAATTGAATTCAGTGTTACAAGTCGAACATCGGTTGGCATCGTGTGCGAATTGGTGCAACATTTTTGGTGTACACACATTGTGCCGGGGAAAAAATCGGGTGTGTGTAGTGTGTTGGCCTGAAAAGAAGCGCTGCCATCCAGCAACGACAACAGCAGCAGCAACAGCGACAGGAAGCGTTGAAATTGAATAAAACGCCAGCGGGTACTGTGACCAGGTATTCCTTATGCCGATTCCGAGACAACGAACGACAGCAGTGCAGCATACAGTATCCATAGTATCCAGTGTTGTACATCACAATTGCGCCCAATAAAACACCACAACGACACTCATGGAGCACACATGGAAGGGTACCCGCACCATTAAGTGGATATGCCGAACGAACGCACTGTCCCTTTCGTTGGCATTGCTGCTTCCACAAATACACGCTTCCACGCCTAAAGCGTAGCGTGAAAATTCGTAGCTTGGGGTGAGGTCGGTCTTCAAGCGAGAAATTGCAAATTATGTTAGGAGCCAATGGCAGCGATTTTAGGCAAGATTTTTTGGTTAAAATTTGTTGTATAGTTGCCAGAACACTGAGTACTGAGTATCTCCTAAGATTACTTACAACTTACTAGAGGACTTTTTAAATTTGTATTCCTACAGTTTTCTTCTTTTGTTTTCCCTTTCAACTAGAGGAGTTTTAAAATTTGTATTCTTATACAGGGTGGACCATTTAAGATTTGGAGTTTGAATCGGCTATAAAAAAAAACTAATGAATATTTTTTGAAAATTCCTGTTTTATTACAAAGCTTGGACTTTGTTATTTAAGAATGAAAAACGATATCGTTCATATGACTGCCACTACTGGCCTTACAGTACACCATTCGGTCAACCCAATTTTCAAGTACTTTTTCAATTGTTCCGGGTAGAATTTCTTGAATGGCAACTCCGATTTCATGTTTCAAAGCTTTAATCGTCTCTGGATGGTTAGCGTAACACTTGTCCTTTATGGCTCCCCTTAAAAAAAGTCCAACCGACTTAAATCGCAGCTCCGAGGCGGCTTATTGACTTCAGAATTTCGGCTGATTATTTGATTTTCGAAAACGGTGCCCAAAAGTTCGATTGTTACGTTGGCTGTGTTGAAACCAAATGTCGTCCATGTCATCCGCTTCAATTTTTGGAAACAAAAATTTGTTGAGCATGGCACGGTAACGCTCGCCATTGACTGCAACGGCGGCTCCTTGTTCAGTTTCAAAGAAAAATGGCCCAATGATGCCACCGGACCAAAACCCGCACCAAACCGTAACTCTATGTGGGTACATTGGCTTCTCAATGGTGACGTGTGGATTTTCCGAACCTCAGATGCGACAATTTTGCTTATTCACATAGCCTCCGAGGTGAAAATGGGCCTCATCCAAAAAGAAAATTTTTCGATTTTTCGACGATGGTTTGAAGACTCTCCACTTTGGAAGAAAGTTCTCAATATTTCGCAATTTTGTTTAAGCGTATAGCGTCCCATTTCGTAAATGTCAAACTTTTATCTAAATAACGAACACAAATTGAATGACATTTGGACTGCCATTCTCGAAATAAAGCGTAGTTCAAATTCCAAATCTTAAATGGTCCACCCTGTAGTTTTCCTCTTTTATTTTCCCTTCCAACTAGAGAAGTTCTTAAGTTTGTATCCTGAATTTTCACAAGTTTTTTTTTTTTAATTTCCCTTTCCCTTCCAAAAAGAGGTGTTTGCATTTTTTACTTATTATTAAGTATTCATTTATTTATTATTATTTATTTATTTTTTTGTATTCTAATTATTTATAGTTTTTTTGCATTTCTTGGCTCCAGCTTCTCTCTTGGCTCTAGCTTCCTCAAACAAAGGGGCTCGGTCTATAAGTTATAAGTAATTCCAGGAACACTAATGTTTGTCGATTTATCAAACAGCGCAAATGCCAAAATAAGATTAGTAGATAGTTTGTCAGTAGCACCAAATAGTTTAACTCCAACCCACTATTTGACTATTCTTCTGTCGATTATAAAGTCAACAGTACTTATTTGGCCACAAAACCAGCACCAAACAGCATCAGCAAATTTTTACAAAGCGGGTGTCTGCACTAATTCGTGGCCTTAGACTGTGTAAGCCCCATTCACAAATTCAGTCAGTCGGTCGGTCGTTTGTTTAATCCTGCGTTGTTGTACTCGAAATGCGTATTCAGTTTGTTCTTCGCTACGCCTGTCTGTCTCAGCTCAGTTGCCTCCGAAGGGTGGTTTCTCATTACAAACAGTTCCCGTTGTTGTTGTTGTTGTTGTATTTGTTGTATGACTCCTTTATCTAATTCCTGCATTGCGTGCGTTATTTGCCGTTCTACGCATTATTTTCGCCACTCGGCTGTAATTTGCTGCGTTATCCTGACTGCGTCGATCCTATTCCTTGGCATTAAAAATACAACAAATGCGATTTTACTATTAAGCATGCAGTTGCTGTTGTTGTCGCTGCTGTTTTGCTGCTGAAATAGACGCATAAATATAATTTACAACATGCGCCGCACATTCCGCTTCCTCGTCGCGTTAAAGTGGGGGTGTCCTGACAAAGACAAAAGCGGCGCATTGTGGCAAAAGTGTGACGTAGTAAAATTGTGTGCCGGCATAAAGAAAAGCGAAAACACATTTATGTCGGTTTGCCAAAAAGAAAACAAGTCAACGAATATTTATTGAGTGTGTCTGTGTTATTGTGCACGAGCGTATCCAGGGGCAACGGGCCGAACAAGGACGCGATATCGCCATATGAAATTCTAAAATCCTTCTTCAAGACGTCCCTGGTATTGCTCATTTTTTTTCTGCTAGTGTTTGTAACTTCCATGTCTTTGCGCAGGTTTATCAACTGAAAAAAATGCCCCAAGTGACAGTTCGATTGCAAAGCCCCGTCTAAAGCTTTAATAAAACCACAATTCATATGTGACTAAAAGGCAAAAAGAAGAGCAAATTTGAAGCCAACAGTGAAAATTTTACCACACGTCTGTTTTAGCTACGAAAAATCTCATACAGCAATCGCGGTGAAAGCGCGTGCATTGTCCTCGTCATGGATAGTTCGCCCGATTTGTCGCTGAAGCTGCGCCGCGGCTCCAGCGATTCGCGTGACAACTTCTACATGGACTTTGCGCAGGGCATCGACTCCGACATCGAGGAGGTGGACAACAGCGCCTTGACGCAAGACCCCCAACAGCCGCCCGTACCGCCATTGCCGGTTATTGCGCCCGAAGATGCCCTCGGCGCGGGCGTTGGCCTGCTGGGCATCATTCCGCCGCCGCACATGCAGCCGCAACCCTTGCCCACGCTCAGCGAACACGACGATCTACCGCCCACTCCACCGCCACACTTGCCCCACACTGCTACTTCATCATCGCCACCAGCCTCACCGGCCACGTCTGTTCTCGAAATGATACCACCCCCACCACTGTCGCCACCTATGGCCGTCGCACCGCCGCCACCGCGCGCCATGCCACCCGCCTCGCCACCCATCGAAACCGAGGACGAGGCCGACGACGGTGACATCGACGAGGAGGAGGACGAGGATGATGACGAGAAGTCCACGCCGCCGCCGCCGCTGCCACCGCTGCCCTCGAATCTGTCCTATGTGCATGGGAATGCGGTGCACGGCTCGTCAATGAGTGGTGAAGCCATCTCGCCGTCACTAACAAAGTCTCCATCTACTTCCCCATCACCACCGGATACACCACCGCCATGCGCCAGAATGCCGTCGCCACCACTAGCACAGCTGCAACCACTCACTCCACCATCGGAGACTGATCAGTCGCAACCGAATTCACCGCCACCGCTGCCACATCATGACATACCACCAGCACATTCGCCACCGCCGCCTCAGCTGAGTTCGCCGCCAAGGAGCAGGGAGCTAAGGGAGCTCGACGATGGCCCCGCCACGCCACCGCCCGATTTCGGAGAGCCCAGCGATGTGATCGCTGCGGCTTTGGCGGCTGCAGTTGAAGTCAAGTCGGCCGAGTTCATACAGGGCGTGATGCACGGCAGCGCCTATCACATGATTGACGAAAACAAATCGCTCAATGAAGACGAGTCGACTACCATCACAACACCACCCAGCAACGGTTACTCCGCTTCGTCGATAATAGCGCCGCCTGCTGAGCACTTGGGAGAGCTGGAGGACGATGTGGGCGACATAGTGTTGGCCGATATACCGCCACCGGCTGGCATGGAAGATGAGATTGACGACGAGGACGAGGAGCAAAACGATGAGGACGACGCAGAGGAAGATGCAGAAGTGGATGAATATGAAAAATCCGGCGAGAAGACACCAACTTCGGAGCCACAACAACAGGAAGTATTGCCAACCGAAGACACAGCCGCTGTCGAGGACGTGGCTCAAAAGAGCAGCACTCCAACTCCACAAGCGATCACTACACCGCCCGCCTCAGGCCCCGGCTCACCAAAGCGTGCTGGCGGCAGCATGGGCGGAGGTAGTCGTGGACCGAGCCGCAGTGCCAGTCGCAGCGGCAGCCACAGCGGCAGTCACAGTGGCAGTCGTAATGCCAGTCGCAGTGGCAGCGTGCGCGGCAGCATTGCTTCGCGTGCAGGCAGCATTGCTGCCGCATCGGTGGCATCGGTAGCGGCATCTATAGCGTCGGGCATACAACCGGCTGCGGTTACAGCGGCTGCGGTGGCCTCACCACAAGCCTCGATCAAGTCTATCCGCAGTCAACCGTCGATCAAGTCCACGCACTCGATCAGGTCGGCCAAGTCGGCACACTCGAAGCACAGCGCCTCGCCGCCGCTGATGAAGAGTCCGCCGGAAGGTGACCGGCCACCGGTGATGCCGTCGCCGCCAATGATGCGCAGTCCGCCGCTGGTTAAGAGTCCACCGGCAATGCATAGTCCGCCGCGCGTAACCAGTCCGCCTCGGGTGTACAGTCCGCCGCTGATGAGCAGTCCACCAATGCGCAAATCGGAGTCGGGCATAAAGGAGGAGGAGGAAAGGGCGGAAGTGCAGCCAATAAAGAGGTGAGCTGAGAATGTTTGGTTGTGACTCGTGAAAAAAATCACTTTTAATTACTTTGAAGAATGTTAAACATAAAATAATGATTTATGGTTATTGAGTTGAAAAAAGTTATAGTGGAACATGATAAAATAAATCTAGGGGTTGAAATTAGCGATTTATGTGTGTATTTGAAATCTGAATGGCTGAGAGGAAATGAAGTGTGGAAGCGGGCCTGGGGGAACCATAGATTTGGAATCAAATACTTTAAATATTCCATTTCTTTCTAAATCAATTCCTCGATTAGAGAAAATTTTACTTGGGTCTGCGTTATAAAATTGTCATAGTTGTCAAATATCGTGGCAGCTTTATTAGCAATTTAACTTCAGATTAAAAGTGCTTCAGATGTGTTCTGATGCGTTGAAACATTTACGCTTTGCTCCACAAATAAATGAGTTGATTGAACCTTTTAATAACGTTCAACCAGGAAGGAGGGCGGCAGGTGGCGGCACATCATCATCAAATGATTCTATTGCAAGTTGCAATCAATACTTTAGCTGGCAACACTGAATGCAATGACGTGTAGTGTCATTGTCCTTCCGTCAGCAGTCACGTCACATACTACAGTTTGTTCTCCTTCATGCTTGTTTGTTGTTAGTTTTTTCTGTTGTTATTTTTTTTCATTTTGTTGCTGGTGCTGTAGTTGTTAATGCAACATGCATGCAATTATTTATTAATGCAACGAGAGTTGTGTGGCGAACGGAAGCAAGAAACCACCAACAGTCGCAGTCATTTATGTAAATGTTGAA
Organism: Melieria crassipennis; assembly: GCA_963668005.1. NCBI lineage: Eukaryota > Metazoa > Arthropoda > Insecta > Diptera > Ulidiidae > Melieria > Melieria crassipennis. The sequence continues at coordinate 31,596,568 of OY764962.1, read as the reverse complement.
GGCAGTTGCTGCACTTTAATTTAAATGCTTTCCACGAAATATTTCAGTGGGCATGTAGCAATTTGAAATAAGCAATTTGAAAATTTGAAATATTAACTAATATTTTTTAATTTTTAATTTTAATTTTTTAATTTTAATTTTAAATTTTTTTTCATTTTAATTTGTATTCATTTTTTTAATTACTTTAAGAAGAACTGTAACTATCTTAAAAGTAAATTTCTTCCCATAACTTTTATAAAACCAACAAACTTCCCAACACAAACACCATGTCACACAATAACAAATCGTAAACAATAACAACACAACAAACTCAGTGCAAGTTTCTTGCACTAATCGCATTAAATGAGGTAAAGCGTCCAACAAAACTCCAGCAAAGGTCAAAATATCACAGCCACATATTGGACAGCGCATTAGGGTGGTCTCCATCTGCGCACTGCGCACTCCTACTCCCCCAAGCGCGTTCACACTGCACGCGTCCTTTGTGAAAGTGAGCGCGGCGAAAGTGTTGTCGCAAAATAAAAAGCATAATCGGCTCACACAAGTCGCAGACGGTTTTTATGTGCTTTTGTTTATTTCGCCGAACCCATAGTTGTCAGCAGCCAGTTGCCGCTCGAGACTTGCGCAAGTGCCAAGCAAAATGCAAATCCTTCGCCGATGTCTGTCTGTGGGTGAGTGTGTTTGTCCTGGCGGCACGGAATGCACAGTGCGCGTTCGACGTTCTAATATTTCCATATTGCCTCATAAAACTGAGTCAAATTAGAAGCACGTAAAGTCCAACATATTTCACCATGATTTATGTTTTAGCTAAAGAAACATTTTTTTCATTTGAAAATGTCTTGTTTCCCCCCTCGAAGCGTTGCAGTCTGTTGCGCTGTTTCGGTTTGGTTGGAGTTGTAGTTGTTGATGGTAATGAAAACACAAAAAGGGAATTTGTATATAGAAGAAACAATTTAGAAAATTTCCTAGTAAAATAGGAAAATTAATAGAGTAAGAAAATGAAATTTGTACAGCTTTTCTAATTGCTATATTTAACACATTTTTTATCATTTCTTCTTATTTTGTATTCTTTTATAAACAAAAATTTTAAGAGCTGTTAACAGAAAAAATGGCATTTGTATGTAGAAGAAACAATTTAGAAAATTTTCGTAGTAAAGGAGGAAAAAATAGAGTAAGAAAATGAAATGTGTCGAAAAAAAACAGAGTTTTCTTTGGTATATTTGACAATTTTGTTTAATGTTTTTTTTTATATTTTTTAATCGTTAATAAACAAAACAATTTGAAGATTTGTAATTTAGAAGAAACCATTTAGAAAATGTCTATAGCAAAATAGGAAAATTTAAGAAAATTAAAAAAATTTGTGTAAACAAAGACAGGTTTCTTTATTTATGTATTAACACATTTTTCTAAATATTTGTTTTTATATTTTGTAGTCTTTTATAAACAATCTGAAGAGCATAAAGACGTTGTTAACGGCAAAAAATTGTGTTTGTATATAAAAGAAACAATTCAGTAAATTTCTATAGAAATACTTATGGAAAAATGAAGAAAGTAAAAAAAATTTATGTAGAAAAATACAGGTTTCTTTATTTATATATTAACAAATTTTTCTAAATATTTTTTTAATATTTTGTATTCTTCTATAAAAAAACAATTTGAAGTGCATAAAGACTCCTTTAACAGAAAAAGAATGGTACATATTTGTAATACAGAAGAAACAATTTAGAAAATTTCTATAGTAAAATAGGAAAAGTTAAGAAAAGTCAAAAAATTTCTTTCTTTCTTCTTTCTTTCTTTCTTTTTTTCTTTATTGGTATATTTAACTAATTTTTTGCTATAGTTTCTTCATATTTATTATTTTTTTTAAACAAAAAAATTTGAAGAGCATAAAGAGGCTGTTAACAGAAAAAAATTTTTTTGTAATATAGAAGAAACAATTACGAAAATTTCAATAGTAAAATAGGAAAAATGTAAAAATAGTAAAAAAAAATTTGTGTAGAAAGAAAGTTTTCTAATTGGTATATTTGAAGAATTTTTTACTATAGTTTTTTCATATTTTCTAGTTTTTTATACAAACAAAACAATTTGAAGAGCTGTTAACAGAAACAAATTGTATTTATATGTATATAGAAGATTTGTATAGTAAAATAGGAAAATCAATTCTATAATTTAATTTAATATATTTAACATATTTGTTTTCTTTTATTTCTTTTTTTATTAATATTTATTTTTCCTTTACAAACAAAACATTTTAAAGACCATAAAGACGCTGTAAATATTTGTATGCCAAAGTGAATCAAATTGAAGTCATTAAGGTTTTTTTTAGGTATTTTATCACTTTCTTAAAAAAAAAATTTCCAGGACTTCTCTCGCCATTAGCTGTGAAAACTAAACTGCTTCCATTCAACTCTAAATAATACTCAGCATTTTGAATATCATAAAATTTCAATGGCTCATAATGCAAACTTCCGCCAAATATCACACACAAATCTTGGTCAAATTTTCTATGGTCTGGCAGTTGTAACCCCTTTAACTGTTCAACATGCCATCAACTCACTCTTTGGCAATTAAAACAAACGCCTTCCAATTTTACATTCGCGCACAATTTAAATGTTAAAGATAGTGTGCGCCCCCCATTTCGTCTAACTGCGTGACATGTATTCGAATCGGGGTGATGCGGTTGTTGTTGTTGCCCTTTTGGGGAAGTATTTAACTGCCATTCGAAGGAACTTCATCACCCAGTTGGTCGCTATCCAGTTTTCTACGCCTTCGAGTGTTTGCATTGTCAAAGCGCTCGCTGCGCAAAAGCAAAAGGTCCACAAAAGTGAACAAATGTTGCTGCTACTGCTGCTGCGTCAAAACAACAACAACTCGCTAAACAACAAATGAAAAGTTCGCCCCTTTTGGCCGCTTTTATTGCTATTTACACAGCAATAAAAACAGCAAAACTTGCGCCACTGTTGCTTCTCCGCGGCGGCTTCTGTTGCTGTTGTTGGGGTCGCTCACGCAAACCGGTTGACTGATTTGCGCTGCTGTTCAGATTTCTCTACAGTTGCTTCTGCGTATGTTGCATTCGATTTGTAGGACGTTGTGAGCATTGCTGCAGGTTTCGCTCGCATGACATTTCGAGTCAATTTGACGTTATCTGCCTTATGTTGCTTTCACCTGGCTGTCAGGCAGCACGACAGAAAATTGTTCGTGTAACGTTACTCGGGTTGGCACAACAACAGTGAAAGGATCAACTGTGGCCGTTGTCGTGTCTGGCCGGGAATGGCAGTCACGTTTTGGGGGTTGCTCTGTGTTAGATATGAAATATGCGACAACATGCAACACTTTCATTGTTGTTGCTGTTGTATTGAAGCTCTAAGAGCCAAACCACCCCCAACTGAGTGGCGGCTGACGTTTGAAATTGGCGCGTCAAAATCCAAAACTCAATTTCGTCCAGGTGAGCGATGAGGCGATGAGGCTGAGGTGGGCAGCATTAAAGGTGCGCGCCTGACTGGTGGTGAACCGCTGTTCAGGCTGTTTTTTGTTTGTGTCAACGCACCGACCGTTGGACGTTGGACAGTAATTTGCTGTAAGTAATTAACACGAAAATAATTTGCAGCGTCCCACTCTGTCATAAACGAAACATCCCCATGCAGCCGACAGCCCACAGCCATCACAATTTGTTTGCGTTATTTACGTTGGGTGAACGTTGTCGTTGGCGTTGGCTTTGGTGCCGTTGTCCTTGTTCGCTCATCTCGAGCAATGGCAGCGGTCGCGTGTCGTTCGACGGCTTTGCATTTTATGCTCTAATCGGCTGTAATCACTTGGCTACTTTGTTAAGTTGTCGCCACGATTGGTTTGTAGATATGTAATTACGTCTGTGTGTATGTGTGTGTGTGTGTGTGTGGTTGTATTGTGGGTTGTTTATTTTTGTGGTTAAGATTTTCATCACGCCAAGCATTTAATTTTTTGATCTAATTAATGCGAAATGTCTCGACTTGCGGTGTGATTACTTAATTATTGGTGCAGTTGTTGGTTGATGACGGAATGGACTGGCGCGTAGTTAGCGGAAATAGAGCTTTCATCTCGACAGTCTAATGGGCAGTCAAGCTAACTGCTCTACCAGACAGTTGTGGTCAAATGCAATTAATTGTTTTTATTGTTGTTGGTTGAGGGTTTGGCGACATTCGGTGGTCGAGTGGAAATGTGCAATTTAAATTAAAATTTAAATATAAAAGTCTCAAATAGTTTGAATAGTAGACGCTGGCTCGGGTGAACAGTCGATGCGGTAAACACGCTGCCTGAGGTGAAAAGATTAGAAAAAGTTCAACTTCAATCTATGAACATATATTTGTTTGTCCTGACCGACTGACTGACTGATTTATCATCGTCCAGCTTCATGTTTAGCTTTAGCGGTTTGAAGCTACAAACATGAAATTAAACTTTAGGTACATTTTAAAAAATGAACCTCCGCTAAGACAGGATTATTTTAAATTTGGGGTCCAAACGAGCAAAACATGGGTTAAGATGCTGCATGAAGAATCATGATTTAATGCATCTATTGACTTTAAAGTTAGTGGAAATACTCCAAATCAAAAATAATTTGACCCATGTTTTTAATTTTTTTGAAAATCATAACTTAACACGTTCGCGGACAGTAAAAATTTCAGTGAGCTGCAAAAATAGACAGGCTATTTTTGTGGAAACTATATGCACTATCTGAAATCTGATTACACATATATTGTTAGAGTTGTCAGATTATCATATTTTAACCGTTATACACAATGAATGCTATAGCATTCACGACGATATAGATCAAATTTTTCAACTAGAGTGACGTGAATGCTATAGCAGTCATTCATAGAAAACATGAGAAGAAGAGGTTTATTATATTTTTATAACTTTATTTATTCAACAGTAGTTCTCTCTTCGTGTATATATAATAACTGGACGCGGACACTATACTTCAAACCATTTTGATTAAAAAATCTCTCATAAACGGACAAAATTCAGAAATATGCCCAACCAGTTTTTAAGAATCTGTACTACCCTATAATACCTACAAATCTCTCTCTTATTTGAAAATAAATATTTGAAATTAAATCAATCAGTGTTTAGGCCAGTGGCGCACAAAGGATTTTATTTTGGGGTGGAGAGTTTGCGTACAACTTTTGAGCCGAATACCAACCGAAACCATATTTTGTACCAGCATTTTTTGTGTTTGGGGGGGCGGTTTGAACTCCAAAAACCCCGCCTGTGAGCGCCACTGGTTTAGGCAATCAACCATTACAAAATTGTTTCAACCAAAGTAGTACTAAAATGTGAACACTTGTACAATGTGTGTACTTTACCTATACATGTAATAAATATTAATAAAATATTCAATATTCATAAATTCATCCAAAATATTAAATAAATAAACGAGAAACACTTGGATACAATTTTAACTAATTTGTTGTGCACCCCCCTCCTCCATAAGCGGACATCTCCCTTAACCGGACAAAACCACTGCGATGGTGAGTGTCCAGTTATGAAGAATTTCACTGTACACCGAAAAAAAATAAAATAATATGAACTACTTGGTGAATCAGTTGCTAATTACTTTGAAATGTATATTCATTACAAAAATTAAAGTTTATAAAAATATAAATGAATAAAAATTTGCTTTAAAATTTGAATGCTATAGCATTCACGTCATTTTGCATCACTATGAAAATGACTGCTATAGCATTCACGTCCGCGAACGTGTTAAAGGGGTGAAACAAGGGTTAAGAATTTGTATGAAGAAATATGATTTTTTACACTTCTTGGCCTCAAACTTAGCGAAAGTACGCTTAGCGAGAAGTAATTCGACATTTTTTCATTTTTTCGAAAATAAAAATCTGACAGGGTCAACAATGGGATACAAGTTTGTATGGAGAAACAAGATTTTATGGGCCTTTTGACTTCAAACTTAGTGCAAAATAGAGAAATAATTTGATAAGTGTTTTTTTTCGAAAATCAAAATCTGACGGGGTCAACAATGGCATAAAAGTTTGCATGGCGAAACATGATTTAATGCCTCAATTAACTTCAAATATAGTGAAAGCACTTCAAATGAGAAATAATTAGATAAGTATTTTTCAAAAAAAAATCTGACGTGATCAACAAAGGGTTAAGTAGAACTTGATTTGCTGGCCTCATTGACTTCAAATTTGCAAGCAAAGCCGCGGGGCCCTGTTAGTCAAAAATAATTTGGCGCGTATTTTTTTTCAATAAACATTTAACAGGGTCACCAATGGTTTAAGGCCCAAATACGGGAATACTATGAAAAAACATAAACCTTATTACAAAATAATTTGACATTTGCTTTTCATTGTTCCGAGGATCAAAATCTGACGAGGTCAACAATGGATTAACCGTTTGTACTCTTAGTGAAACATAATTCCATACGTTTTTTTAACTTTTTCGAAAGTCAAAATCTGACGGGGTCAAAATAGGGTCAAAGTTTGTATGCAGACTCATGTTTTAATGGGCCTATTGACTTCAAACTTGGGAAACTACTGCAAATGAGAAATGATTCGAAACGTGTTTTTCAGTTCTTTGAAAATCAAAATCTGACGGGGTCAACAATGGGTTAACAGTTTGTATGGAGAAACAAAATTTGATGGGCCTTTTGACTTCAAATCTGGTGAAAGTACTCTTAGTGAGAAATAATTCGACACATGTTTTTCATTTTTGGAAAATCAAAATCTGACGGGTCAACAACTGGTTAAAAGTTTGTATGGAGAAACATGTTTAAATGGATTTTTTTACTCTAAATGAGAAAAAATTTGACATGTGTTTTTCATTTTGTCGAAAACTGAAACCGGGCGGGGTCAACAACTGGTTGAAAGTTTGTATGGGGCAAGGCGAATTAATACAGGTGACCTCGTTGGACGAGGCAAATTGATTTTTTTCTGGTGGAAAAGGTCTAGATTGTCAAAATGCCTGTGTAAAACTTTGACAGTTTAAAAATGAAAAAAGAAAGCTTTGTTCTGATTGGCTGATTTTGACAATCTAAACCCAGAAAACAAAAACAAAATACATTGAAATTTTGTTGTTGCCCTTACGCTATCACCTGTATCAATTCGCCTTGGTATGGGGAAACATGATTTAAGGGGCCCGAACACTGTAAACTGCGATTTTTCATATGTTTTTTATTTTATTTATTAAAAAAAAACGGACGTTCCGATTTACATGAAACTTTACACATATGTTAATAAATGTTTAGATTATCGAAAAAAAATTTTTTTTTTTTTTGGCGGCCATGTTTGTATTCTGTAGCTGATCCAAAATGTCGTCTTTTTAAAATGACCCTTGTCGCGTTGACAGCAAATCAGCATAACGGAGCCTCCTAGAGCAAGAAACAAAAAAGATTCTTGAAATATACATTACTGGCTACTGTTTAACGTAGGGGATTTTAAAAATATGGATTAGAAAAAAAATGGCGGCTGTTTGAAGAAAAAGTTTTTTTTTTCGCGTAAAATTTTGCACTAAATTATTTATAAAAAAAAAAGTTTGGCATATATCGAAAAACGGCTACGTCGAGCAGAAGCGACACTATTCCCGAATAGAATGCAATTTGAATCAGGTCGATCGAATAAAAACTTTTTCAGTTATAATAAACATTTATTAACATATGTGTAAAGTTTCATGTAAATCGGAGCGTCCGTTTTTTTTAGTAAATAAAATAAAAAACATATGAAAAATCGCAGTTTACAGTGTTCGGGCCCCTTAATGTTTTTTTTTAACTTCAAATCTGGTGAAAGCATTTAAAATGAGAAATGATTAGACAAATATTTTTCAGCAAAATCAGTTAAGATTATTTCAATAAATCGTATTTCAATGGGATCATAAAAATCCTGCGAGCAAATCCACCACGCTCAGCTAGTATTGTAACAAAACTTTTTACTTCAAGCAGAGGCGTACCTGGAGGACGTGGCGCCCATGGCAGCGAAAAAATTGCGCCCCCCCCTCTTTTTTCTATAAATTTATGAATGTGTTGTACTTAATCTGTAGAATACGTTTTTAATTCTTATGAATTTATAAAAATTTGTATAATAATTTAATAAGAAATACTTCGTATTTGTTTTAATATCATAATGTTTAAGAATGGAAATTAAATTTGCATTTTCAAGATAATATATTATTTCTGGATGCTGATTTTTAATAATAACATTACATGTTTAAGGTTATATTTAAATTATTTATTAAAAGATCCCGCATCGTTACAATAATATTTCTTCACTAATTTGCTACTACTTTCGAAGCCTTCGTAAAAATTACAGATGTACTTTTCTTGCTTTTTTTGACGCAAATTCATTGATGAGATCATCGAAATCAGTTTTTTCAGTTTCATCCCTTTCTACGCTTAGTAACGCCAAATCGAATAATCTTTCTTGACCCATTGTAGCTCTTAAATAAGACAGTATAAGTGTCAACTTGCTGAAGGATCTCTCGCAGCTAGCAATGGAAGCTGCTATTGTCAGTAGAATTTGAATTGCGACGCGAAGATTCGGGAACACGCTTTCATCTCCGAACTGAACAATGAATTCGAGGAGTGTTTCTGGACTTGAAATGGTGTTTTTTCGGCTCGTGAGCAACATCTTGCAGTCAAGAATTTCTTCGTAAAGTTCATTTCCATCAATATCACTCGCGTAGAATTGACCTAGCTGGTTGCATTTTTTTTGAGATCGTATTCTTTTTCGCGATAAATAAGACCTTGGACATCGAGAAGAAATCCAAATTTTTCATCGATTTCATTCAACCGTACGAATCTTCCGTTCATTTCTTGAAATAGACGATAAACTGTTTCTTTCAAAACTTTATTCATTTCTTCCATGGCATTCAAACCTGCATCAATTGAAGTCTCACCAGCCATATTTTTTATTCTTCTTCGGCGTCTTTCAGTTGCAACGTCCCATTTTTGACATAAAATTATCCCTTCCTCGAGTGAACTATCAATGATGGCCTCTCTTTCATTTTCGAAATAATTTTGAAGAGCCTTCAAATCTTCAGCAGCATCGTGAAAATTCATCGTGGGATCTTGCAGCCTCTTTTGAACACGGTCAATGCGGATAAGTATTTTATTCCAAAATCCCAGCAAAATCAAGAAATCATACTTCAACATTCTGTTGAATAGTTGCTGGGCATCACTTCTTGTTTCACTTGTTTGATTCTTGTCCTCGGTCATTTCTTCAAGAACTTCCAGAATTTTCTCCAAATGGTTGTTAACTGGCTTTATTGCTTCTACGTTTGCACTCCATCTGGTTTCAGATTTGGATTTCATGACAACTGGTATAGCTTCCTTAAGTTTTTCCCAACGGTGTGTTGAACGAGAAAAAAATGCATACAGACTTTCGATCGTTCCAAAAAAAGTGACCATTGTTACATTTTGTTTTGCTGCATGTACACCAACTAAGTTGAGTGAGTGATTGTCACAGTTTACAAACAATGCACGTCTATTTATTTCTGTCAGTGTTTCATTCACGCCATTTTTGTGCCCAGCCATGACAGCAGCATTATCGTAGCACTGTGACCGACAATCTTGAAAATTCATTTCATCTTTCTTTAACTGTTCTAAAATACTATTCGGCAGTCCCTTAGCATCCTTCACGGTAATTTCAATAAAGCCAAGAAAGGTTTCCTTCACCTGTACTGTTTTTTTTCAAAATCAATGTCCACGAACCTCACGACTTCTGACATTTGATCGCGATGGGCAATATCGGGACTTGAGTCGATTGAATATAAAAAGTTGAGGTGTCACTTTGCGCCCCCCCCTAGAGTGGCGCCCATGGCACGTGCCCTGCTTGCCATACCCTAGTTACGCCTCTGACTTCAAGCCAGTTTCACCTCGCCATCAGTTTGTCTATGAACGTTTTTAGGAGACAAAATAGCGAAAACATGACGCGACACTAGACTCGTGATCGCATCTCGTGTCTGCTGCCGTCCAACACGTTTCATTAATTAAGCATCACGTTCCAGTGCAACAGTCGCAGGAGAGCGACACAAAAATTACGTATACGCCACCGCGGGCTGCATGCGGCATATGTAATCTTGTTGCGTTTGTTTATGGAGTTGTTGTAAAAATGTGTGTTGTGTTGTTTTTGTTGTTGTTGCTGCATCAAGTGCACTACAACTAAATAATGCAGCGCGGCGACGGTGTAAAGTTGTGTCATTGAGACTCGCTGCAGTTGGGTGTGAGTTATTTGTTTTTAAACTATTCAGCTGGCGTAAAGCAAAAGTGGGAGGGAGTGTGGGGTAGAGAGAGAGGGAGTCTGCATTTGTGCAAGCTTAGATTGCAGCTGAATAGTTTAATGGCCTGTGCGTGAGTGTCAAAGTTGGCAACTGTTGCTAGCTGGCGGGCTAGCTGGCAGTCGTTGCAACAGTTGCAGCTGTTTTGGGCGCAACACACACACTTTATGAATTTTTTTAATAATTATTTTTTGAATTGCGCGTGAATCGGATAAATTTGCAAGTAAACGAGAGTGGAAAGGAAGGGGTAGAAGAGGCTCATTGCTTGTGTGTGTTTGAATAAAAATGCACGCTACTGAGTGTTTTGGGAGTTGACAACATGCCAGAATGCTGTTGCTTCTGGTTGGCTGCCTGCTATGCAACGCATCTGCACATTCACTTCCTGTTGCCATTTCCCCTCACAGAACACGCTTCTATTTCAATAGCATTGCCATTGCTGCCATTCTGTCATAGGTGCAGTGGCGCACACAGGGGGAGGAGCTTTGGGGGTTTAAACACCCCGAAATATCTTACATTAGTACAGAAATTTAATTTATAACCGTCACATATGTATATATAAAAAACCTTTGCATATGTGGAAGCCTTTGTTTTTTAATAAATCATGACAAATGGCTGAAAAATGTTGAAATTGACATGAGCACATTTTTGGTATTATTTCGATGCGAATGTGTTTTTCGGCAAATAATTTGGCTGTGTATTGCTTTAAGTGTCGGCTTTCATTTTACACCTAACTCGTTAGTTAATTTTATGTATCTTTTTGACCAAAGAAAATGCCTTAAAATTCCACATTTTCCGACTTTGATGTCCAATTATCGCGAAATTTTAAAACTTATGAAACAAATTGCATCGAAAAAGAAGCCGTGCAGTGTTGTTAATGCAAGAAGGTAATTGGTTATTGGTTTAGAAATTACGAGCAAAAATATGGAAAAAGTAGAGGAAAATCTGAAAAAGTGACACAGTACCTGTATCTCATTAACTAGATTCGAAATCAGCGTACCCAAATTAGTAAAAAACAGTAGAAAAAAAGTGCGATTTCGTTCTCCTGTGTAATCAATTATTGAGCAGGTGGCATTGACCATCTCCATTGACCTGTTCAATCTCAATTCAATAAATTGATTAGTGTACCATCCCTATTGATCAGCTGACATTGCTCACCACTATGTAAATAAATTCCTAAAACAATGAAGCGCCAACAAGATTTGCTGAGCTTTCTTGGAAAAAAACCAAAAATAAATGGAAGTTTGTTTATTTTAATAAATAACATATTGTTTAAAATCCTGCGTGCGCCACTGCATAGGTGCCGCATGATCTGCTGCCTTTCGGTCTTGTGTACAGTGCCTAAGTGCAAATTTGTGAGTATATTTTATGAAAAAGAACGTTTGCTACTTAACTGCAAATATGCAAATAAACATACAAATATAAAATTATACGATTTCTATTTACTTGATGGCATATATTGTTCATAGAAATGCAAAAAGTTTGACGCCCACTGGCTTCGTTGTGCTTAGAAGTCAAGGTGCACATATCTGCTTGCAATTTTATTGTATTACAAAGTCAAAAGCAATGCTGACATTACGTGACGACACCATACAACAACTTGACGCTGCTTTAACTCAAACGACAACAAACGCTACAACAACAACAACAATGAAGAATGCAAATCTAAAGTAGAAAATCCCATTTGTGTACACAAGTGCACTTTTCGGGCAAACAACGAAAAAAACTCTTCTTGGTTATTGTTGTACAGTGCACACATGCAACTGTTGCACATGTGTCGCACATATTGCAGATGCACCCGAGTGTATGGCTGGCAACTCTGGAAGCGGCGCGGCACGCTTGAAAAGTTGCCAATGAGGTCTAAACGTGCTCGTAGGTTATCAACCTTCGCCTACATGAAAAGTTGAGCGAACAGATCGACAAGAAGGAAAAGGTGTAAAACAGGGAACGGTTAGCTGGCAAACATATTCATGCGAATTTATCTGCGTATTTACTTTGAGTCTTGGGTTTCGGTTTACCTTGAATTGAATCTACACGCGCGCGCAATCGTGCGGCCACATACACATACACAAGTGGCAGGGGACAGGGGAGTGATTGATGAAGGGTGGCTAGTGGCGAGTGGGGTAAGGGTTGTGAACACGGAGAGAGACTTCGAAGGCAGATAAAGCGAGATTTCTGATAGGATATACGCTCGAATAGCTTTAAAGTGTTTTATGTGATGCTATTCAATAGGAGAATGGGAGCAACAACAACAACAACAACAACAACAACAACAACAACAACAACAAAGCAGCAGTAGAACAGCGGTTGCAGATATATGTGCATGAAAGTTCAGCAAGTTGGGATAGCAAAATCTTTATCACGCTTAAAGTTATAGGCACAAATAAAAAGTAAAATAGATGCAAATACATTTTGTGAATTGTTGTGACTTGTGTATTGTTAGAACATTTTAAGTGGGCAAACATATGTTTGTTCAGTAAATTGACGTCTTTAAGAGAGCGTAAATTAGTTGAAAGGAATAAGTTGATTTTATATTGAAGCATTTTTGAAAAGATTAAAGTTGTTGTGCAGTTTAATTTAAAAGTTTTCAGAGCTCAACTCTTCACATTCGTATCGAAGTTAATATCTGCTTTTTAAATGGTTTCACAAATGTTTAGCCATCTCAGCAGTTTTTTATTTTTTCAACCAATATTTGTTAGCTGGTTTTATGCTCCACTGTCACTCGATGTTTGTCTGTTGTGCTCATACAGTGAAGAAGAGAGAAGCATCCGCATACGAACTTTAAATATGTTTAACTCGCATTTCGCTGACAAAAAATGTTCCGTGTTGCCTGTCTGACAAGTGTACGAGTGTTGTTTTTTATGTTGCAGTGTGGCACATGGAAAAATGTCAAAATCGTAGCATGAAAAATCTCAACGAAAACCAGTCAAAGGATAGTGAAAAGAAAACCGTTGCTGCCAATAACATTACTCGACACGAAAAATGCTCCTAAAAATAAAAGTATTTTTAGACTAATCTTCGGCTGCTGAACACGAAACTGAAAATCAAAACATTTTCTTAAGAAGCGTTTTCGAAAAATCTTCGAAAAACACGTTTTTCCCCTCTTATTTCAGTTATGAGCACATATCTCGTAAACCAACTATCCAACTAACACAAGTGGCCCGTTGTTCCAACGATATATAGATTTCCAAATCAGATTTGGATTTGGGTAAGTTACTGACAATGAAAGTTGTAAAAAGTGAATTTTTCTACCAATTTCAAAAATCATAAATTTTCGAATAGTTTTTAGATAAAATAAATGATCTCCTCTGGTTTTAAAATCTAAGATGAAACATATATTATTTGATAAAATATTAAGCCTAACATCAATAGAATTGAAAGAAAAATAACAAAGTTATGATGCACGGAGTGAAAACACCAACTTTTCATGTATTACACCGTGCGAAAAATTTTTTTATTTTTCCGAGACCCTTCCAAATGTTGATATAGACGTGAAACTAGAGGTAATTTATAGTATCTTGGCATAGTCAGTTTTTCATTTTCTGACCCAAAAATCTTCTTAAAGGACTTTAAAATTTTAAGGATATACACATTTCAAATATTTTTTCAAATATTTGCGGTTGTGCAATGATGAAGAATGGGATTCAAATGAAAGAGACAAATGGTTTCCTTTTAACTAAATTTTCTATTCTAAATTCTATTCTTCTATTCTAAAAAATACTTTTGTTTTTAGGAGCACTCTATGAACCCATTTTTTGTCGAGTAGTGTAATCAAATCAACGTCGGCCTAGTGTCTTCATTGCCTCCCATTGCATTCGTTTGTTGATGATATATAACTATATACATATAATATGTATGTAGATATGTACCGATATACTATGTGCCAAAGTATCACACAACCGAAATTTCTGCCAAAGACATTTGCAATTTTTTGTTATTTTCGGTGCGTTCGAAATTGTCTGCTAATGCGCGTACGTGAGCCACTCAAGCATATCTGTTGTATAATAAATATATACATAAAAATATATGTATGCGTATGTATATGCATGAGCCAATTTGCTTTGATTTTCATATCCTTATGCTTTGTTTTTCTATGGACATGTTTTTCTTTAGTCTTTATGGGAATTTAAGACTCTTTGGAGACATTCTAATAGTCTGGTAGACTAATAGACTGGAAGATGTTACAGCTTACATACATACATATATAATACATACATATATAATACATACATATATAATCCATATATAATAATAAAAATGCTTACTTGAATTATTAAGCCAATTTTGTAGTTGTTATAAGTACTCGATTCGCTGAAAAAGTTGGGCTTTGATTTTGTTTGTTTACAGCTCGAATGAGGTATTTGTAAACAAACATTTACTTAACATGTTAAAAATTCCAATTCAATTTCAGAACTTAACCGTTAAAGTGCTAAGCGGCGCAAAACTGGCTTGAGAGTTTGTGTCGAAAAATGCGGAGAGGCGCAAAACTGCTGCGCTCTTCAGTGTGCTTTTGGTGCTCCGTGGGAGTAAACGTATTCTAACTTCGCGCATAATTTCATTCAATTCAATTTTTTTCATAATGTAAAAAAACATTTTTCTTAATAATAAAAAAAGAATTATGAAAATGAATTCATATTTGTCTGAATTAGAGTGTTTTATTTGACACCATTATTTTTTCCTTTAAAATCATCAAAATAGGCATAGCACTTTTCGCACACATTTACAAAAATTGCTTAGCACTCAAACGGTTAACATCTTTAAAATATTTAACATTAATATGGCTTCGACAATGTGTTTGTGTCTAGAAGAAGTATATCCATTTCATAAAACTCCTCTAAGTTTAATCTTTCTATAAGTTCAGTTAGTTTTTTTAGGGAAGGATGTGTGCGGCCCAAATTGCACTTCGACTCGAAGCCCAAAATGGCCCATTGTAAATGACTTCTTATATAACTCTGGAGCCAACCCAAAGTTTCAATTTGACCTTTTAATGAAGGAGAGAAGATCCGAGGTTCTTCAGAAATCTTGAGTCGAGGGTACGGATTGCTCGTCGAAAGCGCAGAAAGTTTTGTATCCTTTCTAACTGTTCCTCATCTCTACAGCTTCTATATAGTAGATCTCACTAGATGAGAGGCGCCATTTGATGAGCGTAGACCCATTGCCACAGTGCCTGGTGATGACTTCAACGAGCTGCCAAATGGAAGTTTGACTCAGCGACAGCACGAGTCGTGTTTTTCTCAAAGAAAGGGAAGACTACAGTGTCCGGCAAGTGTCGCAAACGGTTCTGCTATGCCATGAGGGCTCTATGTCTTTTGTGGTCAACCTGTTAATATTTATAAATATTTATTTATTTATTTATTTATTTAATGGGCAAAGCGATACTCTTTCTTGTGATCTAGTCTAGTGTTTTGCTTCCTGTCCGGAACCCAGCAGGGAATCACACGGCGTTGTTCAATGCTTTGAAGTGAGGTACAGAAACTCTGAACTACCTTCGATTTCAATACCTACAACTGATTCCAGAGTTTTAAAGGCTTTCTGGCTATCCACGAAAATTGTCACATCTGTGGGTGGACCACTGTTACTAGAGACTGCAATCCTGGGATTCCGAATCCCGGGATCTGGACGTTCTCAGTCCCGAAAAATATCGTGAAAAATCTGATCCTGGGATTAAAACACAAAAATAGCTAACTTTTTTTTCATCTTAATTTCGAAAAAGGCAAATCCTATTTAGACTTTTAAATAAGTTTCAATATAACAATAGCTCCGTTTGTGTATGGATACTTTGTAAAAATGTGTACACTTTTCCAGTAAAAATTTGCCAAAATGAAACCTTCCAAAAAAGTAAATAAAACTTGTAAAAACTTGCAAGTTTAACGCTTGTTTGCACCAATGTGACTTGTCACATTCAAAATACTCAGGAAAAACGGTTTAAATAACAGGGTTAAAGAAAAAACAGCTGATATAAAAGTTTCATTTGATGTTTAAAGCTAAAGGAAAACTTGAATTATTTATATTACACACCGAATTTGACTTGAAATGGCCGAAACCGTGGCAAAATTAATTAATTTGATTTAGTTCCTTAACCCTTTCGACCCCAAAGTTAACTGAGAGTAACTTTACCTATTTGTCATCCTATAGCAAAAGCTACGATTGATTTATGGGTTTAAGTAGGCATCAACAAATTAATATTTTTAGAAGTGAATTCAAAGCAAATTAAAAAAATCTTACTGTTATCCCCCAAATAGTCTCCAATAATTTGCAGCGATATCAGGGAAAGTTTGTGTTCTAATTGAAGTCTACGAATTGGGCGCGTTTGATCAAAACCCCGTTTCTTTAATAATGGTTAAATAAAATCAAAAAGTGATAATTTTGTATTTTTCCATAAATATTAAATAATAACGAGACAGAGGGTAAAATTCGGGGTCGAAAGGATTAAAATAATATATTCCCGGGATCCCGGGATTGCGATTTTCAACCCCGAAAATTCTGAGATTGTAAAACTGGTTAGTTTAGCAGCTTTCCACACTCGTACCTAGAAATTTTAATTAATTAATTTAATTGACTGGCACGACAGCCCGCTTACGCGAGACTAAGGCCTAGCTTCCCGCAACCACCCGTGTTGTGCGTGTGAATTTGTACGCGGGTGGAAGGGACCTACAGTTTTATGCCGGTTCCGAACGGCAGGTTGGGAGCTTTTTCATAAGCAATTTTTACTCTCAGAGGTTTGCCATTTCCAGCTGAGAGGACAGCCACCGAAAGAGAAAACGAGTTTTCCAGTTATTTTTTTTTTTTTTTTTTTAGGTGTTATTACAGGCAGTATTTGAACCTGAGGTTGCTGCCTGCGACTCGCGGTCCAACGCACTAACCAACTGAGCCACGGCGGCTGCCTAGAAATTTTACTTTTCTAAAAAAAGTTGTATTCGAAATATTTTACATTTCTATCGGGTGTTTTTTTTAGAGGTATAGAACTTCGAATTGAAATAAAACACAAGAAAATCGTTTTAATGTCCATCAATTTGGCTTTATTGGAAGGATAATTTTATGCCATTAATGTTTAAATATGACTTCGGGCATATAGCCGCCGCGGCTGGCTCGAATAAAGCCAATTCTACAGGTCCAATTCTCAACCACTTTTTCGAGCATTTGGGGCCGTATGTCGGCAATAACGCCACGAATGTTGGCTTCCAAGTCCCCTAACGTTTCTGGTTTGTTGGCGTAGACGAGCGACTTCACATATCCCCAAAGATAATAATCCAATGGTGTCAAATCACACGATCTTGGTGGCCAATTGACAGGTCCGTTCCGCGAAATTATGCGCTCATCGAATGTTTCCTTCAATAAATCGATTGTGACGTGCGCTGTGTGGCATGTAGCGCCGTCTTGTTGGAACCACAACTCATCCACATTCATGCCATCCAATTCGGGAACAAAATAGTCGGTTATCATGACTCTATACCGGTCTCCATTAACGGTAACTGACTCCTCTTCTGACTGGGTCCTCTTCAACATTTTGCTCTACAGCGGCAATTGTTTCTTCGGTGCGCACTGTTCGACGTCTCTGCGGATGCGTATTATCACATAGAGTGAACGTAGTGCGAAAACGACCCATGGTTAACCGAATTAGTTGCTCTGATGGACGATTATGTCGACCATAAAATGGACGGAGCTTGCGGTAAACTTCGCGAACTGAACCATTATTTTCGAAATAAATTTGCACGATTTGCAAGCGTTGTTCTTTTGTCAACCTGTTCATGATGAAATGGCAAACCAAACTGAACATAAATGACATTAGAATTGCCAGATTTGACCACAAAATGCCAGTTTTATCTCTATTCGAAAAACAAACCTCT
This sequence comes from Melieria crassipennis, assembly GCA_963668005.1. Taxonomy (NCBI): domain Eukaryota; kingdom Metazoa; phylum Arthropoda; class Insecta; order Diptera; family Ulidiidae; genus Melieria; species Melieria crassipennis. The sequence goes on along the minus strand of OY764962.1, from coordinate 31,578,464 downwards.
AAAAAAAACACCCTATACTTAAAATCTTCAAGTTTCGGAGACAACACTTAACAATTGCGATATTGAAAATGTAGATTTAAAATTTTTATATTTTTCAAATAATATTTGCAAGTTTATTCTAAATATTTTTTTTCTTTTCTTTCATCACAATATTTAAAATTTGTAGCTTAAAATCTTTAAGTTGAGAGAGAATACTTAAAAATTTACTTGTAATACTTATTTGTTTATGGAAACGCACGCAAGGGGAGGGGGGAGAGTTTGGAGATTGAAATGCGTATCTTGCAAACATTTTACGTGGCAAATATGGTTTCAACTGGTATTGGACTCAAAAGTAAGGAACCATCCCTCCAAAATGAAATCCTGCGTGCGCCACTGTCTGTATGTAGGCATGTATGTATTTGTATACATTTTTGTTATGTATTTGTTGTACATAACATTTAAGGCTCATATATATGTAGATATTTTGTTCACACAGCATAAATTATCTCATTTTGTGCTCAACTCCGGCAGCACGTCTGTCCACAAGAATTCCGCAAATCTTGGCGTCTTTGTAGTTTATGGCGAATTTTTTTTGTTTTACACTACAAGCAACTAAGTTCTGGCGCAATTTTATTACTTCATAGCGACGTGTTTGCGGCTGCTGTTTGCTCAACAAGCGGAATTTTGCAAATTGCGCAACGCATCCTGAATTCTTCAAATAATTTTTGTTTGTCATGGATGCCAATTAAAACCGCCAGCAAGTCGTCCAATTAAATCCATTTAACATTGCTGGCGTACGTGTTTTATCTGACATTTTCCACTCGACCACTCGACGAATTCTGTTGACAACGCATCAAAATTCTGGCGTTCTCAAAGGTTTATCCCTTCAACAGTGACACTTGTATGCGTCCCCTTGACGCTTAGCTGTCTTTGACTTCGATTTGTGCTAACAAAACGCACAGTGGCGCTCGTTCTTAAATATAACAAATGCAAAATAACAAATTTGTATTTGATTTATTGCTCCGCTGTGGCAAATTTACGCAACAGTGCAACACATTCTTAATAAAATGTGTATAAAATATGAATCGATATGTTTGTATGGGGATAGGTTAAGGTGTGTTGCTGTCGTCTGTCTGCTTGCTGGGCGTTGACAATAATGAATCCCCAATGATGCGCAATGCAGGGTGGATTTTTCAATACTTATTCTGTAATTTTCGAGGGCGACTTATTTCTTAAGCATGTTTCTCCTATGAATTCTGAATGGATTAAAGGACTTTAGGTTCAGTGTATGCTATGTAAAGCAGTTCTGTGCTTTAAGCATTGTGGTTAGTGATAGAAAAGATAAGAAAGATACATTTTTACACCAAGAAAATTTGAAATAGGAAATTGGAAAAAAACAGCACTGGCGTCAGAGTCACTTGATTGTTGGAATATTTTAAATGTACTCACATTTGTGTTTCAGAAAACATATGAAATGTTTGTCCTTACTCAAGCAAATACTTGAAATTTCTAGTAAAGAAAGCAGGAGGTTGTTTTAGTTGGTAGCAATCGACCTTTTTTTCTACTATTGGTGAAATAAAGAACACTACTACTTCTACTAATAGTCGCTAAGAATGCGGCAAGCCAAAGGACGCAGCTTCATCCATATTTCTAGCAAAAAAAGTATGGCATATTCGTACATTAGTACTCTTTAACATACTGTCAACTAAGTATATCAAACCGTACAGAAGCTTCTCCGGAATGGACTAGCGCAGCCTTAAACTCCGTAATCCTTGGGTTCAGTCTCTTTTGTGATTGAGAAGTAGGAGTTTTATTCGACTAAAACCAACTCCTCAAGATCATTACGGCCAAGGTTAGATAGAAAAAGAATGAAGGGTCTGGAAGGGTTCAACGAAACTTGATGGAAGGGTACTTACAGAACGAAAGGTCTGGAACGGTTCAACAAAACTTGGTGTAAGGGTACTTACAGAAGTTATTACTGGGCACTGCTCCACTGTTGGTGCAAACTAGAAGTACTCTGTCTAAGAGTAAGGTCTAATAAAGAAGAAGAGGTGGTATAGATGTGGGTATTGGACCTTACAGACGGACAAAGACAGATATGGTAACACATATGGACAAAGATTCGTCCGGGAACTAAACACGGGACCTCTCGCCCTTTCTATTAAAACATCCAGCACTGCAGACAAAGCGTCTAAAGACATAACGAAATTAAAATTATTGAACCTTGCCGATTTCATTTAAGAAAGAGCAAATAGTTTAACAGCGAAAAACCTTGACAGGAATCCCGGTTAGAAAGACGTGTCTTCTCCGGGCACTCACAGAGGGCAATAGTACGAATTTCACGTAGCCCTACCTTGATAGTTGACAGGAAACCCAGTTAGAGGGATGTACCTTCTCCTGGAACTCATAGAGAGATTTTAAAAATGCCAATAAAGCCTTCGAGTGGTAGATCTGGGTTTCCGTAAACGCCTTCCGAACCTAACCTAACCCAGTCTTAAACGTTTAGTCATGGAACTTATCTCAGTGGATAAGTAACTTCCTTGCATCAGAATGAAATTAAAATGTGTGCAGCACAATCAAGGCCTGATATATTACTGGTCAGTGGCGCACACAAGGGGTTGAAGGGGATTCAACCCCCTCAAATACAAAAATTTGTGATCTGAAATATGGTTTCAAATTTAATTGGGCACAAAAATTTTACCCAAAACCCCCCCAAAATGGAATCCTATGTGCGCCACCAGTGGCCATTTGAAACCATATTTTTTATCAAAATTTTGATCCCCCAACCCTTAGTACTCATTGAAGGATTTATCCTAAGCTAATCGAAGAATTAAGGTTTAGGAATTCTATTGAATTTGGGTGAGAAACAATTTTTTTCGTATAGTCTAGCCGTTGCTATCTGCGGACCAAAATTGATTGATGAATGATTAGTTGACTGTTGTAATCCAAACCAAGATCTTGTGCCTTCCTGACCTAAAAGTTAGTTAACTGGTCAATATTCGGAACTGATTTCACCCAATTGAGGGCATAACGGAACACAGCTGAAGTTATAATCATCCAAAAAGATACAAGACTGACGTAGTGCTCTGACCTTTATAACTCTGAATCTGATCTATAATAATAGTCCACTCGACTTCTTCAATGATTTGTTAATTTTTCAAATTAGATATTCAAATATTTACAAAGCCCTTTCAATGATTTGTCAATTTCTCAAATTTAATATTAAAATAAAATCAAATTAAATTGAACTACTAAAAGTTTTAAATCCAAAGTCAGTTCAAAATTTTAAGCGAAAATTCAGTTTTCAAAAAGTATTTTGGATATTTGTCCCAATAAGTGAACGAAAGTGTGAATTCAAACTCTACTTGTGAGCATATTTAAATATGAAGTGATAGCAAAGCTTCGACTTTGCCGCAAGAAAAAACAAAATCTATGATATATGTTTTACTACGACTACGCATTTTTGTCTGTGCCACTGGCAGCTTTGAAATTTGAGAGCTCTCGTCTACAATCGCCTCGATGCATAATGAAAAACGATTAAAAAAATGAAGAGCTCTATAAAGAAAGAACTTGTTTTCATTGCGAAATCAATCGATTTATTGGAACAACGATTTCCAGACCGAATCATGTTCTGAAATTCAGATTTCAATTCGCTACCAAGATCGTCAAATTTAACGTGGTGCAATTCCTTTCTTTGAGGTTTTATGAAATGTCTGGTCTATGCGAATAGAACATAAACAATTTCTGAGGTCAAGTTCTAGATCCAATGCGTAATCGGTGAAATGGAACATTTTTGTCAAAACATCATCGAAAATTGAAGCAAGGCAGCCTTTTGCCAGATATTTTTTTCCATTATTAATCGGAACATGTCTACTTTACAAAGGAACACAAATATCACTACTCGATCAATAGATATGCGTTTTAATTTTTAATGAAATCGTGCACTTTTTTTGGAACACTCTATATGAAGACGAGAATATGAAGACGGGATAACATATAATAACTTATAAAAGGTATTATGAAATTATTTTTTTATAAAGTTACCTGCAAAATCTAACCTAAAATTGAATTGAATTGGCTAGAAAAATAATGTCTTAGGAATGCCTCGTGTACAAATAATTTGGCCAAAGCCGAAACTGAAACACTTATCAAAATAATTAAAATTTTTTCGTTTTAAACATTTATCGATATAATAAAAATTTATCATTAATTTTATTTCAACTTATTTTAGATGTAATTCTTATTTTATAGGCGAATATTTATCAAAATAATAAAAATGTATCACTAATTTTATTTCAACTTATTTTAGATGTAATTCTTATTTTATAGGCGAATATTTATCAAAATAATAAAAATGTATCACTAATTTTGTTTCAAATTATTTTAAATGTAATTCTTATTTTAACGACGAATATATATCAAAATAATAAAAATTTATCACTAATTTTATTTAAACTTATTTTAAATGTAATTCTTATTTTATAGGCGAATATTTATCAAAATAATAAAAATGTATCACTAATTTTATTTCAACTTATTTTAGATGTAATTCTTATTTTATAGGCGAATATTTATCAAAATAATAAAAATGTATCACTAATTTTATTTAAACTTATTTTAAATGTAATTCTTATTTTACAGACGAATATATATCAAAATATATATCAAAATAATAAAAATTTATCACTAATTTTATTTCAACTTAATTTTAGATGTAATTCTTATTTTATAGGCGAATGTTTATCAAAATAATACAAATTTATCACTAATATTTTCTTAACTTATTTTAAATGTAATTCTTATTTTACAGACGAATATTTATCAAAATAATACAAATTTATCACTAATTTTATTTAAACTTATTTTAAATGTAATTCTTATTTTACAGACAAATATATATCAAAATATATATCAAAATAATCAAAATGTATCACTAATTTAATTTCAACTTATTTTAGATGTAATTCTTATTTTATAGGCGAATGTTTATCAAAATAATAAAAATGTATCACTAATTTTGTTTCAAATTATTTTAGATGTAATTCTTATTTTACAGACGAATATTTATCAAAATAATACAAATTTATCACTAATTTTATTTAAACTTATTTTAAATGTAATTCTTATTTTACAGACGAATATATATCAAAATATATATCAAAATAATCAAAATGTATCACTAATTTAATTTCAACTTATTTTAGATGTAATTCTTATTTTATAGGCGAATGTTTATCAAAATAATAAAATCGTATCACTAATTTTGTTTCAAATTATTTTAGATGTAATTCTTATTTTATAGGCGAATATTTATCAAAATAATAAAAATGTATCACTAATTTTGTTTCAAATTATTTTAGATGTAATTCTTATTTTACAGACGAATATTTATCAAAATAATACAAATTTATCACTAATTTTATTTAAACTTATTTTAAATGTAATTCTTATTTTACAGACGAATATATATCAAAATATATATCAAAATAATCAAAATGTATCACTAATTTAATTTCAACTTATTTTAGATGTAATTCTTATTTTATAGGCGAATGTTTATCAAAATAATAAAATCGTATCACTAATTTTGTTTCAAATTATTTTAGATGTAATTCTTATTTTATAGGCGAATATTTATCAAAATAATAAAAATGTATCACTAATTTTGTTTCAAATTATTTTAAATGTAATTCTTATTTTACAGAGGAATATTTATCAAAATAATACAAATTTATCACTAATTTTATTTAAACTTATTTTAAATGTAATTCTTATTTTACAGACGAATATATATCAAAATATATATCAAAATAATAAAAATTTATCACTAATTTAATTTGAACTTAATTTTAGATGTAATTCTTATTTTATAGGCGAATGTTTATCAAAATAATACAAATTTATCACTAATATTTTCTCAACTTATTTTAAATGTAATTCTTATTTTACAGACGAATATTTATCAAAATAATACAAATTTATCACTAATTTTATTTAAACTTATTTTAAATGTAATTCTTATTTTACAGACGAATATATATCAAAATATATATCAAAATAATCAAAATGTATCACTAATTTTATTTCAACTTATTTTAGAAGTAATTCTTATTTTATAGGCGAATATTTATCAAAATAATAAAAATGTATCACTAATTTTGTTTCAAATTATTTTATATGTAATTCTTATTTTATAGGCGAATGTTTATCAAAATAATAAAAATTTATCACTAATTTTGCTTCAACTTATTTTAAATGCAATTCTTATTTTAACGACGAATATATATCAAAATAATAAAAATTTATCACTAATTTTATTTAAACTCATTTTAAATGTAATTCTTATTTAACGACGAATATATATCAAAATAATAAAAATTTATTACTAATTTTGTTTCAACTTATTTGAAATGTAATTCTTATTTTATAAGCGAAAGTTTATCAAAAAATTTTGTTTTTTTTTAACCTTAAATGAAATTATTATTTTACAAGCACCGATTTAAATTCTATTAAAACATACTCAACTATTGTGTTTTCAATCAGCCGAACAGCACGACACCAATTTGTGTCTTGTGCCGCCAACCAGTGTCGACTACGCAGCCAACAGTTCAGTTCCCCAATAATGAAAATGTTTGCCAACAAAAACCTACAAAAATTACTTTCACACCGCGACCAATGATAATGGCTTTGCGGGGGGCGGGTGGAGGTGGAACGAATTGGGTCGCATATATAGTAACACGGCTCGATGATATTTCACCTACAATTACAATTGCGATGCTGGCTGGCTGGGCGGTGCTGTTGCTGTTGCTGGGTGCGCAATTTCCTCGACCAGATGTGAATATATAAAAAAAATAGAGATTTTTGGCACATATCATATATACAACCAGTGGCGCACTCAAGAGGGGGCTTAAAGCTTCAAACTCCCTGAGCATTTTGCGTGGATAAGATGCTTTCGACTGGTATTGGAGTACAAAGTTGTGTACAGAATCTCTGCTCCCAAAAGAAATCCTGCGTGCGCCACTGCAAACAGTCATACAAGTATGTATGTATGTACATTAATTCATATGTAAATAAATAATATATATGCGCACAATTTATGGCATAACAGCGAAATTATATTTAAATTAAATCACAGTCGGCATTAACAACAACAACAACAACAACAACACATTTGAGGAAACCAATACAGAAGCGAAAAGCAGAAAATCTCAAAAATGGCGCGTTCAACATAGGAATTGAACCCACAAGTCAAATATTTGACATGGGTAGCGCAGCATTGGCGAACAACAACAACAAAAACAACAACACACACGTCGAGTTCACCAAATGCACAAACAAAGCAAACAAAAAGCGGAAATATTGCTGTGTGTTTTGTGCGTTCCGGGGGCGATTGACGAGCGGATGGACGGAGCGAGACAGTGTGGGACGCGCAGACTTGAGCCTTTGGTGGCACGAAGCCGAGCGGATAGCGCTGACATGACACAAACGCGGCACGAGCGCAAACGGCCGCCTGACATTACGTGCAAATGTCATGCAACAAATGTCATCGTACAGAGGCCGTGCCGGGCCACTTGCGTCGACAGTTGACGGTCCGTCGGTGAGTGCTGCGGGTAGAATTTTGTGAGATCTGTCAGTCGTTGCAGATGCGAATTGAATTGTGCGGTGTGAAATTTTTCGGCTCGGCGTGCGACGAAGCAAAGCCACCAGCGGCAACGCTCACACAGCAGACGCAGATGAAGGAGTAAGAGCAATGGAAGTCATTTGACTTTGGGCCATGAAGATTCGATGTTAACGAATTAGGAAGCAGACAGGCAGTAGCAAAATAAGAAATATTTTCGGTGCAAGTGCGAGTAGTGCAAATAATGCTGGAAGTCCATTGAAGATTTATCATTTGTGTATTATTTGTCTTTCGAGTCCCAAAAGATATTCAAGCATCTGAAGCGTTTATGAATTGTGCTGCCAAACTTGTTTTGAAACTATGAGCAAAACAAGGACACAGTCGTTTTTAGGTTAACCAACTGGCCAGTGGCGCACACAAGGCAGGTTTTGGTGGTTCAAACTCCGGAAGAATTTGTTTGATGCAAAAACTATAGTCGGCAAGTATGGTTTCAAATGGTACTGGGCTCGAAAATTGAGTGCGGAATTCCTCGAAATGAAATCCTGTGTGCGCCACCGCAACTGGACCTAACCAGTAGTGGTTGTTGTTGGTCTATGAGTTGAAATTGCAATGAAATGTGAATTTCTAAGTAAAAGCTGGACTCCGAGTTGTTTGGTATTCCAAATTTTAGTTAGGCTGGTGAGGTATCTGTTCTTTTAATTTTTAAAAATGTATATTAATTTTTGATAACAATTTCTGTGTTTGTAACAAAACTTCTGGAGTTGTTTTATTATCTATTTGTTTTTTTAGTAAGATTTGTTTATAGTTTTTAAAAAAATAGGAAACATCCGAGCTGTTTGATGCTACAAATTTCAGTTAGGGTGGTGAAGTCTCTTTTCTTTTAACTTTTCAAAATTTATATAAATTTTTTATAAAAATTTCTGTGTTTATTACCAAACTTCTGGAGTGGTTTTATTATCAATTTGATTAGTTAGTGAAAGTTTTGAAGCATGCTAAAATAAGTAGTGGACCTAGAAAGGATCGCTGGGCAGCGAAGACAACAGTGGACAACAATTTTTTTTTTAAGTTCAATAACAGGTTTTCATATCATATCATAAGAGCAATTAAGAACGGAAACTATAGAAACCATACATTATACGAAAGACGATATATATTAACTCTATGGAGTTATAAGGTCCTTGACTATACTACAGACGAAAGGAGGAGACAGGCAGTAGGTCGGCCTAATGCAGGTCGTTTTTAATAGACAAATCACATGGAAAAAACAGTCTGAACAGTATCTGACTATGTCCTGAGACCTGTCTGAGGGGAGGACGATGAGACGGCGAACCATTTTCTTTGAGTCTGTCCCGAATCTGCTCGAACTAGTTGGATACATTTGGCACTGAAGTGTTGAGAACCGACCATATTGGCTTCTTGTCACCACAGAATAAACTCAGATTTCTCCGGAGGTTGTGTAGCTTTAACAGGTATTCTAGTCTAGAAATTCGAAAAAATAGATTTTTTTTAAGTTTCATATTTTCAAAATTTAGCAATTCCAATTATTTTCGGAGTTATAGTTAATTTTGTGATGCACCACTCAGACTGCCCGAAATGAGGCTGTAAACTTTAAACACATTTTTCTCGAAACTACGGTTTTCGATACGGTTGACATGATTTTGAAGTTCTAAAGCACCGATTTACTTGAAATTTGCGATAGACTTTCATAATACTGTCAAAATTGTCCCGACGTAGGGGTTTTTGTAAATTGTTTCTTTTTTTGTACTGTTGAAAAAAAGCAGGCAAAAAAGACCTTTATTTTCAGAAAGACGCCATTTTGTGGATTTTTTTTTTTCAAATCGGCTACGTCCAGATAATTCTATATTACATCCTTGTTTAATAAGAATTAACCTTATTTTTATGTTTCAAATCACCGGGATTGGAATCACGTCAATCAGGAAATCTATCGACTTCAATTTTGAATTTTTTTTAACTATTATAAATTTTTATACTTTTCAAGTATCAATCGCCGTTTGGATTCGGCGTTAAACTGTATGTCCCCCCCCTCCCTTTCCCCATCCGTTTGAAGTGTGTGTTGTATCACCGGTTGAAAAAAAAAACAGTGTTGCATACGCATTTCAAACGGGTGGAATCTGTGGTATCACAACGGGCCCGTTAAGAGGCCTAAGTGTGTCTCATACAGAGGCAGCCACCGCAACCTAACCTAACCTAAGTATCAATAAAAAACTGATAAAAACATGGATAGTAAAATAAATTATTACTCTTTTTTTATTACGCCCGTAAAATCACCTCAAAATCGAGCCTCTAGACTAGAATACCCCCTTAAGGGGTTAGGTCCACTCATAATTTTCAAAAAATCGATTTTTTTTTATTACATTTTCTAGAAGTATAACATTTCAAAAGTATTCCCTATTTTTAGATCAATCGGACTATTATTCGCCGAGATGTACTACATTGAAATACATCTCTATTGTATAATTTTGAAAGATTTTAAACTATACTCAAAACTTTAAACGCGTTTTTCTCGAAACCACGTTTTCGAAGCCGGTGATCACTGTAACTCGAAAACGGCTGTATTGATCCTCTTGAAATTTTAACGACTTATTTTACATATAATTGTCCTCCGGATGGACGAAGGATTTTTTTGTACGATGAAATTTTTTTTTTATAGCCGAAAAAGTGACGAAAATTTGAGTAAAAAAATTTGTCGCCATGTTGCGACAAATCAAAATATGAACAAACCCTTCGTCCATCCGGTGCATTAACTGATTTACTAAAGATCCCCGTTCGTTTTTTTGGTTTCCGATGATCCAGACTGCTGCAATCGTGATCACCACAAAACGTCGTTTTTTTTGGTGTCTCAGCAAATTGACTATATCTCTTAATATTATGGACATTTTGACATCAAAATTATTTTGTAACTTCTTGAAATGTGTTTCTTTAATGTACAAAAAGATTTATTCATAAATAATAAAACCCGTCTTCAGAAAAAATTTGCAAAAAAACGTTCTTTTTTGCCTTACAAGTGGACCTAACCTCTTAAGGCAAATAAACTGAACCTTTCCAATCGCTGCCCTTACCAGGCTGTTCCAACAACAAAATTAAATGAGTGTTTCGAGAAAAGTTGATTTAAAGATTAATCTCACTCAAATCGTTCTGGTTTCCCACATTCTGAGCAAGAAGTGAGTCACTTGTAGTTTAGATAATGAATTGGAATTTTTAGAGGAGGTTTTCAAAAACTTTAAACATTGATATTATAAAAACAAACATTCCAAATTTTTCAAAATTGTTCCACCTCCATCTGGTACCTTTAAGACAGTTGTCTTATTACTGATGTCTTACCCTCTAAAGATTAACAGAGCTGTGTGAGTTTTCATGTGTTTTACAAATTTTGTAGAGATCTCTGCTTAACTTGCAGTTATCTGACTATTTCCAGGTTAATTTTTACATTTTTGATGTGTGGAACGAAGTAGCTAAGTGTCCCTGCTATCTAAAGAAGTGTAAGCAATATTTAAGAATTCGTAAAATTTTTGAAGGGTCGAAAGAAGTAGCCATGTGCCATGGTTTTCTAAAGAAGTACAATATTTTAAATTTTTTTTTTAGGGTTAAGCCTCGAAAACTAACTAACTGAAACTGAATATTTTTGAGAGATGTGTTATCTCTCTGCAGCCATCGCAACCAGCTCCCACTATGAACCATTCACAGTAGCCAATATAATTTTGTTACCAATACTCCAATATATTTTTATTACTATCTATCTTTTTATTACTATCTAATAGTAAATTAATTTGTAAAATATTTATTAAAAATACAAAATACCTCTACTAAGAATTACACAAAATAAATTTCCTCAAAAGCTGAAAATGCATTGAAAAATATAAGGAGGAAGAAGAGGTTAGAAACATAGAGGTGGTAGAGATGGTAAAATAAACAATTTTAGTTATAATTTATAAAATTTTTCAAGTACAGAATTCAAGTGCGTACAGAATTCTTGGCAACCAGGTGATTCATTTTTGAAATTGTTTTACAAAATTGATTTTTTCCACTTATTTGCCAAAATGATTTCAAATGACTTAATTTCAACTTTTGAGCAACAAATTGACCGACATTAAAATGCTTTCCCTGCTCCCACCCAAGTTTTACTCGAACCATTAAAAAAAAACCACCGACCATAAATGAGCAATCACAATGTAAACGGTTGGCCTGACGCTTGTTCCAATTTTTGTGACTTGCAATTGAAGTAAGAAAAAAACAAAGTCACCATCTATGCGGTGGGTGGGTGGGAATGGAAAGCACAACGAACAGGTGCAACACACTTTGCGCCTGCAAACAAAGCGACACACCCAGTTGAGTTCAGTAGAAAGTGCAGCAACAAAAACATGCACGAGAATAAAGGCAGCCGACCGTTGTTGTTGTTGTTGTTGTTGTTGTGCGCTCCTGGCATCTAGCCGGCAAGCAAACTCGAGCTCTAACGAGTCACACGGCAGACGACTGAATTTCGCGGCATATTTGCGCAACGTTCGTGCATTAACCCGCACCAAGGGCCGTCTGTCCGTCCGCTAGACGCGAGTGAACAACCTGCGCGAAAAACCAACATTGGAATTTGTTGAGCTCCAGCGGCCACAAATTTCTACTCGCTGCAGTTTCCATTTTGCAGTGCTTGAAAAATATGTCCTTGTGTGTGTCGATGTGTGTGTGTGTGTGAGGGTGTGTGTCAAGCATTTTTTTGGGCACTTTTGCCACTTTTGCCACTTTGGCAATTTGTAATTTTGCGCTGCTTTTATCAATGAAAAATATCGAATGTTCATTCTTGTTTTGCGGCATTTTATGCTTTTGCGAATCTGCAATTCTTGGGTTGTAAATAAATTTTTACCTTTACAAATGAGTTTTCGTTCTTGTTATTTGTTGATTTTGTACAATTGTCACGTGAATAGTTCGGATTTTATTGTTTCGCAGCAAAGCATCACAAAGTCGAGTTCCAGCTCCAGTTTCAGCCGCAGGTACAGAACACAGTCGAACACAGTCGAAAGTTTTGCCGCATTTGTGCCCGTCGAGCGTCTCGAGGGTTCACTCGGCTGGGGAGATTTCTTTGCTGGCACATTGTTGTCAATGCTCGCAGCCAGGCAGTCCGAGTCAGTTGGTGTCAAAGAAAAGTTATTCGGCTTTGTTTTGTTTACCTCGAGCGTTGTAAAAAGTGGCTTTTATGTCTTAAACGCAACAATGCAAAGCTTACGAAACATGCTGCCAAGTCGCTGCTGGTGGTTGTTGTTGGCAAGAAACGTGGAGGGGGGAGGAGGAAAAATAACAAATATTGTGTTTGAGTAGTGAATGTAAATACTGAATGCTTCTATTTAGAACATGGCAAGTAATTTGCATACAAAAGCACTGCAAATGGTTTAGCTTGGGTTGTGGAGCGTCTTTGCATAAACTTGTTAGTTGGAAACCGTTGGTTTAGTTGGGAGAATGAATGAGAATATTTTGAAATGAAATATCGACCAAAATGTACAATTTCACACTTGCTTACATACATAGAAAGATGTATAAATCGTTAGACTAAAAATGGGAGAAAGCACTGTGGAACTTTCTGGTGGCTTCAGGAACCCTGCATATTTCAGGAAGCTTAGTATGTGATTAGATTCAGCGGATAGCTAGGATAGTTTTGTATCGATAGCACTTGTTTTCATTGTAAAAAATCTATATTCATATAATTGTCCTGACTGACTGACTGACTGATTCATCATCGCTCAGCCCAAACCGGTGAAGCTACAAAAATAAAATTTGAACAGGACTTTTTGAAATTCGGGGTCTAAAGGGACAAAACATGGGTTAAGGTGTTATATGAAGAACAGTGATTTAATGCGCCCATTGTTTTCAAACTGGCTGAAAATACTTCAAATCAGAAATAATTCGGCACGTATTTTTTAATTTTTCGAAAATCAAAATTTAAAGGGGTCAGCAATGGGTTAAGGTTTGTATACGAAAACACTATAAAACAAGAACGACAGAGCCTATTGACGTCAAAGTTAGTGAAAATAATTAACATAAAATATAATTAAACACGTGTTTTTAATTAAACACGATGTTTTGAACCTTTTGACTTCAAACTTGGTAAAATCACTTCACATATGAAATAATTCGATACCTGTTTTAATTTTTTTATTTTTTCGAAAATCGAAATTTAACGAAGTCAACGACGGGTTAACACTAGAATGCCCGAAAATCTGACCTACCTAAAATGCCCATAGGTAGTCATTTTGACTACCATATTGTTTACTGACTTTTTTTAAATTTTATTGGTTTTCAAGTAGCAAATATGAATAAATGCACATTATATTAAATTAAGATAAGTACTCCATTTTTATTTTTTATGGTTTACAAAGAAAATTCACTAAAATATAATGGCGTACTTTACCCATAAATGGGATAAAATGGAATGAAACTTGGAATTTGGAATTTGTGAATGAATTTTGTGTGAATTTTTGATTGAAAAACTTGGGAATTGTCACAGCCTACTATGATATTTTTTTTTTAATATTTGCAATTATTTGAAACTTTCATATTTCGCTATTGAAGATGCATATTTGTCTTTTTATCAGTAAGATTTGCTGAAAATTGTATATAGGTAGTCAAAATGACTACCTTTGGGCATTTAAGGTAAATTTTGCAAAATTGGCGTAACAAATTTTTTTACAATATTTTTAATTTATTTATTCCATTTAGCTTTAAAAACTAATAAAAGTCACGTAAGATATTTTTTTAGAAAGCGATGCAACAAAAGTTATTTACAATAAAAGACCTCAAAGTAGTCAAAATGACTCCCTTGGGCATTCTAGTGTTAAAAGCTTGTTTAGAGTAACTTTTAAAACAACTGAAATCAAAAATTATTAGACACATGTTTTTCATTTTGTTTTCAAAATCAAAATCTGACGGGTCAACGATGGGTTAACACTAGAAAGACCGAAAGTTTTTCATACCTACAAAGACTACATATCATATTCGCTGATATCTTGAAAACTACACATCGGAGTTGGCTAATTTTTCACAAAATAAATTTTGAAAAATAAATAAAATTTTTTACGATAAAAATATAAAATATAAAAAATATATAAATATAAAAATATATAAATATAAAAAATAATAAGTCACCACAGCAAAAGTCGAAAGAAATTCTAAATTAAATACAGATATTCAAAAATGAAAAACCGTCAAAATGACTGCAATGGTTGCGGGGGCAATTTCAGCAATGCATAAAGCTTTGAACAAAAGAGACTGAAAATTAGTAACTCGACGAAAGAATTAGTGCAGTTTGTCTTTGGAAAACTTTATACATAACATTCAACAGATTGTCGATCGTCCCAGTCACAACGACTTAGTAGCTTTTGACTTGTATTGCTATCGATTTTTGATTGAACATTCTCAAAATTCAATGGCTGGCATTGTTATTCTTGGCCATGTTTTTATGACTCGAAAAAAATCAAATTGAAAAGCATCAATTGCTTGGATTACGAATTTTCAAAATCAAAAGATTTTTATGTTCTCTGATTCATACAGAAAAAAATACAATGAATAAGGATATTGTTTGGTGACTGATAATGTTAATAAGCAGAAGTTTTTCAATTGTAATTTTGAAGATTTTTTTCAAGTTTTTTTATAGTCAATATTTAATATTTACACTCATGAATATAGAATTTTCACATACAACAACGCATTGATTCATAATTCAAAAAGGTTCTGACCAATTTTTAGTAGTTCAAGGCGTCATTAAACAATTGCATATACTTTGACGTCTGTGGCTTAATGCTTTTTTAATGAAATAGTTTAAACAATAAACTCAATAAACACTCACCTAATCGGCTCTCGTTTTTCTTCTGGACACGCAGACATATTTTGCAGGATTTTATGCACTAAAAGAATATAAAATAGATACGTGTTTTTTATTTTTGTAAAAATCAGGGACCGTTACAGATATAAGTTTTATTATAAAACTCAATGTTTAAGAGTTATTTTTTGACTTTTATTTAATGACTCAACAAATAAAAGTTTTTTTAATTTATACTTTAAAAACCCTTTAATAACAATTATTTTTGATTTTTTTCTTATTAGTCCACAAATAACAGTTTTTAAAATTTTTATTTTTGTTGTCCCATGGTACAAATTATTGGTGACTTTTATTTAAAAAAGTCATAAATAAAAATCAGTCAGTGACCTTTATTTACAAAAGTATAAAATAAAATTAGTAAATTAAAAATTAGAAACTGACTTTTATTATTAACACTCAGCGATAAAAAGTCATCAATAAAAATCAGTCAGTGACTTTTATTTTTAGTCATCAATAAAAATCATTCAGTGACTTTTCTTTTTTAAGTCATCAATTAAAATCAGTCAGTGACGTTTATATTTTTAAGTCATCAATAAAAATCATTCAGTAACTTTTATTTATAAAAGTCATCAATAAAAATCATTCAGTGACTTTTATTTTTACTCATCAATAAAAATCATTCAATGTTTTTTTTTAAGTCATCAATAAAAATAAGTCAGTGAATTTTATTTTTTAAGTCATCAATTAAAATTAGTCAGTGACTTTTATTTTTGAAGTCATAAATAAAAATCAGTCAGTGACTTCTATTGTTTAAGTCGCAATATATAAGTTATTTTCAGTAATCGCTGACCTGGATTCATTAAATATCGAAACGTATATATATTCTTGATCGACTCAACAAGACCTGACTTGACAGTTCTGTTTTCTGGAAGAATCATAACTTTTACACGCATTTATGAAAATGATTTTTATATTGCGACTTGAAAAATAAAAGTCACTGACTGATTTTTAATGATGACTTTTATAAATAAAAGTCACTGATTGATTTTTATTGATGACTGTAATAAATAATTATGTATGGTATATTTCATTTAGTTGTAGAACCCTTCCTTCATAGTAATTTTTAAAAATATAGTTTTCATAAATAACTGTTATTTCCGGTCCTGGTAAAAATTAAAGCCTAATATGTTAGACAAAAGGTTACAAGTTTGGTTTTTGACTTC
Source organism: Melieria crassipennis (assembly GCA_963668005.1). NCBI lineage: Eukaryota > Metazoa > Arthropoda > Insecta > Diptera > Ulidiidae > Melieria > Melieria crassipennis. The sequence goes on along the minus strand of OY764962.1, from coordinate 31,561,825 downwards.
AAGCTTGGTGACAGTACGCTTATAATATATATCGAATATAATTCGACATGTGTTTTTCACTTTTTCGAAAACCAAAATCTAACGGGGTCAAGAATGGCTTAATAGTTTGTATGGGCCCATTGAGTTCAAACTTGCGTGCAAAGCTGTGGTTCCCTGCTAGTCACTTAATATAAACTTTTTTCCTAAACCTTTTAAATAAGTGTTTTTGTAAGCTGAAGAGAGAGAAAATTTTAAGGTTTTTTAAGGGTAACAAATTACTAGAACAATTGAAATTTTTCAATAAATGAATCAATCTCAATTAGACAAATAATAAAAGGTCAAGGTCAATGCCCATCAAATCTTTGCAAAAATTGCAAATAATCTCAACAAACAGTAGGCCGTCAGTTCGTGCATTAATTCCTCTGTTTTGTTTTTGGTTTTTTGTTTCAACTCGAGTGGGCGGCCAACACTGGCCAGTGGCCACTGCTCGCAGCTCTACAGCCATCAACTCTACATGAACTATTTACGAGTACACTGTGCACGGGCACAACGTGTGCTATTAGTTTCAATTGCTGGCGATCGCGTTGTCGTAATGGCGAACAAATGTGTAGCAGCCCCTGGACACATTTCATATCTGAAGCACCGTTCATTAAGTGCAATTTAAATGCCTTTCACTTGAGCCTCGTTAGCAACAAACCTGACTGCCCGAACGAACAGCTGATCCCGTTCCACTAAGCACATCGCTGCCTCCTGCACACACAACCGGCAGACGTGTTTTGGTTTTGTTTGCGTTTTTGTTTTGTTTTAGTTGTTTAATTTAAAAACACACGCGCTGACGAGCTGATGAGCTCTGACTTTGATTGAATTGTTGGGTAGAGCCGAGCCGGACAGAACGATATCAATATTGTGGCAGAGGTTATTTTAATAAAGATAAACGAGTCGCGCAGCGATTTTGTCATAACTTTCTGATATCTCGCGCACTGTGTGTCGAATTTCTTTTAGATGTTTGATTGAAGCATTTCTCAAAAGCGTTTTTTTGAATATTCGTCCCATAAAACCGAACGAAGCTGCGTGCAATTGATTGCAATTTTCACACAGTCACTTTAGGCATTTATTACCGCAAGCGCTGGCAATAACGGTGCACTCAATTCTTTCCGGAGCGCAGACTTCCGTCGCAATTTGTGCTACAATCAAAATGCATTTTATTTCTTAATCTTGGCGCTGCTGTCACGTTTGTGTTGGGTCTTTGTGTGCTCGCGACTGTTTCGTTGTTGTTGTTGGCGAGGCGTTGCCGGTTTATTGTTGCTGTTTGTTGTAATCTTTTGTATATTTGTTATAAATCAAAAGAAGTCGCAACGAAGCGAAAGTTCATTTCCCCTGCAGACACTTTCGTTGGTTGCGTTTCCGCAGAAATGCGAATACAATAAAAAGAAACAGAGGGTAGAGTGCTTGGAGGGAGGGGTGAGTAGGAAGAGGCAAACCGACGAAACAGTTCTTAGTATTGTGGGAACGAAAATGTACTCATAAATCGTTAAATAGTGAGACACCTAAAGTATTATGGCTGCATAGAGAAGGAGAGCATCGAGTGGATAATCCTTAAATCTGGCCACAAATTAAAGCATTGGAAATGTGATAAACAAGATTATGTTGAATGAAATCTTTAATCTGGCATAGCACTCACTATTCTTGCTGTCGTAAATTGTCGAAGCTAAGGAAGTAGACATTAGCCACGACAGTAGACAGGATTAAACTTGAACTGCTCACGTCAAATTTTTGCAACATAAACAAATTTTTGTACTCAAAAACATCCTAAGTTAAAAACATTTCTATTGAGTGTTGAATGCAGATCTAAAGAATATTGTTTTATTGTGATAAATACGTTAAAACTGCCACTGCAGAACATTTACTTATATTTTTCATTTAACTAAAAAATTTGATTTGTTTGTGCTGCACAACTTTTGAGTGATATTATTAGTATTATCAATTCAACATAAATTCTTACTGATAAATTCTTATCAGTATAAATTAAATAATAAATCAGTATAAATAAGAACTCTAAACACAAAAATTAAACATATGAAGTATTTATTTATAGTAAAAAAAAAATAAATTAATAATTTAAAATAATAAATAAAAAAAATAAAAAAATAATAAATTATTTATAAATAAAAATAATTATTTAAAATAAAAATAAATTCTTACCGATAAATTCTTATCAGAATAAATTAAATAATCAGTATAAATAAGAACTATAAAAAATGAAACATTTGAAGTATTTAATTAATAGAAAAAAAATAAATAATAATATTAAATAAAAATAAATAAAAAAATACAATAATAATAAATTATTTATAAATAAAAATAATTATCTAAAATAAAAATAAATTCTTACTGATACATTCTTGTCAGTATAAATTAAATAATAAATAAGAACTCTCAAAAAAAATTCAAACATATGAAGTATTTATGTAATAAAAAATAAATAAATGATAATATAAAATAAAAATAAATAACAAAAAATAAAAAAATAATAAATTATTCATAAATCAAAATAATTATTTATAATAAAAATAAATAAATAACAAAAAATAAAAAAATAATAAATTATTTATAAATAAAAATAATTACTTATAATTAATTTATATTGTTTATAATCAAAATAAATTCTTACTGATAAATTCTCATCAATATAAATTAAATAATAAATCAGTCTAAAAAAAATCAAACATATGAAGTATTTATTTAATAAAAAATAAAAATAAATAAATAATAATGTCAAATAAAAATAAATAACAAAAAATAAAAAAGAATAATAAATTATTTATAAATAAAAATAATTATTTATAAGAAACATAAATTCCTACTGATAAATTCTTATCAGTATAAATTAACAATAAATCAGTATAAATAACAACTCTAAAAAAATCAAACTTATGAAGTATTTATATATAATAAAAAATAATTGCCAAACTCAAAGTTGCTTAAAATTGTGCAGACTAGCTTTGCGCATTATATCATTTGTCCCAACAAATACAATCTGGGAATTTTCTGAATTTATGATTGGATATTGATATTGATTGGTTCATCTATTTGTTGGTCACACGAACACTAAAGCGCAAAAACTAGACGGCCGATTGAGTTGAATCTTTCACGGAATTTTCGTCGTGACTAAATCTCGATAAACCACATAGTGCGATTACGACCCGACAGGTGGGCGTGGCACCTCCCATACAACCTACATTTTCAATATGAAATATCTTCGGAATTATAGATCGGACAACATTGAAATTTGGTACAGGACCATCGTTTAGGTGTGTCGTTTCACCGGTTCGGGGCGTGGCACATTTCAAGCGACCCAATTGTTTTGAATAACTTTGGAACTACAGGTCACACATCAATAACATTTGGCTCAAATTTATGGTTTAGACGAAGGTTCTATCGGGTGGGCCATCTAGTGGTTTCTTTTTAAAAATGCAATAAATTAACAAAATTAAATTTTTTCCATGAATTATGGCTTTATTAGTAAGAGCAAGCATTCCCATTAATTATGGAACACAACGTCGTTCAAGTGGTTACCTCGGTTTGCTTCGCAGTAGCGCATTCTGCCACTCCAATTTTCCAAGACCTTGTTGATGGTTTCATGCTGTAGCTCACGGATTGCTTGGATCATATTGGCCTTAAGTGCTTGAATCGTTTCTGGATTGTTGGCATAACATCGGCCCTTCACGGTTCCCCACAAAAAAAGTTCAAAGTGGTCAAATCGCAACTCCGAGCGGCCAATAGATATCGCCCAGACGGTTGATAAGACGATTTGGACACTGGTTGGGAAACGCAGCACTCACTTTTTAAATAAGTTTTCAATATTTCCCAATGTTGTTCAAGCGTAAAGCAACACATTTCGTTTCGCGGAGGTACGATATTGACTTTCTGTCAAGATTTCGAGCGGGAATCAGCTTTCAGTGCCAAAATAACCTATGTTTTAAAAAGAAACCACTCGATGGCCCACCCTTTACATTCTTCGCAGACGTTGGAGGGCGAGATGGTTCTAAATTAGTGAGCAATTAATTACACTGTACAACACAAAAAAAATAACAAGGTTCTGACAACGGATTCCGGTAGAGGGGGCCCAAAAAAATATACGTGTATCGGCGTTTTGAAAGATTAGAAAGGTTTCCCCTTTTTGCACATTCTTATGGTGAATCGGCATACGAAAACCATGTAACCTCACATTTTAGGTATATGATGTGTTCAGAAATTTTATGTAAAATACTACGAAGAATATTATTGTGGAGCATTTTAACCCTGTAGCTACTATTTTTATGGGTCAATTTGACCCTTTTTTTCTAAAACGCCAAAAATGTCCTGTAAAACAGGCTTTTTAGGGACAAAATTTACGACGAAAATATTCGCCATAAAATTCTACTATAGGTCTCTAAATACATCAAAGCTCAAAATGTGTTTAAGTGTTTATTTCGTACTTAATCAAAATTGGTACCTACTAAAATCTCCTAATTATCGACGGCATCTGTCTGATCTAACTACATACTGTTGAAATCGAATAGTTACTCTAATTTGGCAAAATATACATTTTTACCCTCTAGTACCCAAGCCCGTCTAGCACTAAAAAAAACAAACATATAGAATTGAGTACTATGACCTAACAAGTGGGTTCCTGTGAACCAGGAGCGAGCATGGCAGGCTGAGAGAAGCTGCAGGTGGACGAAACTTATGTTTCCTGTCATCACTGGTAAATACTCACAGTTTCTTCTATCACTATGCAGAAGGGACTGTAGGCAGTTGGTCAGGTTGATGGCGGTTCATTTTCTATAAGCAAAGCAACAAACTTCGTAAAAGTTTTGCAATGATTCTTTTAGGATTATAATGAAATCTCAAGACCCTAATGCTGACCTACGTAAAGTTCACCTCATGGAAAAACTTTTATATTTGCCTTTGTGCTGCTATATTTTGCTATATTCCCTTCTATAAATTGGTTCAATTTGGCAACAATTCAATGGAATTGCATTGGCACAACTTTAAGTCCATTTGTACAAATCATCTGACAAATTCGATTGTTCACCCACTTTTATTTCCAACAATTGGTTGAGCACAAAGCGCACATTGCAACAATCAGTACCAATCAGAAAGGGAGAATTGAAAGAGCGCAAGAGAGAGAGAGAGAGAGAGGAAACGGCCGTGTAACGTATCCTTTGTACCATTCAGCATGACCTATTAACTAAAAACAATCCAATTACCAGCTTCAAGCGCATTGTGATAATTTGTAAAATATGCTGCACCAACACATTCACAAACAGACACACACACACACACACACATACACAGTTACAGTTCAGTTGCTACGCTAAGTGAGGTGACTGTGTGCGGAAGTGTGGCACAACAACAACCAGAGCCCTAAGCCCGCCGCAACGACAGGTGCTGCAGAAAGGCATTTTCCCGCCAATGCGTTGCACAGTGCGGGATGGAATGGAGTGGAAAGTGGGTGGGACACAATGCAATGTGTACATGGCAACGCTGAGCCCGCATGCCGCCCATGCAGCTGCAAGTTGCTTTGCAATTCAACCAGCTGCAATGGGCTTGTAATGGCAGCAGCAAAAACAACAACAACAGTACTGGCTACAACAATAGCAACAATCGCAGCGGCGTATAAATTGCATTTTTTCGAAATCCTTTCGACTTTGGCTGATGGCACTTGATGCCCGCACGTTGCTGCCTCTGCTGTTGCTTTCAATGTGGTTATTGTTGTTGTTGTAGTTGCAAGCCACCCTCAGCATTATTTAAAATAAATTCTTGCGTTTTGCCTGGCTTTTCGTTTGGTGCGCGTGTTGAAAAAAAATGGCAAAATTATGATTACACCGTAAAACTGGGTCATGTCAATAAAATTGTATGTATGTGTGTGTGACAAAAAACCACACAACAACACCAGCCGTAAGCGAATCAACTACAAATATTAATGAAATTGTATTGAAATGGAAATCGAGTCGAGATGGCAGCCACCGTTTTGTGCTTTATTCTACAACAACAACAGCTACAACGTAACTGTCTTCTCAGTGTCGCTAAAAAGTAAAAGAACACCAGAAAGCAAATAATGAAAAAGTTAACAAAAAAAAAAAACTCGCCTTAAGTAAAATAAACGAGGCCACATAAAATTTTAGCGTCTAGCTAAAATGAATTTTATTGTTATTGTAGTTGTTGTTGTTGTCTGCGATTTTGCTCAAATGTTTGTGGTCTAATTTCGTGTAATAAGTAATTTAAATTTCTGACTGGTAGACTTTTTGCGCCGCGACGGCGACGCTGCTTAATGGCTTTAACTTTCGTCCTTTTTGGGGGTTTTTCTCTGCGTTCCATTTTGCTTGTGGTCGTTTTTTTTTCTATTGCCGTATGCGCCTCTCGTTTTTCTTTGGCTTTACGGCTTTGTTGTTGTCATCTGTTTTTGTCAGTTGTGAGCTTACTCGGACATTTTTATCCATTCCATTGCATTCTATTTGTGTGTTTGAGTGCTCGAGAAGGGCGTGTCTAGTGGACCTTTTGTTTGTTCACAGCTTTAAGATGCTTTATTGAAAAGAGGGAACATATTTTAAGTGTATTCCAATTTTTAAAAATTTATTTTCATTTATTATTTGAATAATAATTCTGACAGAACACTTAACAAAGAAGAGAAAAAATAAAATCTTTAATGAAGTGAAACCTTATAAAAAATCGAGCATCACTAAAAGTTGCTAAGAAATGCATTACTTCAAGTCTAGTCAAGTTAATTTGTATTTTTAGAAGATTTTAATTATAAAGGGCCCAAGGCGGGTAGGTAGATTGTAGTGACTGCCTCAGTGTTAGACACACTTAGGCCTCTATATGGGCCCATTGTGACAAATCCACAAATTCCACCCGTTTGAAATGTGTATGCAACACTGTGTTTTCAACATGTCTTACAACACAAATTTCAAATGGATAGGGGAGGGGACCCACTGTTTTATGCCGAATTCGAACGACGGTTTTTGTTTTGGCAATTTCCTTGTGCGATTCTTGTAACTAATATTCATCTACTTCATGTGAGTAGCGATAGAAGTAAACGAGGGTTTCACCACTCCAAGCTGGGAATCGAACCTAGGGCCTCTGGTATGGGAAGCCAGCGCGCTACCTGCTAGACAAAAAGGCCCAAAGATCTCACTAACTTGCCTGGAAGTGAACTAAGAATTCTAACAGACATTTCTACCAGACATTCTAACAGACATTTTTTATTTTTTAGAGTTAATTACTACATGGATCTAGCATCTATAAGTTCTGAACGCAAAGTAAGGAAACATAACTCTACGTGGTCACAGATTGCTAAACTTTAATATATGTAAAAAACTTCCAAATAACGGCGAGAGTATATCTCGAAGATTCATTTGATTCCTTTGATATTCATAAAACAACTTTAGCAGGCATTGATCTGACAGAGGTTCCTTAGATGAGATCGTACTTGTCTTAAGAGCTATTAGGAGATCACAATAGATCTAACAGTTTGCAAACCTTGTCGAGGTTCGAAACATACAAATAACGCGGAGAATATATCTTGAAGAAGAGCCGATAACCTGCACTTGATTCCTTTGATATTCATAAAAGGAGTATAGCAAAGCATCGATCTGTCAGAGGTTCCTTAGATGAGATAGTTCTCGCCTTAGGAGCTTTTAGGAGATCATAGTAGAACTGACAGGTTTCAAATTTTGTCGGTTGTCGAAACATACAAATAACGCGGAGAGTATATCTTGAAGAAGAGTTGGCAAACTTAATTTGATTCTTTCGATACTTTTGAGTTTAGCAGGCATTGATCTGACAGAGGTTCCTTGGATGAGATCGTACTTGTCTTAAGAGCTATTAGGAGATCACAATAGGTCTAATGGGTTGCAAACCTTGTCGAGGGTGGAAACATACAAATAACGCGGAGAATATATCTTGAAGAAGAGCCGGTAACCTGCACTTGATTCCTTGATATTCATAAAACGAGTATAGCAAAGCATCGATCTGGCAGAGGTTCCTTAGATGAGATAGTCCTTGTCTTAGGAGCTATTAGGAGATCATAGTAGATCTGACAGGTTTCAAACTTTGTCCGGGGTCGAAACATACAAATAGCGTGGAGAGTATACCTTGAAGAAGAGTCGACAAACTTAATTTGATTCCTTTGATACCTTTGAGTTTAGTAGGCATCGATCTGACAGAGGTTCTTTAGATGAGATCGTTCTTGTCTTATGAGATATTATGATATTACAATAGATCTAATAGGTTGCAACCCTTGTCGGGGGACTTCGAGGATAACGAGATCGACGAGTTATGAGTCATTAGTCACAGAAATCTATGCAGATCGATATTTGCGGCAGATTTCCAGATGATTAGCCACGAACTTCATGGGATCGATAAGGGCTCCACTATGGGGTCCGGTTCGGCAATTCCCCGAACGTGGGATGATTTCCATGACAACTCGTTGCCGGGTGCGTCTCTGCTTTGCGCGCGAAAGATGATAGGGCGTCCTCAACTTGGTCCTTCCACAGAAGACATGGCTTCTCTCTTCTCTGTCGACTTCCAACTACCGCCTGGAAGCCTTTATCATCGATGGGGGGACGGGGGGGGTGTGTGATTTCTAGTCGTTATCCCGGCTCATGGGCGTAGCCAGGAATTTTTTTAGGTCTTTTTTCGAGGACAATTTCTCAAAAATCAATGAAAAAACGAGGACATTTTTTTGAAAAATTTTTTTTGAAAAAAGAAAATCAGATTATGAGTCAGTAACCAATAGACACACAAAATATCGGTACATATTCGTGTAAGAAAATTTTGAGTGTTTTGATGATTTGGTGCAAATGAGTAATAGTATTTTGTTGAATTGGTTTGAGTATTCACTTGCACCAATTGTTATGGCTCATGACTTAAGTATACTAATTTTATTAGTACTCATTGCCGGTCTCTGTTGTGTATATACAAGCATTTGTTAAAATCAATCTCAGGTTTGACTGGAGAATTTTTTGATTCGAAGAATTATAAATATAAATGCCCAAATATGCTCGTGTAATATTTCTAGATGTTAGAGAAATCTCATTGAAAAGTCCTCGTTTTTCTGCAATTTTGCGAATTGTCCTCATTTTTTATAAAAATTTTCATTGATACTCCTTTTTTTCCGCTTTTTTCCCAAATTGTCCTCGTTTTTTACGAGAATACTCTTTGAAAAGTCCTCGTTGTTTCAGCATTTTCTCCAAATGTCCTCGAGGACAAAGATTAATTTTTTCTTAAAAAACGCCGAATTTTTCGAGGACATTTGGCTTAGGTTGGGGCATTTGCCACTACCTGCCCCTACCTGGCTACGCCCATGTCCCGGCTGGTAACATAGATAATACAGTTTCTCTGAAGATTTTCTGCTTCTTCTGCGCTAAAAAGGGGGTGCGCAAAAAGGGTGGGTGTCTTTGGAAAATGGACGGATCTAGTAATGTTCTTGGGAACATGAAGCATCTATGCTTCCATAGTCTGAAAGAGCTGATCGACTTTTGTAAGAGTTAATACTGCAAAGCACTGCGGTATACTGGCGTCTTCTCTACGTCATAGAGCTCTGCCATAGATGTGTCTATGAGTTGACCATCTCTTGACGTTTTCGTACAAGGAGAGGCACTCAAGATATGCATTAATTGTAGGTAAGATACTTTAGCTACGTATGTAAGATTCTTTTGCCTACGTCTGTTTGACTCTTTGGCTACAACGAGCAGGGTTTTACTGGTTCCAAACATGTTCCTCCACATCTCTCTGAAGCCATAAACGCCACAGCACCTTTTTTTCAGTGGAAAAGTAAAAACTTGAAAATCCTATCCAGAAACGAATTATATTCCATTTTCATCACGTTTAATTTTTTTCGCTTCAACTAATCTCAATTTCATCTGCTTTCTTGCCGCCTAAGAAACTCCCGGCCACGCCCAAATTATTTTATTTTTCTCAACGTTATGTTTTCTTTTGCTGTTGCCTTTTCACTTCAATAAACATTGTCGTAAATTAAGTTTTTTTTTTACCATTTGTCTGCGCTTATTTTGCTCGCATTTACATTACTGTTGTAGCAGTTGTTGTTGTTTTTTTATTGTATACAGCTCAGCTGGCTGCTTCGGTTTGCGGTATACGACGTATGCTTTTAGGTTTACTTTTTGCGCTTTTACGATGACAGTTTTGACAATTTTTCTCCGCTTTTCGCTTTCAGCAAGTCGCCGCCACTCGCCATTACAACGCGCCGCCATAAACTCGAATGTTGGCATTTTTCGACAATGTATGAGTGTGTGTGTGTGAATGTGTGAATGTGTGTGTGCATATCCTTCTTAGTATCTGCACTGTTTTTGGGCAACTGTCGACTTGAGCGTTAAGCGGCTGCTGCTCATTGTCAGCTCGGGTTTTTGTGCAGTTGGTCACAGATAAGCGAACCGCAAGTCAAAAAATGTGCCCAAGTTGAATGCCGAAAAAGCTCCCATTGCAGTTGTGGCAGTGGAAGTAAAGCCAAATAAATTTCCACTGCGCCCCGAACACCAAAACTGCCCAACCTCCCATTTAAGCAGTTTGCCCAGTTTCCTACAATTGAAGATTTTTCTGAATTCGCTCGCTTGTTGTTAGTTTTTGCATTAATCGTTGAAGCTGCTTCCGGGAATGCCGCGACCGTGCGCTCTCCTACATTGTCACATTCTATGCGCCGCTCTTCTGTCGTTGCTCTCCGCCCCGGCCGGCGTGCAACAAATGCGAAAAGTCGTTGAACTATTGCAAGCTGTTTGGAATTTTTAATGTTGCTTTCTTACCGCTGCGCCGAGCAGCGCGCCACTTGAGAATTAAATGGAGCAATTTGGGTGGCTGAGAAAATGAAAGAACGGGCGGGCGAGCAGAGTAGAGGAGATGGCGAACAGGACAGTGAAAATTAACTAAAACACATTTTAATGAATGACCGAATCGTGCTCGGTGCGCCGCCCCGCAGGATGCGTTGGTGTGCGGGTTAGGGGCTGCGAGCGTTAAAAGCGTTAAAAGCATTGGACGTGATTTATGTGCCCTGGTTGCGCGTTTAATGAAATTTTATTTTAATTCTAATTGAATTACGCTGCTTGTAAACCGAAATCAAGGCAAATGAAGGCCAAACCAAATGAAGTTAGAACAATTTATTTTTGTGTAGGTGTGCGAGATTTCTGTCAGTTAAGTTTTTTGTGCTTAAAAATCATATTAACTTTTGTGGAAAAACTTTTAGATAAAATAAATGTTTTAAGCAATATGAATGTGAATATTTATTAATATTTAAATGTATACAGCAGTAAAAAAGTTAGATAAAATGATTTGGAAATTTGCAGTTTGTTTTTCCTACATTTGCAAAGGTAAAGTTTTTTTATTTGAAGCAAAATGGTTCCTTATGATAATTTTAATACCTTTTGTCTACAAATGGATATTTCTTCCTCTCCGTTTATTATTTTATTATGATTATTTATGAATTATTTTATTTATATGTATTTTTATATTTTATTTATAGTTTATAATTTTGTATTTTATTTTATTTTATTTTATTTTATTTTATTCTATTTTATTTTATTTTATTTTCTTTTCTTTTATATTATTGTATTTTATTTTATTTTATTTTAATTTAATTTATTTTGTTTTGTTTTATTTTATTTTATTTTATTTTATTTTATTTTATTTTATTTTATTTTATTTTATTTTATTTTATTTTATTTTATTTTATTTTATTTTATTTTATTTTATTTTATTTTATTTTATTTTATTTTATTTTATTTTATTTTATTTTATTTTATTTTATTTTATTTTATTTTATTTTATTTTATTGTATTTTATTTCATTTCATTTCATTTCATTTCATTTTATTTTATTTAATTTAATTTTATTTTATTTTATTTTATTTTATTTTATTTTATTTTATTTTATTTTATTTAATTTTATTTTATGTAATTTTATTTATTTTATTTTATGTAATTTATTTTGTTTATTTTATGTAATTTTATTTTATTTCATTTCATTTCATTTCATTTCATTTTATTTTATTTTATTTTATTTTATTTTATTTTATTTTATTTTATTTTATTTTATTTTATTTTATTTTATTTTATTTTATTTTATTTTATTTTATTTTATTTTATTTTATTTTATTTTATTTTATTTTATTTTATTTTATTTTATTTTATTTTATTTTATTTTATTTTATTTTATTTTATTTTATTTTATTTTTTTTAGCATTTATAGATTTATAAATGTTTTTTTAGTTAGTTAGGTAAAAAAATTATGCTGCCATGTCACTTGACAATTGTATGTTATTGAGAAAAACTTGATAGTCTCTTCCGAATCAAATTTTTATACAAAAATAGATTCCAAACCACAAAAAAATTGTCAATAAATTTATTATTTTTATTTTTTTTAAATAATACTAAAATACGATAACGTGTCACTTACAAAACTTCTTTCCATGTTCTCGTACTCGTCCATTTGTAAAAGCGCTGAAATTAAAAAACAAATTAAAAACATATTTTTAGGCTACTTTGCCAACTTTAAACACCATCAAGCGTAACTCGATCAAACTTGATACAACAAGGATACAGATTACTAAAGCCATCTAAAATAAAAATAATGGATTTTACATCTTTCTTACGGATTCAGATCCAATTCATAAGTAATTATTTAAAACACGTTTTACTCTTATTAAATTTTTTCAATATTCACATTCATATAAAAACTTAATTCTACTCTCTGAGTAACAAATTGACAGAAGTCACTTAAGTCTGTGGGCAAATTTACTTTAAAATGCAAATACATAAAATGTGAAAAACATGAAATTGCAAGATGCTCAGCATATTTTTAGGCTCTAAGCCTTATCTGCTTTGTTCTGTTAATTTGATAAATTTAAATTCTAATCCAATACTGCCTGCATAAATGTGATAATAAGAATTATAACAGTACAATGCTGTCTTACTTTTGGCAAATATTTTGCGCTGCTGCGCGCCTCAAACAGCTTGCGGCCGTATTTCATAGGCGCGCTCACACACACACACATACAATTGTATTTGTATTCAAAAATAGCTATGTTGCCATTCAACGTAAAAGTACATTGCTCCATGACCGGCTTGCAGCAACTGCCGCGTCGCACGCGCCCGCACAGCCATTTGGCGGACGTTTGCCCGTCGTTGTATTCGCTGGTTTTGAAATTCTTATCAACCACAGCCGCAGCAAAGTTTCTAGTGCCAAACACTGATTTTTTTCATTTACTTTTTTTACGTTTTGATTTTTCATTAATTTTTTCCAGCAATTTGTGTATTTTTTTTTTTTTTTGGAACATTTTTTGCGGTGTAGAGTGCAAAGTATTGAAAAGGAAATACATATGTATGTATGGAGTGGCGCGATGTAGGCGAGTAGGCAAAAAGTTGGTTGAACTTAGCGTAACGAGGACAAAGCGTTCGCTTTGGCTGTATTGGATGCTGTCTTGGCGTTGATTGTTTGTGTTTGGTTGCTTTGAAGTGCCAACAGTGAAATTGTGAATGCAAAATTGCTACAAAACAACATTGGCTGGAGGTTAGATTGGCAACGAGTGAATCTTAAGCGCAATCAGATTGCAGAACAGTCACGGAAAGCTAAGCAAAATGTGGCGCAATTAAAGCTGAAAGCATGAAGTATTTGATGTATTAAAGTTTTAAACAAAAATTGGTCATTTAAATGGGGTTGTATGAGTTGAAAAAAAGTAGTTGAAAAGTCATTAAGTCATTAAGTAAGAAGTAAATAACTTTACTACATGCTCGAGGAGCTGTTTACAGCTCGCTGACCTCTGCAAGGACCTGCGAAAACTTGGCAGCTTTTGCCTTTAGTAACCTTTCAGTGCACAGAAGTATCAAAGTAATAAATAATTTCAATTAATTTAAATTTTTTGTTTTCACCACCACACATTAGTGATATGTAGTCATTTTAATTACGACTGATACATCTTTTTATTATTATTTTTTAACTTAAAAGCATTAACTTTCCAAAAATGTCGAGACATTTTAATAAAACACAGAAATTTGCCGGCAGCCGAATGCCAGCGGCGCCATTTTTTTGTAAGTAAAACAGGAAGAGTTGCAATGCCGAGAGGTGTCTGGTGCTTGCAGCCACAGGCAGAGAGACAGACACTTGGCAACACACACACACACACACTCACACATTTGCTTAAAATGTAATTATCTCGGATGTTAAGCGCGACAAGCAGCGAGAATGCAACGCTGGCATTGCGCTTAGTTGGCAAAAATGCATGCAGTGTCGCGCATGCAGACACATACACGCACACGCAGACACATTTACACACATACACGCTTACATATACATACATTAAGTAGCAAATAATTTACCTAGCATTCGCAGTGGCAGTTAATTGCAACTGCAAGTCAACCACATCGCCTACGTTGAGCGCAGAGCGAAGTAAATGTGAACCTGTATGTGTGTCTGTGTGTGTGTGTGACAACACTTGCGGCATATTTTAAAAAAATGTCTACATGGCTGCTGGCTGCAACATTTGCATTATATGTTATGGCTGCTATTGTTGTTTTTGTTGTTGTTATTATTGTTGCCGTTGCCTGTTATTGCTGTTAATTTCATTGTTGATGGTCGCTACGAGTGCCCGCTGCAATCAACAAAGTGTAGTCTGTTTCGGTTTGGTTCGCTTTGATGCTGTCTGACTGGCTGCTTGTCTGCTTGTCTGATTCTCTGTCTATGTATGTGTCTGTGTGCGCTGCTCGCTGATGGTCGTCTTCCGGTTTGTCGGTGCGTGTGTGCGTTCCGCTTAGTGCCGCAATTGCTAATGCAATTTTTAGTTTTCTGCTTTACAGGCACAAAATTAGTGCGAGCCAATAGCTCACACACACACACACGCACACATGCACACATTTATGTATTCACGTATGCGTTCCGCACCGTTGGTCACACAGACACCGCCAGTCAGCTTGTCTCATTACAATTTTGCATTTAGCGCGCACACTCAAGTGTGACGCAATTTTGCTGTGGCTTTGGCGCTTCTGCTGTCGTTTGCATCGGTTTTCATGCATATTTTCAAGCACTGAAATGGAGACATTTTGAAAAATGCAAATGTTTGCGCGCTAATAAGTGCCGCAGGACATGGAGTGCGCTCATTCGGCATTGCCGATGGAGTACACTGCGAAAATTGTATGCTGTAACTTAGGTTAAAGTATTCATAGTTCGACATAACCTCAAGTTCAGAGTTTTAAGTTAGAGATGAGTTTAGATTGTCTCACATTTTAAGTTTAATTCAAAGTAAAAGTCATGTCAAATATTTAAGTCCCATTGCTATGCTACAACTGCCTATAAAAATGATGCTCAAAGACTAAAAAACCCAATGAAAATTCTAAAAGTAGAGCTTGAACGAAAACTTTTGAATTTTGTGCGTATTTTTCTCCCATTCAACAAGCTGTAACTGAGAATTTAAGTGTTAAAATTGGTCCTATCTTATAGTAAATTTCGTGGACTTTTTAAAAATTACCTCAAGGTTCTCGAAATTTCAAAGTAGATAGGTACATATCACTACGGATTGCCATATGTCCACATATTGCTATACATAGACCCAGCTAAAAGGCGCAATCAAGACATTTTCTTAAATTATACCCAATATAGGTCTAAACTGAATTCAATTTGTCATAGAAAAACTCTCAATTTAGCTAATTGCATTGCGCGCTACATTGACAATAAATTGAGTTCAATTCGCCATGCAACCCTGAGTCGTGCTGTTAACGATAGACAAATTTATTCAAAATAGACCGAACTAAAACGAAATTGAGAAACTGAAAAAATCGAAAAATTTATAGAAAATTTTATACGCTTTTCGAAAATGAACTCAAAAACCACAAAATCACATTCTATGTGCAAGAAATAAACGATTAAAGAAATACCTACTGAAAGGTGCATTGTTTTCTATTCAGTAGGTTAGGTTCTATTCAATGGTCTTTAAATGTTTTCGCTTCTCGGAAATGAGCTCAAAGACTACTAAGTAAATCACAATCACAAATAACAATAACGATCACAAAAATTGCTTAGAACTTTTTGGAAGGTTATAGCTCCTGGACTTAGAGATTTACTAATCTAAAATTAGTCCCTTCTTATAACTAACTATATGATCTTTTTGAAAATGAACCCAAAGTGATCAAAATCTTGCAGGAAATTTCAAAATACTAAAGCTGATGACAGGCTTCCAAATTTATATGTTTTTCACTTCTAATTCTAAACTTGTAATTCTTAAACTAGAAGCAGTTACCAACAACAATAAAATAAAAATTAACAAACTAAATAATAAAAATTAAACGGGTGTTATCGAGGTATTATTCCACAATCCTTCATGAGTTTCCCGAAAATGTCTTCGAATTTCTGCCAAATATCTGTAAAAACGGATGCTCAAGTAAGGCCTTCAAAATTGATTTTGTTGAGAACTGTTTAGAAAGTTATAGTTTCTAAAGTAGGAACGCTAAAGACCTAAAATAGGTGGCGTATAGTTAGTATCAGTGGCGCACACAGGACTTCATTTCGGTAGGAGGTGTTCCGTACTCAACTTTTGAGTCTAAGGGTAGAAACATGGTGAGCAGGTCAAGGTGACTAACAAGCTGACTAGTAAGCTGACTGACGAAACAAACATAGGAAACAATACGAGAGCGCACATCATGCTCAGCTAGCTACTCAGCTAACTAATCAGCTAACTAGAAAGTTTTGCTGACTTTCTACATGTTTGTTTTTGTCAGTCAGGTAGTCAGCTAAATTTCTCAAACAGTGAACAGTTTTTGAACTCAAGCATTGTATGTGTGAAGAAAATGTGCGCAAATAAAAAAGAAAAACTGATAATTGCTGTCCATGAAAGGTCCATATTTGGGGTGCCAAAAATAAGGACCATCTGAATAGGTTCTTGATGGACAAATACTGGAAGGAAGGTGGAGAAATTGTTGATATGCTTTATAATTTTGGGGTAATGATGTCCAAAATATATTTGAATGTATCGGGAGTCATCCTCAGGCAGTGGTGGATCCAGGGGTGGGAGGGGGGGATCGACTATAAAACTACATACAAATTAAAAGGCATTTTATAAATATTAAAAAATTGCTTTTTAAACCCCCCCCCCCGAAATATTTTTCTGTCCTCAGGTATTCGTAAAATTTGTCCGGGTGCTCTTTTATTTCTTTATATAAATGATGGAACTCGCCATAACTTAGTCGCCCTGCATTTAGTGGATGTACTGAATATTGTCTTCTTCCAATGTTTGCCAATAGCCACCAACTAGTAACTGCGCTTTCGTTTTCGCTTTGAGAACTATCTTGATTAATTTTCAAAGTTTTATATAGCTTGATGCCTTTACAAAATTTCTTGACTAACAAATAATAACCTACTCCGTTATGTGCACATGACCTCGAGCAGAACCTGATAGTCAGCTTACTAGTCAGCTTGCTAGTCAGCTTGTTAGTCACCTCGACCTGCTCACCATGTTTCTACCCTTATACTTTTTGAAATCATATTTGTCACTCACAATTTTTGAAGGAAGTTTGACCCTCAACTTTGAATTTTATAAGCTTTTCGAAAATTTGCTTCAAAATTGTCGGAAGTTTTCCAAAGCTGTAAGAAAATCGGGGCCTAAAAAAAGAATTATATTTGTTCCTTTAATTTTGGAACAGATTTGGGGTTAAAAAAATTTGATTATTTAGTTCAAAGGTGATTAGCTAGTTATTTGATAGTTGAAAATCGAGATTGAAATCGGCCCTCGGTCGGTTTTTTACAACTAAAAAAATATATAGCTTCTAAAGTGAAAAAACTAAGGACCTATAATGGGTTATTAGTTGGTTTACTAAACTTTTCGAAAATTGGCTTTAATATTTTCAAAAGTTTCCCAGAACTGTAAGAAAATTGAGGTTAATAAAGGCCTAAAAAAAATTATATATATTTTTTTTAAATTTTTGTTACAGATTTGGAGTTCAAAAAATTTAAAAATATGGATCCTCCAAAAGTTATTAGTTAGTCATTAGATAGTTGTAAAGTGGTTTAAAAATTTGCTAAAATTCTCTGACATTTTACCAGAACTGTAAGAAAATATTAACTGAAATTGGCCCTTCAAACGCAATTTTTTTACAACTGTAAGAAAAAAGTTTCTAAAGAAGAAAAAACTATGGACCCCAACTGAGGCATTAGTTAGTTTTATGAGGCTTTCGAAAATTGACTTCAAAATGTTCAAAAGTTTTCCAGAACTGTAAGAAATTCGAGGTCAATGAAGGCCTTAAAAAAATGATATTTTTTATTTTAATTTTGGTGCAGAATTGAAAATTTGAAAATATGGAGCCTCCAAAAGTGATAAGTCAGATAATTGTACAAATCTTCAATATTTTACCAGAACTATGAGAAAATGGAAATTGAAACCGGCCCTTCAAACGCGATTTTTTTTACAACTATAACTATACATCTTATATATAAAAAAATTCAAAAATTCTGTGTCGGGAAAGTGTTTGCGAAAACGGCTCATTCTTTCGGCAAAATTTTTTTTGTGTGTGATAGAAGCTGTCAATGCGGTGGTTTATAGCGATGTTACATGTTGGTACGGCAGGTGGGCGTGGCACCTCCCATACAACCGAAATTTTTAATATGACATATCTTCGGAATTGTAAGTTGGACAGCATTGAAATTTAGTACAGTGTCATGGCGTAAACATGTAATTCGACCGGTAAAATTTAATGGGCTTTGGACAAGGGGCGTGGCACTTTTTAAATTCCGGTGTAACTTTGGAGCTAGAGCGTTCACATCAACGACACTTGGTACAAACTAACGATTTGGTCATGTCTTTCGGCAGGGGGAATAGGGCTTATTTTGGACAAGGGGGCGTGGCACCACCCATACATCTCAATTCTTTAATATGGCATAGCTTCGAAATTATAAGTCGCACAGCATTGAAATTTGGTACAGTGTCATGGCGTAAACGTGTCATTCCACCGGTAAAATTTAATTTGCGTTGGACAGGGGCGTGGCACTTTTTAAATTCCGGTGTAACTTTGGAACTATAGCGTTCACATAAATGACACTCTGTACAAACTTATTATTTATTTTGTGTCCTTCGACAGGGGGAATGGGTTGGGTTTTTGACAAGGGGGCGTGGCACCGCCCACACAACCCAACTTTTTAAATGTAAAATAGCTTCGGAATTATAAGTCGCACAGCATTGAAATTTGGTACAGTGTCATGGCGTAAACGTGTCATTTTACCGGTAAAATTTAATGGTCGTTGGACAGGGGGCGTGGCACTTTTTAAATTCCGGTGTAACTTTGGAATTAGAGCGTTCACATCAATGATACTCGGTACAAACTAACGATTTAGTCGTGTCCTTCGGCAGGGGGAATAGGGTGGATTTTTGACAAGGGGCGTGGCACTCCCCATACAACCCAACTTTTTAATATGGAATATCTTCAGAATTATAAGTCGGTCAGCATTGAAATTTGGTACAGTGTCATGGCGTAAACATGTCGTTCCACCGGTAAAATTTAATACGCGTTGGACAAGGGGCGTGGCACTAGAGCGTTCACATCAATGACACTCGGTACAAACTAACGATTTGGTCGTGTCCTTCGACAGGAGGAATGGGGTGGGTTTTTGACACGGGGGCGTGGTACCGCTTTCATGTTTTTATACATAGATGGTTTATCCTGACTGACTGATTGGTTGATTTATCATCGCCCAGCCCAAACCGCTGAAGCTACAAACATGATTTTTGGACTGTAGGTACATCTTGAAGAATTAACCTTCGCTAAGAAGGGATTTTTTGAAATTCGGGGTCGGTTGTATGAAGAAACGTGATTTAATAAACATATTGAATTTGAACTTCCTGAAAATATTCTAATATAGATCAAAACTTATTCGACACGTATTTTATAATTTTTCGAAAATCAAAATTTAACTGGCCCAACAATGGGTTAAGGTTTATTTGCGGAAAGACTCCGAAACAAACAACACGAACCGATGGGCCTATTGATTTCAACAATTGTAAAAATAATTGAAATAGATATAATTAGGCACATGTTTCTCATTATTTTCAAAATTGAAATCTAACTGGATCAACGAGGGGTTAAAAGTATGTATGGAGAAACTGTGAAATGAAAAATATGAATTAGACTTGACATCAAACTTGGGGAAAGTACTCTTTGTGAGAAATAATCTGATACGTGTTTTTCACTTTTTTGAAAATCAAAATCTAACGGGGTCAACAATGGGTTAACAATTTGTATGGAGAAACAAGATTTATTGGGCGTTCTGACTTCAAACTTATCAAAAGCAGTTCAATCGGGAAATAATAAAACGTGCTTTTAATTTTTTTGAAAATCTGAATCTACCATGGTAAACCAAGGGTTAAGAATTTGTTTGGAGTAAATGTGAAAACATATGAAGAAGGCCTTTTAACTTCTGACTTCAAAATTTTTAAAACAGTCGAAATCAAAGATAGACACACGTTTCTTTTTAAATCAAAATCTGATGGGCTCAATAATAGGTTAAGAATTCGTATCGGGGGAAACAGGAGAGCTTGCGTGCAAAGCCGCAGGGCCCAGCTAGTATAATATAATATACAAGGTGCAACCCAAAGTAAACAGGACTTTTATAAAATAAAGAAAACGGATGATTATTTTTGTATAATTCTTTTTATTTATTCAAAATACTCTCCTTCTGCTTCGATACAACGTTTTGCACGGTCCAAAAGCATTTGGAATGAGTGTTTTAGGTCATCGGCCGGCATCGCCTTCAGAATGTTGGTACAAGCCTTTTGGATGTCCTCAACGTCCTTATAACGGTTTCCTTTCATCGGCAAATGCAACTGACCGAATAAGTAGAAGTCACAGGGAGCCATATCAGGCGAATACGGTGAATGATTGATGGTAAAAATGCGATTTTTGGTCAAATAATCGGTCGTAACTAGGGCTCTGTGAGCCGGTGCATTATCATGCAATAAACGCCAACTTCCTTCCTCGCGATATTCTGGCCGAATACGACGAATGCGATGCACCAAACGCTTCAAAACTTCAACATAAAACAAAGCGTGAATTGTTTTTCCCGGTGGAACAAACTCTCGATGAATTATTCCCTTTGAATCGTAGAAACAAATGAGATGAGTTTTGATTTTTGACTTCTCACGGCGGGTTTTTTTCGGATTTGGCTCATCTGGGTGCTTCCATTCGGCACTTTGACGCTTTGTTTCGGGATCATATTGAAAGCACCACGTTTCGTCACCGGTTACGATGTTGAACAAGAAATTTGGATCACGTCTGGCTTCCCGAACGATGTCTTTTGCGTGCTCAATTCTCTGCGCTTTTTGGTCGTCGGTTGAAGTGTGCGGAATGAAGCGAGAACACACTTTACGGAGACCCAAATGTTCGGTTAAAATGCGATCAATTGATGTTTTGGAGATGTTCAATTCCATTTCCATCAATTCCAATGATGATTTTGGCTGCATTTTGATAAAATCACGCACAGTTTTGATGGCATCGTCAGTAATCACAAATTTCGACTGGCCGACGTGTTCGTCGTCATTCAAGTCTTCACGACCATTCTTGAATCGATTCAACCACTCATTAACACGGCCACGGGATAAACAATCATCACCATAAACTTGCTTTAACAATTTAAACGTTTCGGTAAAAGTTTTACCAAGTTTAAAACAGAACTTAATATTAGCTCTTTGTTCGATCGACATTCTCGTACCAAAGTTAAAAACATACTGTCACATTGAGCGGGATATTTCGGCGTCTACTAGACCAAATGTCATGAAATTTAGACAGTATGTGAATGAAAGATGTACCTTTCCAACGCATGTCCTCACACATAGATGGCGCCACCAGAAACGTCCCTATTGCAAAAGTCCTGTTTACTTTGGGACGCACCTTGTATATATAATAATATAATATAAAAAATATATATAAATATATATAAAATATATAGTATATAAGTAAAGTGGGTCCAAAATTTTCCAAAATTCTCCAAAATCTCTTTGATTTTACCAGAACCGTCAGAATTTAAAAGTTAATGAAGGCCTTCAAAGAGTGAAATTTTGTTTTATATTTTAATTTTTTTGACTAATTAGGCGTTCAAAAAATTATAAAAAAGATGAAGCCTCCAAAAGTGAGTTGTTTGATGAAATTTTAGAAAGTCATACCTACTAAACTATCATAGAAGTGTTAAGGATCTAAAACAGGTGACGTCATTAGTTAGTTTTATGAGCTTTTAGAAAATTGGCTTCAAAAGAAAGAGACTGAAAGAACTGTAAAATCTTGTAAAGACTGTAAGAACTGTAAGAAAATCGAGGTTGATGAAAGCAATACTTCAAACATTTAGTTTAGTTTTAGTGCCAACAAATTCAACAAATTCAAAAATAGAGAAAAATTTATTCTAAGTTTCTTTGAATACAAGAAAAAAATTGAGTAAAAAAAAATACAAAGAAAAAACAGTTCGCTGCTAGTTGGGAAAGAACTTTGTGATTAGAAGAAATATTTAAAAAAAAATAACTTATTAGTTTGCTAAGGTTAATGTTTCCGAAAAAATTACCAGATAAGCTGTTAAGAGCGAAAGAAGTGTTTGAAAAGCTTTTGTGCAGCATTTGAAGTTTTTTGTAAGCACTTAAAGAGGTCAGCGAACTACTGACGAAAGTTCGAGTCATAGTGAAGTGTTTCAATTTTCACTTAGTGACCTTTCAGCCCATAAAAGTATCAACAAAAACATTTATTATTACTTCTATATTTACTTTGGACTCTTAACGCATTTTTGTGACTTTTTTGTTGTGCTGACTCTCACCGCATGATTTGGAGCTTTCGTCAAAGTTACACAGCAAAAACGCATTGAAATGAGGAATTTACTGCAATACAACCATAAAAAACAAATTGTACACAGAAAATACTTTCTTAATCCATTGCATAATCCAAAATTTCTATGTCAAGTGCGTTTTGTAGGCACTCGAAAAAAAGTCAACAGTCAGCAGTCAGCACTGAGTGCGGCATACAGAACGATAGCAAATATGGGTCAGGCTCGGGATTTAAAACAGTTTCATGTTGAAATCACATCAAATGCAATGCTGAAATGTTGTAAACATTATTTTTGCTTATCACAAAAAATGCGCAAAAGTTTCATGCAAATTGCACGAAGCTCGAAATGTTGGCTTTTTCGCTGTGTGCTGTGTTTGTTCCGCCGTAAAAGTTGCAAGCGCGCATAAAAGTTGAGTGCTGAGGGTTTTGTGTGCATGCAAAAATTGCATCAAAGTGCGTTCGCCTGCCGCCTCACACAACGCGACACACTTGAACTTTAACTGATGACCTGGTTTGTGCTGCGCAACGCAGATGATGCGCCCACGTGGACCACACAAGCCGCGCACGCCACTGTTGTCGGTCAGGTCTCGTTATTATTTGCCAACTCAAAGCGGCGCGCTTGAAAAAAATTATTAAAAAATAAAGCCACCAAAAGAATGTTGAAATTAATTTCAGTGTTGCCCAAAGTGGTGCAAATGCAGTTTGCATACGTTGGCGCCTAAAAGCAGACCAAATTTTTTCTGAGCGCCATTTAATTTGGGTATAAATTGCTTAAATAATATGCGCAATTTATTAAATTTTTGCATAAATTATGACGCTATGACGTTGATGAATTTTCAGTGAAAATGCATTTTAAAGTAATATTGCGTATACGCCCCGTGAGCAGCGCTCATACGCCGTTTAAGTGGCGACTGCTAAAAGGCACTTCAGCTAAATTGCGTGCAGTAATGTATTTCAAAAGCGGCAAGCAGGCAGCCAGGCTATAAATTGTTGCAGTTAGCGCTGACGGCTTTTTTCGTTAGTTTGTGTTTTTTCTCTCTTTTTTTATGGTGTGCAGCGTTATTTATGGCTGTGAACTAAAAATGAACTCAAAGTGAACACTTGACACCGGGCAACAGCAGCGAACGTGCAGAATCTGTGCAATTGTGCTGGTTGCACTGTCCGACTGTTTGACTGTTCGACTGCCGCCACTTGCGGGCATGTGTGCAAAATTAACTTTGCTTTACAAATTGGATTGAACATGCAGCAAATACATAGTTGTTGCTGTTGTTGTTGTTGTATTGTTTGCGATTGATTGTGTGGCGAGTGTGTGTGTGTGTGTTTTGTCTATCTCATTGTGCCGAAAGGGCAAAGCAGCAGCTGTTTGTGTTTGTGTGTAGGGACAGGAAAGAAATAAATTCAATTTGTAGTTGAAAAATCACACACACATATAAAAATACATACACATATACATACAAACATGCGAAAAGAGCAATGAGTGTGAACTGTATATAGAATATTAAATTAAACTGTTGTCATGCTGCATGAAAAGTAAAAGAGAAAAGAAATATTAAAGAGAGCACGCAAGGTAGAACTAGCAGACTAGCAGACGAGGCGTTGTTTATGTGCTGGAGTTGTTTGCCACGGAGTTTTTTTGTTCTTGAGCAGACAGTTTATTGTTGATATCCTTCGAAAATGCCAATGGAAAACTAAGAAGAATGGCAGAAAAATGAAATTTAGTGAACTTGAATTGTTGTCATTTAGCCAGAGTTGTCGATGAAGTAGTTGAAGACAATTTAATTTAACAATTTTGCTATTTAAGGTGACCATACCAGACATTACAATGATGTATGAGAGAAGATGAGTAAATGGCATGGCACAACTGGTTAAACATTTTGTTAGTTTTGTTATGAAAATCTGTTATGAAATGGCAGAGCTGGTATAACAAATGGATACATACAAGGTGCGTCCCAAAGTAAACAGGACTTTTGCAATAGGGACGTTTCTGGTGGCGCCATCTATGTGTGAGGACATGCGTTGGAAAGGTACATCTTTCATTCACATACTGTCTAAATTTCATGACATTTGGTCTAGTAGACGCCGAAATATCCCGCTCAATGTGACAGTATGTTTTTAACTTTGGTACGAGAATGTCGATCGAACAAAGAGCTAATATTAAGTTCTGTTTTAAACTTGGTAAAACTTTTACCGAAACGTTTAAATTGTTAAAGCAAGTTTATGGTGATGATTGTTTATCCCGTGGCCGTGTTAATGAGTGGTTGAATCGATTCAAGAATGGTCGTGAAGACTTGAATGACGACGAACACGTCGGCCAGTCGAAATTTGTGATTACTGACGATGCCATCAAAACTGTGCGTGATTTTATCAAAATGCAGCCAAAATCATCATTGGAATTGATGGAAATGGAATTGAACATCTCCAAAACATCAATTGATCGCATTTTAACCGAACATTTGGGTCTCCGTAAAGTGTGTTCTCGCTTCATTCCGCACACTTTAACCGACGACCAAAAAGCGCAGAGAATTGAGCACGCAAAAGACATCGTTCGGGAAGCCAGACGTGATCCAAATTTCTTGTTCAACATCGTAACCGGTGACGAAACGTGGTGCTTTCAATATGATCCCGAAACAAAGCGTCAAAGTGCCGAATGGAAGCACCCAGATGAGGCAAATCCGAAAAAAACCCGCCGTGAGAAGTCAAAAATCAAAACTCATCTCATTTGTTTTTACGATTCAAAGGGAATAATTCATCGAGAGTTTGTTCCACCGGGAAAAACAATTAACGCTTTGTTTTATGTTCAAGTTTTGAAGCGTTTGGTGCATCGCATTCGTCGTATTCGGCCAGAATATCGCGAGGAAGGAAGTTGGCGTTTATTGCATGATAATGCACCGGCTCACAGAGCCCTAGTTACGACCGATTATTTGACCAAAAATCGAATTTTTACCATCAATCATTCACCGTATTCGCCTGATATGGCTCCCTGTGACTTCTACTTATTCGGTCAGTTGCATTTGCCGATGAAAGGAAACCGTTATAAGGACGTTGAGGACATCCAAAAGGCTTGTACCAACATTCTGAAGGCGATGCCGGCCGATGACCTAAAACACTCATTCCAAATGCTTTTGGACCGTGCAAAACGTTGTATCGAAGCAGAAGGAGAGTATTTTGAATAAATAAAAAGAATTATACAAAAATAATCATCCGTTTTCTTTATTTTATAAAAGTCCTGTTTACTTTGGGTTGCACCTTGTATGATAGATATGGTAGATATGGTAGATATGATAGATATGATAGATATGATAGATATGATAGATATGATAGATATGATAGATATGATAGATATGATAGATATGATAGATATGATAGATATGATAGATATGATAGATATGATAGATATGATAGATATGACAGATATGATAGATATGATAGATATGATAGATATGATAGATATGATAGATAGGATAAATATACTAGATATGGTAGATATGATAGATATGGTAGATATGATAGATACGATAGATATGATAGATACGATAGATAGATAGATAGATAGATAGATAGATAGATAGATAGATAGATAGATAGATAGATAGATAGATAGATAGATAGATAGATAGATAGATAGATAGATAGATAGATAGATAGATAGATAGATAGATAGATAGATAGATAGATAGATAGATAGATAGATAGATAGATAGATAGATAGATAGATAGATAGATAGATAGATAGATAGATAGATAGATAGATAGATAGATAGATAGATAGATAGATAGATAGATAGATAGATAGATAGATAGATAGATAGATAGATAGATAGATAGATAGATAGATAGATAGATAGATAGATAGATAGATAGATAGATAGATAGATAGATAGATAGATAGATAGATAGATAGATAGATAGATAGATAGATAGATAGATAGATAGATAGATAGATAGATAGATAGATAGATAGATAGATAGATAGATAGATAGATAGATAGATAGATAGATAGATAGATAGATAGATAGATAGATAGATAGATAGATAGATAGATAGATAGATAGATAGATAGATAGATAGATAGATAGATAGATAGATAGATAGATAGATAGATAGATAGATAGATAGATAGATAGATAGATAGATAGATAGATAGATAGATAGATAGATAGATAGATAGATAGATAGATAGATAGATAGATAGATAGATAGATAGATAGATAGATAGATAGATAGATAGATAGATAGATAGATAGATAGATAGATAGATAGATAGATAGATAGATAGATAGATAGATAGATAGATAGATAGATAGATAGATAGATAGATAGATAGATAGATAGATAGATAGATAGATAGATAGATAGATAGATAGATAGATAGATAGATAGATAGATAGATAGATAGATAGATAGATAGATAGATAGATAGATAGATAGATAGATAGATAGATCTTGTTCTTGCCCGCTAAGCAGTTTTCCGAAATTTTGAAAATGTTCAGAATCATTGAAAATCATTTCACTTTCTGTTTGCCGCCATTCGTTTCGATCTTTTTGTCGCCTTTTGCGAAATCTGCGGCAGCGACCGCAACGAAGTCAACAACTTAGATTGTTATTAAATCACATTATTCAATTAAAGTCAACAGCAAGAACAACAAAAATGACACCCCCGGCAACAATGGCATTTCATAATTCTGCCTGGGGCTCGCATTAATGCGTCCAGCGGTGCGGCTGGTCAAAGATCGACGGCTGCTCGTGACGAACGCATCGCGCTGCACATAGCGCAGACACAAACTGTAGAAAAGTGAAAGTGCAAATAAACATTTTTACACAAAACAGAAACATAAATTTTGGGACTAAAATCAAGTTTTCTATAAACTCAAAATATTCAAATAAAAGTGATTTTTTTTACACAAAATGTAGAAAAAATAGATTTGATAAGATTTTTAAAAGTTCTAACACATAAAATGTCCCGTTCGAATTCCACTTGCAGCACCGGCACCGATTCGCTGCCATCCACCTCGTCTGCTGCCGCTTCCAACGAGACCATAACTGCTGCGGCAGCGGCTGCGGCTGGCGCTGGCGCCTCGTCCGTTGTGGTGACCGCCAGCAGCAGCACCTCGGTCAGCTACCTGGACGAGCAGCAGCAGCAGCATGTGATGCGCGCCCATCTGAGCAGCCACCACCACTACCACTTGCCGCATCAGTTCCAGCATCCGCATCATCAGAATCATCACACACACGGCGGCATGCCGGTGCCCACGCCCACTGTGCCCATGTCCTATGCCGGCGGCGCTCATCTGCTGCAGGAGGCGCGACACAAGCGCGCCACCAGCGGCGGCGGCGGCGACGACGAGAGCGCCGGTCGCAGTCAGGAGCGCCGCTCATCGCCGCCCGCCACATCGACACTGCTGCTCACCTCAGAGACCGGCTCGCATGCGTCCGTCTCGCCCGCCAAGTCGTCGGCGCGCATGCGCGACTCCGGCTCGCACCATCGCGTCACCATTGACGAGTCGAACTTCCCGGTGTCGTCGGCGCTGACACACCAACTGGACGCCACGGGCGGCGGCTCGGGCGGCAGCGGCGGCGACGAAGACGGCTCGGGACCGCCCTCGCCCAGCAGCTCCTCGCACCGGCAATTGTCGGGCACCGACGATCGCCAAACTGGCCATCTGGCGCTCATGTACCACTCGCACCAGCTCACCAACTACCCGGTGCTGCCGGCCATCAAGCGCACACACCGGCCGTCGTTCGTGTACCCGCCGATGCCGCGCGTCAAGGCGTAAGTTGCTTTTAATGTACTGCATGCGATTTTGCTTGATGTTGCTTGATTTCGCAGTGGTTTTGCGAGCGTGGAAGGGTGAGAGCGTGACGAAAATATTGCCAAAGAAATCTGAGGACAATGTCTTGGGGGGGAAAGTTTTCGGCTAGTCACTTGTTGGCGTGCAGCAGTGGGCGGGCAAGAAGGGGAAGCACGCGACATCGTGATAAGAAATTCAATTAAATTCGAATCATGCGCTGTGCTGCGTTCGCAGTGCCATGAACTGTCCAACTTAGGAGCTGCCAACGACGATGACAAATTACACCGCAAGAAAAGCGTCTGCACTGTTGGCAGCGCGACGAGCCCATGAAACCGCCGCTGCGAGATAAGAGTAGAGAAAAGTTGGGTGTGTGATGTGCTGACTGATAAACATGAGAACATAAATTGAAAATGAGAAACAAAGCCGAGCACTGCTTGCGCTGTGTTGAATGTGAAACTGGAAAAAGCAAACGAAAAGAGTCAACTAAAAGAAAATGCGAGACAAAGAAAAACAAAGTCAAATGTGTAAATCTGCGTCAATATTCCAAGGGAAAAGCATGGGAAATTTTTCAAGTGTTCGATAGACAATTTTGCATACATTTGAGAAGTGAAAGTTGTGAGAGAAGCATGGAAAATGTTTTCTAAATTATAGCAAAAAATTAACATTGCCTTTAAATAGGATTTTCAGTAAAAAATATGTTCCATGAATAACAAAATAACAACAATATTCCACCTACTGCTGCCTGATGGCAACCTTCCAACTAATTTGTCCAGTTTGAATTCAAGAAAATAAAAAAGTATCATAGCTCAGTATTAAAATTCAAAAGCCTAGGCTTGACTCTGACATGCAAAACTTTGCATTAGGCGCTGATATACATTTTTGAAACGACCACTAATTCCAAAGTATTTTTGTTAGTATTTAATAGCCATGTTTTTTAAAGCCCTTCTAGCTAAAAACCTAAAATTAGTTTAAAAAAAAAAAATTTGTTTATTAGCCAAACAAAAACATATTTAATGCATTTAAGGGGTGAGCATGATTCAAAGAAGAGAATCTTATAGACAGAACGCAATGCTTGCTAAAAGTTGAAAAGCGTTTTTTAAGGTGTGTGCGCCTGCAACTATGCTATGATATTTCAGTTCTTATTGATCCCAAGTTCCTTTCTACAACGTCAACGAATATCCGCAAAGCAATGCCAAAAGTTAATGGAGACATTCGTTGCTCTTTTGCCATTCGATTGAATGCCTTTGGCGGCGAATGGAGTCAACTTGAATTGCGCAACGGATGCCGAATGCTGCGACGCTGCTTGTGCCAATCAATTTCGCACTCATTTGTGCATTTGCCGCCTGCCATTGTTGCCACCTGTGCGCAATGAGTGCTGTTGTCGCTGATTGTCTGGATTTGTATGCAGTCTGATGACAGTTAACCCATCAATGCGTATATTTTTTAACTTATCTGAAGCTGCAGGAAGCACTGTGCAAAATTTTTCTTGTATCTAAGTTCAACAATGAGTATTCAAGTACTGAACCAATCAGCCAATGAATCAGTAACTGATTAATGTTAGAACATAAATATTATTTTTTTTTTATTTGGCAGCTAATTTTAAACCCAAATAGCTAAAATATGGTAACAAATGCAGCAAAGATAAGGCAAAATATTTACATCCAGTTGTACTATAGGTCCATAAATATTTGATTATCAGGTCTAATGCAAACTTTTACACATTTATTAAAATAGCTTCATATGGAAATGCGGTTCTTATTTACATAAATTGAAAAACTGATTACGGTTGCTCCCGTAAAAAATATACAAAACTTTTAACGAAATTCCGACCCCTTCAAATATAATTAACTTGGTTGACAAACAGACAGAAGAACGGCAAACATAAATAGATGTATCGATCACTCAGGATATTTTAACCACAAATCATATACGAAAGAACAAGTCTTTAATTCAAGTTAGAAATAATAATCTTTTCTAAAAACTCAAATTTTACATAATGTGCCCAAAAAACCCATCAAAAATCTATTTGCTGTTATACTCATAAATTACTGATAGTACAGTCAAATTTTACAAATTTTTTTTTTTCATTTTTGCAAATGGGTTTTGTTATAGTAAATAAGTTCATCAATAAGTTCATTCAATAAGTAACATCTTTCGTCTTTGACCTTGAAAAAAAATCTAACAATTGCAATTTTTCTATTACTTGTATGAACTATTGAACTATTGAAATTTTGTCATTAAGTACTTGTACAAAAAGATCATTTCACCATTGCAATTTGGCCATAATTTTATGAAAAGATGATTCAACCATTAGAATTTTGCCATTACTTGTACAAAAAGATCATCTAATCACAGGAATTTGGCCATTTCTTATACGAAAAGATGATCCAACCATTGGAATTGAGCCACTTTGTACGAAGAGATCCTCTGACCATTGGAATTTTGCCACTACTTGTACGAAAAGATCATCTAACCATTGTAATTTTCCCATTACTTGTATGAAAAGATTATCTAACCTTTGAAATTTTCCCATTAATTAAACAAAAGGATCATCTACCATTGAAATTTTGCCATAACTGGAACGAAAAGATCATCTAACCATTGAAATTTTGCTATAACTTGAACGAAAGGATGATCCAACCAATGGAATTTAGTCACTTTGTACGAAAGGATCTTCTAACCATTGGAATTTTGTCCTTTCTTGTGTGAAAAGATTATATAACCATTGAAATGTTGCCATTAATTGAACAAAAATATCACCTATTCATTGAAATTTTGTTATGACTGGAACGAAAAGATGATACAACCAATGGAACTTAGTTATTTTGTACGAAACGATCTTCTAACCATTGGAATTTGGCCATCATTTGTATGAAAAGATGATCCAAGCATTTTCCATTACTTGTAAGGAAAATTCATCTAACTATTCGATTTTAGTAACTTTCTACGAAAAGATCAACTAACTATTAGAATTTTGTCACTTCTTGTACGAAAAGATGATCACCATTTTCCATTACTTGTAAAAAAGGTAATCTAATCACAGTAATTTTGCCATTTTGTACGAAAATATCACCTAACTAGAACTAGACTAGAATTTTTCCATTTCTTATACGAAAAGATGATCCAACCATTTAATTTTTGCCACTTCGTACGAAAAGATCATCTCACCATTGGAATTTTGCCATTACTTGCATGAAAAGATCATCTGCCCATTGAAATTTTACCATTGATTGAACAAAAAGATCATCTAACCATTGAAATTTTGCCATTAATTGAACAAAAAGATTATCTAACCATTCAAATTTTGCTATAACTTGAACGAAATGATGATGCAACCAATAGAATTTAGTCACTTTGTACGAAAAGATCATCTAACCATTCAAATTTTGCCATTACGTGTATGAAAAGATTATCTAACCATTGAAACGTTTGATGCTCTGGGCTTAGTAGGTTTCACCCACTGGAGGATACCGCCAAATTCATCCGAATCACAGGATGGTTTCAATGAGGACCGGACAATGGTTAAGAGGATGTTGCCACTTTCTTTTCTAACATCAAAATGGGTCTCAGAGTGTACTAAATAGTCCAGCAATCGACTAGCTACCTGCCTAATCTAACCAAACCTCTACGAGGAGTAAATTTCCCCATTTTTGCTTAATGTTGTGCACAAAAATCTGAAATCAATTGCGAGATTCAGTCTTTCACTTAAATACTCTTTCATGGGTATTTAAGTACCCACCCAACTGTGGCCAGTTAGAAGCGTTTGCCAAAGCCTGCAAAGTTGCAGAGTTTTCGTTCGAAACTCATTCATTTAGTTGTGGCATTCTGCCTTCTATCGCACTTTAAGTTTCTTGGCTTCGATTCTCAATTGAAAGCCATAAATCAAAACAACAAACGAACGCACACCCAAACTAATATTTTACGCTTAGTGCGCCAACTTGAGCTGTGTGCCGGCGTCTCGTGTGACTGGAAGCAATGTGTGTGTCCTTTGAATTCTGCTCAAAATTCCAACTGCCGCGTCGCGTGCTTTCACGCTTCTTTTAAAATTTTTCAAAAGAGTTTTCAAATCCTCAATGGCAGTTATGGCTTTTGTCTGCTCTCTTCCACCCTACAAACGGCACTTTAACCCCAACGTTGATAAACTACGTTATTGATTTCAAATTAACGTCAACGTTCGGGGATTAATTTTAAGCATCATTTAAGTTTTACGCTGATGCAAACTTAAGCGCACAATTTCACATGTGTCTAGGTACGCACACACACACACAGCTGTACACACATTTTTATCGCAGAAGTGTAGGTAGTCTCCGCTTTGGGGCGCTTTTGGGGTGCGAAAGTCTACCGAAAACACTTTGCTGCCTTTTCTCCTCTCCTCTCTTCTCTTCTTCATCTGTGTCTCTTCTCTACAATAAAATGCTCCGCAAGCTTCAAATTGATGGCAGTCACATGCCGCTCATCATTGGCAACAATAATGAACCGTCGCCTCACACTGACTTCGTCATAATTATCACAGCAAACCAAGTGAATTGTTGCGCGCATCGTGCAAAGTTTATTTATTATCTGTCAGTCTGTCTGTCCGTCCGTTTGTCCAGCTCGCTGTCTGCTCGTCTTAAATTGGTTACTTGCGGCAATTAATTGCGGCAGCGGAAATTGTTGCAAGCGTCAAGTAGAAAAAGTGTCAAGTGTTTTCATGGGCAAAATAAACCAAGCAAAAGTTGGGGGTGGAAAAGTTGGGTTGATTGAAGTTGGATTGATTGTTAATCTTAATGATGCTGCTTTCGTTTCTTACAGCGGCGATGCGCTGGCCACACTGTTCTCGGCTTTGTACGGCAAACTTTTGGTGGTTATGGGCATTGCATTTCCCATGGCCGAAGTCATCTCCACTTACATACCGCCCTCCTTCTATGAGGTAAGTCATTTGCTATTTTATTATTATTATTCTTTTAACTTATCCATGTTATGACTTTTCGAATAGCACCTAAAACAAAAACATTTTGATGGCAGAATTTGCAAAATATTTACTTGCGGCCCCAAATTATTCAAATTGTTTACGTATGCAAAATGTTTGCGCAAATTTTGTAGCATACTTTGCGGTTAATTCATATGGGAGGAAATGTTTATGTTGTATGTGTGAAGTAGTAAACAAAGTTGGACTTTGTTATTTAGTCGTGGCGCAAAATGTTCGTATAAACATTTTAAAATATAGTTATCATAGAGTAATTTTATCATAGATTAGATTATCATAGATTAATTGTATAAAGTGTTGGGCTAAGTGTTTAAACTTCTTTGTCTTTAATTGTCTTTAAACTTCTTCAACAATCCAAACAATCAAATCTTCATCATAACATAACCAACAATGGACCAAACTTGTATAAAATTTAGATGTATGAATCTACAGACTGAGATCCAAAACATTTATGTTAAGAAATCTGACATATTTTGGTCCGGAAAGTTCAAAATAAAAAATTTAGTTAAAAGGAAACCATTTTCCTCTTTCATTTCATATCCATGTCTTCATCATTGCACAACCGCAAATATTAAAAAAAATATGTGAAATGTGTATGTCCTTAAAATTGTTAAGCCCTTTAAAAAGAACTTTGGTTCAGAAAATATGTCAGGTTACTATAAATGACCTCTAATTTCACCCCTATATCAACATTTGGATGGGTCTCGAAAAAATGTTTTTTTTTTGTTGCACAGTGTAAAAAATTTAAAGTTGGTGTTTTCACTCAGTGCTTTATAACTTTCGATTCTATTGATCTTAGGCTTAACATTTGCACAAGTAATATATCTTTCATCTTAGATTTAAAACCAGGAGAGATCATTTATTTTATCTGTAAAAAAATAATTCGAAAATTTATAATTTTTACAAATGGTCGAAAAACTCACTTTTTTAAACTTTCACCGTCAGTTACTTCCTCAAATCTCGTCTGACGGAAAGGCTAAGGTATTATCTTCTGATCGACGGACCGCTTGTGTTAGTCGGATGATTCGTTTACGAGATATGTTCTCATAACTGAAACAACAGGGAAAAACTTGTTTTTTTGAAGATTTTTCAAAAACGTTTCTTATACAATTTTTTGGATTTTCAGTTTCGTGTTCAGCGGTCCAAAGTTAGTCTTGAAAATACTTTTGTTTTTAGGTGCACGCAATTAACCCATTTTTTTTTTGTCGAAGGGTGTAATTGGAATAGTGTGAAAAGAAGTTTAAATTGAGAAAAGCACGTTTGAAGTACGCTACGAAAATTCAGTACCTGATTGTTTTACATTTAGAGGGCTGTACAACATGAACTATAATGATTCTTTTTTTTTAATAACAATTAGATATCACACTTTTGAGTTTTGAACAGTTAAAAATTAGGAAAAATACATAATTCGAATAAACAAAATTTCTAGACGGCACTTATTCCTTAGGTCACTCCAGATATCTTAATTAGTTTAGACTTATCTTAACTTCTAATTGGTTTTTGGAAAATGAAAGCTTCTAAAATGTAGTTTACTTTCCAGTAGATTTCTCCACCATTTCCAACATGTTCGAATGCCCTCGAAGTCCCATCGAAAGGCCTAAAAATCGATATTGAGTGGTCAGTGAAAAAAGTAGATTTTTAGTATTCAAATGCCTGCAACTCCTGAACCACGAAAGCTGGTAGCAGTGTTGCCAGATACCTGAAATGCCTTTCTCCTAAATCTTAAAAAATAGCTGGATTTTTCTTCAAAAAATTAAAAAAACCAACAAAATTTTTTTTATAATTTTTGTTATTATAAACTAAGGAATTAAACTTCTCATAAACAAATAAAAATATATTTAAAAAATATAGTTTTTTAATGCATCCTTTTTATTCATTCAGATTCAGCTCAACAACAACAAACAAAACTTTTGTAAACTTCCTTCATTCATTGCATAAATTATGTACACACTTTGAAGCATAAAATTTTATTAAAATATAAATTAGACACTTTAGCTTTCAATATTCAAGGCTTCAGTGCCAAATGTATCACCATCAAAATCTCCTAAACTTTCTCCCAAACAATTCTTCCTCATAAAAATTCGCTTGAAAGGCCAAAAATCTCCTTAATCTAAGAGAAAATCTCCTGATCTGGCAACACTGGCTAGCAGTTTGACCTCTTCGGACTCTCTTCAGTTTGAAAGCTTACGATATGGCAAGCCCGATTTAATGAAGAGAGTCTTTAAAACATCTACATTTCTTCCGTGTACAGCTTACATGCCTTTTTCATTGATTTTGAATCGATGAATGAATCGAAATCGTCTGAATATTTAAATAAACGACAGACCTCAATTCAGCGGGTGGAGGGCTTTCAAGCCAAATGCTGTTGGTTCGATTCTCAATATGGGCTGTTTCAACACTCGTCTACTTCAATTACTATTCACAAAAGGAAGATGAGAATTATAAAAAACTTACAAGTGCCATAGAAAAAAGTTACCCTCCCTGGAAAAACAGATACCACAACGGACCATATGTGGGTCTAAGAGCGTCTCACACAAAGGGAGATAACGCAGAACAACCTAACCTTATTTAGTTAGACAAACAAAGCGAAGACCAAGAAGCATTATGAACTTTTTGTTGAATATTTGGGAAACGATTTGATGCCACTTTATTCAAGAACAACTTCACGGCTTGGAGCGTCACACAATCGCCTCTACTGAAGCAGTTTGTATTGGTCACTTGACCGTAGGACTCCAGGACCTGCCTTTCAATGAGCAGATTCCAGATTCAACTGCTTCTCTGTAAATGAAGAAGAGGACATTGTGCAACTGATGTGCCACTTTTTAGACCCAGACCGGAAGAGACTCTGCCATTTTGAGACCACTTTCCTGGTTGACCTGTCCAACCTGGCAACCATCGGCACTAATAGTTTCGCCTGCTTTATGAAGGAGTCCCTATGCCAACCGGTGGTTTTGTAGTTTTCGGGTCTTTTCCTACTCTTTTAGTAACTTATTGGGTCTTTACTGGCCTATGTAAGCATCATTATTGTTGGTTAAGAAGTTTAAGGTTCAAGTTCCATAATCAAGCATCGCCTCAGCCAACATCGAATATGATAGAAAAATATTAATTAATTTAAAAAAAAAATAATAATTCCACTTGTTGGCAGTTCTCTCAAAACGGAGATGAAACTTGTCGTCAAATCAGTGTTGTCAGATCAGAAGATTTCCTCCTAGATTTAAGAGATTCTTGGCCTTTTAGGAGAATTTTTGGGGGAAAAGAATTGTTTAGGAGAAACTTTAGGAGATTTTGATACATTTGATATCATTAGTGGCATTGAAGTCTTAAATTATGAAAGCTGAAGTGTATGCCTTGAAAATGTATAATTTATGCAATGAATGATGGAAGTTTACAAATGCGAATTTCATTTAAACAAACTTTTGTTTTGTTAAGTTGTTAAGCTGAAGCTGAATAAGAAGGCTGAAAATAAATAAAATGTTACTTTTTTATTAATATAGAAGTTTTATTCCTTAGTATATAATGGGAAAAATTATAAAAAATAATTTTGGGAGATTTTTTAATTTTTGGGAGGAAATTTCAGCTTTAAGAGAACGATTAAGGAGAAACTTATTTTAGGTATCTGGCAATACTGAGTTAAATAGCTGGAAAATGTTTAATAGTATTTCGTCTTAGAGTTCCCGGAAGGTTTGCTTTCGTTAATAAACAAATTAAGGAAACTATTGGAATTTCTTGAGTGCAAGATTTGTCAATCGAGTGAGGTGTGCCACTCAAAAGTTAATAAGTTATTAATTATAATAATTTTATAAAAAAATATAAAAAATAATTTTGGGATATTCTGTATCAACATTTACCAAAAAAAATCTGCATTTGTGTGCTCGAAGCTTATGGAAATTATTTTGAGCTAAGTAAAATTTACTTTCACTAAATAAATTTACATTATTAAATAAACAAGAAATTAAACCCTAAAATACATCTTAAGAAAATCTTACTTTGATTTTCCGTCATTTCATTGTAAATAAAGACAACAAATTAAATGCAAAATTTTGTAATGAAAACAAAACTTTTTAGTGCGCCAAATTCAATTATTCGCTATCAAAAGCATTTGAGTTTTCAATTCAAACAGCATTGTTACCAACACTTTTCCGCAAACATTTTACCAAAAATAATCTGCATTTGTGTGCTCGAAGCATATGGAGATTATTTTCAGCCAAGTGTGCATAGTAAAGTGGCCAGCGGAAAGGACGGCGGAGGCGGCGGCACCAAGCCGATTTCAGCCACAACCGGCTGAAATTGTAATGAATGCAAAATTTTACGATTATGGTCAACTTTACGATCATGGGTTGTGGGTTGCCATGAATTTGTGAATACGCTGCAGTCAAGCGAATCTTGCGGCGAGCAGCATGGAAGCGAGATAAGCCAAAATTGTTGGTAAAAGTTGAGCCTCACTGATAACATAAATAGTTGGCGTACTTTAGAGCTGCACAAAGTGTGTAGAATAAATTGAAAAATTGTTGTAAAATATTTTGCCAAAGTTGAGCTCCACACTTTGTGTGATTGCAGTTGGCACTTTGCAGTTGTTGGGCTGTGCGCCGTGTGCAGTCACAGCCGGATATCACCTGCAAAGTGGAGAAAATCAATTTTTAATCTTGGCCCAACACTAAATGCTCCAACGCCACAGGAACACACCCACACACACACAAACACGCACATACACTTAGTAGCCAAACAGTCTGACGCGCAAATGTGTTACACAAATTCGCAGCGGGCTAAAGTGCCGCTGTGCCGTTAGGCGCCTGCCACATGTCATGTTCAATTGTAGTCGACATCAACTGCTGTCCGCCCTCTGCAAGTTGTTGCTACCGAAGCTGTTGGCGTGCACTGCCGTGACTTGCGGTGTAACGAGTGTCGTGCGCTATTTGCGTCAATCTGTGTTGCATACTTAGGGGCGTTGCAGCACGTTAGACAGCATGAAACATTGGCAATGGGTAATGCTGAAAAACGAGTGTGGCTACGTGGCTGTGGCTGGCAAAAGGTGTGTGCTGCTGGTTGCTGGCGGTTGCTGATTAATTTGCTGAAAGCTGACAATAATAATGAGGGTGTCGTTGCGAAATTTATAAAACTGTACTCAATTGAGAGACCAAACATAGTAATACTGCGTACTCAGTTTTTCATTTCTACATCCTTTGCCCTCTGAAAAGGACTTAAAAATTTTGAAGGGGATAAAAACGAAAAATAATAGAAAAAAAATTAAACCTCGTTAGAATATGGCGATATGTACATTAAATGAAAGAGGAAAGGCTCAAGAATTGAAATAAAATTAATTTTTTTTCTATTTGTAAACAAAGGATATGGAAAAGGTCCTTTGAAAATTTTAATCCTTTATATCCTCGAAAATTTATATAGGATTTTCTTGAAAAGTAAGTATGTTAAAACCCAAAATCTTCTTGATCACGTGTAAAAATTTTATGACTCCAACTTTATTAGTTCGAAAGTTATTTTAAAAAAGGTGGAAGCTGCAAGTCTAATGAAGTACAAAAATTCTAATTTATTTGAGTATCAGTATTTTAAATAATAAAAAGATACAAAATCAATGAAGCGAGAAAAATGAAATTTTGGAGGAGATTTTGGGGTTTAACATACTTACTTTTCAAGAAAATTCCATATAAATTTTCAAGGATATAAAGGATTAAAATTTTCAAAGGACATTTTTCATATCCTTTTTTACAAATAGATAAAAAAATAATTTTATTTACATTCTTGAGCGTATCCTCTTTCATTTGATATACATATCG
This sequence comes from Melieria crassipennis, assembly GCA_963668005.1. Taxonomy (NCBI): domain Eukaryota; kingdom Metazoa; phylum Arthropoda; class Insecta; order Diptera; family Ulidiidae; genus Melieria; species Melieria crassipennis. The sequence continues at coordinate 31,522,475 of OY764962.1, read as the reverse complement.
TCATATTTTAACGAGGTTAAGTATTTTTTATAATTTTTTTAATTTTTTATCCCCCAAAAAATTTTGAAGTCGAAGGACAAAGGATATAGAAATGAAAAACTGAGTACGCAGTATTACTATGTTTGGACTCTAGCTTCACGCCCATATAGATTTTTTCCAGTGTGAAAAATTGTTTTAATTTTTGTTGCACGGTGCTATGAACCATTCACAATAGCCAGAGTCATCTTTTGAAAATTTACCGAACTAATTTGTACTTTCAATAGTTTAAGAGCAGTTTTAGCTTTTTGGGTCTAAGTATCTAAATTTTCTGTATCTGAATCGGTACCAATCAGAATTTAGTGTTTTAGATTTGAAATCAGTTTAGGTTTAGTTTATTTAAAAAATTTTATTTGGCAGTCTAACCATCTTTAAGGCTTTGACTTTTGGAATTCGGAATATTTAAAAGTCTTTCAAACGCTTTTAATATAGCAGATAATTTAAATATCGGTTAAAACGATACTTAAAAGTCTTAGCTGAATGGGTTTGGACTAGATTTAGCTTTTTGGATCTGAGTATCTGAATCTTCTGTATTTGAATCAGTATCCACCAGATTTTAGATTTTCAGTTAAGGTCTAATTTTATCATTTTGAGTGTGACCATCTTTGGGTCTTTGGCTTTTGGAACTCAGAATGTTCAAAATTCTTTCAAACCCTTTTAGTATAGCAAATATTTTAAATATCTGGTAAAGCGACACTTAGAAGGTCTAGCTGAATGGTTTAGTACTAGTTTTAGCTTTTTGGGTCTGAGATTCTGAATCTTCTGTATCTGAAGCAAAAGCACTCAGAATTTGGTGTTTTAGATTTGAAATAAATTTAGGTCTAATTTAATCATTTTGAGTCTGATCATCTTTGGGCCTTTGGCTTTTGGAATTCAATATGTCCAAAATTCTTTCAAACCCTTTTCAATATGGCAAATAATTACAAATATCTGTTAAAGCAAAATTTAGAAGTTTTATCTAATTGGTGGAAGCTCTTGATTTTTTTTAAATACATATTCCTTAAATTAAATATTCTCTTTTAAATCTTCATTCAATAAAATAAAATCTTCATTTAATATTTCATATTTTTTAATCTTCTGTATCTAGGTAGGTCTAATATTATGATTTTGAATCTGATCGCTTTTGTCGTTTGGAATTCGGAATATTCAAAATTCTTTCAAATTTTCAATATAGCAAATAATTTAAACATCTGGTAAAGTCATATGCAGAATTTTCTAGCTGAATGGATTGGGACTAGTTTTAGCTTTTTGGGTCTAAGTATCTGAATCTTGTGTATTTGGATCAGTATCCAGCAGATTTTAGAGTTTTAGATTTTAAATCTGTTTAGGTCTAATTTTATAATTTTGAGTCTAACCATCTTTGGGCTTTTGGAATTCAGAATATTCAAGATTCTCTGAAACCTTTTTAGTATAACAAATAATTTAAATATCTGTTAAAGCAAAATTTAGAAGTTTTAGCTGATTGGTGGAAGCTCTTGATTTTCTTTAAATATTAAATTTTTTTATATCTTCAACTCGTTCCTCATTGTATGAAATTCTCTCTCTGTCTCTCTCTGCAGGTCTATTATCTGTATTTATATATTGGAAGCATGATATTTCTGCTGTTCATGTATGCCACATTACTCTGGGGTCGACCGAAAATCCCAATGAACATCAGTGAGTAACAGCATCAAATAATTTAATAATTTTTACACACGCACACACACACATATAACATGTAGTAAAATTTCATATTAATATGCAACATTTACTCATTTCGTTTTTCCTTCTTGCCAATGTCGCTGTAAACTTTACAACCGTAAAACATCATAAAACAACAACATTAACCAAACCGTAAAATTGAAATGTACGCAGCCTCACCGACCAAATCGACGACCAAAACCCGTTCGACCAGCGCCTCCGACAGTCTCGACGAATCGGACACCGACAGCAATTCCTCGCACAACAAACGCATCCCGGCCGCCATACCGTCGGCACGGCGGCCATCGCTGCTTTCACCGCTCGGACGGCAACACCACTACGGCAGCTTCTATCTGCGTATGGGTGCAGTGGGTAAGTGGACGCTGGCGGTGCTGACATTTCGGTGTTTGAATTTCGCGAATGCGTTCAAGTTATGAAGATTTATTTCGCACAAAGCACAAAGAGTGTTTGTTGCTAATTTAATGAAAATTTATGGTGATGAAATACTTGGCTGTTGTTGTTACTGTGTAAAGTGACTCGGTGGAGGAGCGCAAATTTGTCACACAGGACATTTCAATGTTGAAGGCATTGAATTGGAAAGTTGACGAAATATTTATGTACAGTTTTTTTGTTTAATATATTTTCGCAAAGCAATTGAAAAGCGCTAAAAAAATTGTGTAGCAATCTATTGTGTGCTGGTTTTTTGTGCGAAATTTTGGCATTGTGGCAAACTTTGCTGCTTAACGTTTTGATCAGCGTTCGACTTCTAAAGTTGGGATTTCCCTGAAGAGCCATTAATGTTGTTTAAGTTGGGATGTTTCACATCTTTCGCTCTTGTTTGCTGTATCCGTACTTTTTTTATGATTGCATTACCAATGCTGACAAATGCCATAAATAAACTGACATCAGACAACTTCAATAAAATTGTTTCCGATACATTTGGCTTATTTATTGCAAGTATTTCACTTCACGATTGCTGCCTTCTTTGTATCCTTTTTTTCACTCATTCGGACAAAAATGCGCAGAAGGATAACTTCCTTTTGCGTTCGGCTCCACGTACAGCGATTTGATTGAGTTAATTTCGTCTCGGTGACTTCCGTTTCGGGCCATTGCACAGTGATTCGTTCCATAGACAAAATTCAAAAATTTTTTATTCTCCGAATTTAATGATTTTGATTTCATTTAAAAGGTAAAACTCCAACTAAGAAAACCTCAAAAAAAATCTGGGCAAAAAATTAATTAGTGTGTGTGCAAAAGTTGCTTAAATTCGGAACTTTGTTTACAAAAAAATTTAAACACATGTTTTCTGTTTTTAAGAATACTAAGTAAAAAAATCAAAAAATCTATGGTTGTCAAAAAGTTATTGAAACTTTCCATACATAGTTATTAAGAACTGTTGTGCACATTTTCGCTATTAACGTTTTCTTAACATTTGCAAAATTGAGACTTCTACTTCACTCATTTCAAAATATTTTTCAAAATTAAAAACCTGAAAATTTGTAAAACTTAGAGGAAAATATCTAAAAATTATGGTGCTGGATTTTTGTGTATTTTAAGAAGCATTCTTTCTTTATCGAATAATGTAAATACATACTCCGATATCTTCCGATTTCAGAAAAGAATTCAATTTTAAAAGTGGTCTAAAGACATATTTTTCGACAAAATTTCACTTTTAATTTGAAATTTTTTTCAACATTAAAAACCTGAAAATTGGCAAACTTAGAGGAAAATATCTAAAAAGTATATGAAAGTTTGTTCCTGGATTTTTTTATTTTAAGAAGCATTCTTTCTTTGTCGTATAATGTAATTACATGCTCCGAAATCTTCCGATCGCAGAAAATAATTCAATTTGAAAAAGAGTCTAAACATCGATTTTATGACAAAATATATTTTATTCATCCCTCAAAGTATGCAATCAACATGAAAAATGAAAAAAACTGCACAAATGCAAAACATACATCAATTATTATAATTTTTATTGCAAAACTAAAGGGTCCTCATGCAATTTCTGTTACTTTTCGCATATATCAATGTTGACGTTACCGATTAAATGTAAAGTCTGAAAATCTAGCCAACACACTTGTTACTATAGCTTTCCAAAAATTACGAAAATTGCAAATTTAAATTTGCAATAAAAGTTTAAGAAATTCAAAATGAAGATTTCAATTCAGAAGACTAAGATTAACTAGCACACAAAATTTTATGAAGAACATACCACTCTTTCTAATTTTGTCCAGCGGTTGTATGGACTCGAATCACTGTGCGGCAAAAACTTGCGCCACCCTCTTTGAGCGACACCTTTAATGCATTGTTTCGTCTACTCCACTTGGAGCTTAAATGCTTTCTGTATTATTGACATTTTTGTTTATAAAATTTCGCTGCCCTATTTGAACATAAATTACACCTGTGTCGACACTTTGAGCAGCAATTTCGTTACGTTTTTATGATTTCATTCAAGTACCGAAATTACTTGTTAATTGCCATTTTTATGCCTTTTACTAATTTTTTAATTTATGGCGTGTAATTTATGTGTTTTGCATATTGTTGCTGCGACAGCATTTGGCATTGGCAGCATGATATATTCGGGCCTGGAGTTTGGACAGTATTTCGAGCTGAATCCGGACACCAAGTGTCACAATGTGCTGCTGGCGCTGACACCGGCCACGCGCATGGCCTTCATTTTCATACAAATGTACTTTATTTTCTTGAACAATGAGGTAAGTAACGAAACATAATCAAACATTGCACTTTGGGAAAAGACAGGCAAAAATGCTCTCATTGGAGCAAATTCAGAAGTTGCATTGAACCTGCATTTTTTCTTTACTTATCGTAATATAGATATAGTAGCTTTATAGAAAATCAGTTTTTCAAGTCCCTTCATCCCATAACTTGGGCTTTAAGGCCTTTCAAAGTTGAGCGTTTTATTATATCAATTTTCACTTCTAGCAAAATATCGTATTTTTTAATGTTTTTTTTAGTTATGAATAAAATACTATAATTTTTCATATGTGATTTTACAATATTTAAACAATTAATATGTAAAAAAATTTTATTTCAAAAAGGATTATTTTGACAGAAAATTGCATATCTAATCTATGCCTAATTTTTTGCTAAAAATTAAAAAATAGTGATTTTCTAAGGACTATAACTTTTGAGATTCCATAGCATTCCTGAAAATACTTATACTCTGATTAGGTGGGACATTCAGCTAAATGATGGTATCAAACTTATCTGCAGGGTCCTGCGACAGTGTAAAAGCGATCAATTTTCGCATGCCAACTCAAGCACTTTTTGTACTCAGCACTCAGTGAGCAACGATATATTTGTAATTACTGAACAAAACTAAAAAAAAACAGCATGGCAGAAATATATGTATATTTAAATATATATAATCGAGGCGTCTATATATATAAGGAATTGATTTAGCTATATTCGTCCGTTAAAATGTCTCCCAGCCCGTTGCCTGATGAAAGGTATTCATAACAAATAGCTTCTGAAAAAGTTAAGATACGAAACTGAAATTTCGTACAAAAATTTTGGAAATCATAAGAACAACATATTGACTGAAATAGGCATGGTTTGCTCATTTTTTAACAGGGTTGCCATATAAATTAAAATTTTTTTTTAAAATATTTACCGGCTGTTAACGAATGCTAAAAAAAAGATTTTAAGTTTAAATACTTGCCCAATATATGTGTACTATTTCAATTTAATTTAGTTATTTTTTTAATTTAAAAATTGAATTCATAGATTACACAGGGCAACAAATTTCGACTTTTGGTCGGCTTTTCTGGGTTCGACATCAGTTCTAGGGTAATTAGGGACCGCTGATTTCGAATCCGCAAACCGTTTTGAAAACTTAGTTTCCGTTTTCGCAAAAAATGGGCGTGTCACTTTTTCGGATTTTCCCTGACTTTTTTCAGGTTTGGAATTGTAATTTCTAGACCAATAAACCGGTTGACATCATTTTCACCTCGTTGCATTATCAACACCGCACGGTTTCTTTTCCGATGCAATTTATTTTTATAGGTTTTAAAATTCCGCGGCAATTGGACCTCAAAGTCGGAAAATATGGAATTTCAAGGCGTTTTCTTTGATGTTAAAAAACAAACACATTTTTCGTAAATCAATTATCGAGTTATGTATAACACGAAAGCGGAAACATCAAGTAATGCAACACAGCCAAATTTTTTGGCGTGAGTCCCATTCTCATCAAAATAATAGCAAAAATGTACCAAAGTCATTTTCAACAGATTTCCGTTTTTTTCCTTTAAAAAGTAAGAGCCTCAAAATATGCAAAGTTTTTAATTTTGTTTTGTTTGAAGCAATTCAAAATTTTGTTGTTTTTCACTTGTATTCCAGACAGTAAATGGAATATATAAAAGAGCATATTTTGAGGCCCTTAATTTTTTAAGGAAGTAGTATCAAAAACTATGAAAATGACTATGGTACATTTTTGCTATTATTTCGATGAGAATGGGACTCACGCCAAAAAATTTGGCTGTGTTGTATAATTTCATGTTTCCGCTTTCTTGTTATACATAACTCGATAATTGATTTACGAAAAATGTGTTTGTTTTTTAGCATCAAAGAAAACGCCTTGAAATTCCATATTTTTCGACTTTGAGGTCCAATCGCCGCGGAATTTTAAAACCTATAAAAATAAATTGCATCGGAAATGAAACCGTGAGGTGTTGTAAATGCCACAAAGTGAAAATCATGTCAACCGGTTTATTGGTTTTGAAATTACAATCCCAAACCTGAAAAAAGTCAGGGAAAATCCGAAAAAGTGACACGCCCATTTTTTGCGAAAACGGAAACTAAGTTTTCAAAACGGTTTGCGGATTCGAAATCAGCGGTCCCTAATTACCCTAGAACTGATGTCAGAACCAGAAAAGCGATTTTGCTGTTGATCAGTGTTATTATTAATTAATTAATTTTATTTCGTTCGGGAATGGATCAGCAGGAATAATGGAGTTGAGAAGTTTTACATATTGAAAGAGATTGCCTACTTTTATAAAAGTGGGCGTGGCTAAGAATCACATAATTCCAATTTCTTTGTCTAAAGAGGATTTTAGTGCATGACAACAAATCTGTAGTCTTTTTTAATATTATTAAGCCGCCGTGGCTCAGTTGGTTAGTGCGTTGGACCGCGAGTCGCAGGCAGCAACCTCAGGTTCAAATACTGCCTGTAATAACACCTAAAAAAATAACGGGAAAACTCGTTTTCTCTTTCGGTGGCTGTCCTCTCAGCTGAAAATGGCAAACCTCTGAGAGTAAAAATTGCTTATGAAAAAGCTCCCAACCTGCCGTTCGGAACCGGCATTAAACTGTAGGTCCCTTCAACCCGCGTACAAATTCACACGCACAACACGGGTGGTTGCGGGAAGCTAGGCCTTAGTCTCGCGTAAGCGGGCTGTCGTGCCAGTCAATTATTAAATTAAATTATTAAAAATAAAGTCCTGTATGGAGAGTGGACATGGCCTTGGGCGATTTTTTCTCAGTTTTGGAACAAATAATCTTCTACTTATATGAAATCATTATGCAAAACTTTAATCTGTTATCTTTATTATTTTCCAAGTTAGAACATTTTTCGTTATACATTCGGGACCCATAAACCGTGCTGCAAAAAAGTGTTAAAATTAAAAAAAAAAGCTAAAAGACGTGAAACTTTATTTTTGATCTTTCTTAAGAATCAGTTGTCAAAATATTGATTTATTTTTTTTTGCTTCTGGTTATGCATATTTCTAAAAGTCTGAACTTCCGACTGTAGGGTACCAGCTCCTGGTAGGAAAAATTAAAAAAAATTACAAAATGATACTATACATTTCTCAAAAGAATTCTGAAGAAATTATCCACATTTCAGTAGAATTGTAGATTCTAGAGCTCAAAACAGGCAATGCGAGCGTTTTTGCTTGTTTTTTCCCCAACATGCATCGTAAGACATATTTATACCTAATACCTACCCATACCTATTCTCTCTCTCTCTCCCTCCGCAGCAAATCAAAGTCTACCGCTACAAGATCATTGCCCGCTTCGGTCTCATGCACATGATCGGCACCAATCTGGCCGTCTGGCTCAATGTGCTTATCCAGGAGACCAAGCACGAGATACTCACCTTTTACAATCCGGAAAATCGCACGCTGCGCATCTCGCATCGCATACCGGGTCACTCGCGCGGCCATGCCGTCATCACGCCCGATCCCACCGCTCATCTGCGCGTGCCGCGCGGCCTCAAGGGCCCCTATCAGATATTCGAGTGTCGGCGCACAAACATCATCGGCACACTGGTGCAGGACGCCTCGCCGTTCCTGTTTCCCTGCACCATCGAGTACTCGCTGATCTGCGCCGCCATTTTGTATGTGATGTGGCGCAGCATTTCGCGCCCGCAGACGCCCACGCCGCAGCGCCCCGACACGATCAGTTCGCCGCTGAAGCGCTCGCCGCATCACTACTCGGTGGACTGTGCGCGCGCGCACAAAGGCCTCTTCGTGGGCATCCTCATTCTGGTGCTGACCATCATATCGCTGATTCTGTTCTTCGTGCTGATCTCGCGGCCCGACTTCGTGGCGCTCGCCGTCACCGAGGTGACCATCTGCGAGCTGCTGATCTACGGCACTGCGACCATTGCCACACTGGTCGGCATGATTCAGATACGCCATCTGCAGTACGACGCGTATCGCAGCTTCTCGCTGGACGACATTCTGCTGGTGGGCGCGCAGACCGGCTCGTTCCTGTACAACATCTTCACCGTGATTGCCGGCCACTTTACGCTGCGCAGCGACGACATGCTGGTGCCCATCAATGCGTTGGCCTCGATTGTGCAGACCGCCTGCCAGACCATGTTCATACTGGACGCCAGCCGGCGTCAGGCCGTGAGTCCCGAGCACATACGCAAGAAGCCGGGCCGCGAGATTGTCACGTTCATGCTGGTGGTGAATCTGGCCATGTGGGCCATCAGCACGTTGGAGAAGTCGCGCGCCGAGTCGCATCCCATACAGCTGAACTTTTACGGGCTGTGGGCCTGGACCATCATAACGCACGTCTCGATGCCGCTGGCCATATTCTATCGGTTCCACTCGACCGTGTGCCTGTGCGAGATCTGGAAGCGCGCCTACAAGCTGAAGCCGGCGTACATGTGAGAGTTTGCCCGCGAGCGCATTGCCAGCATTGCGCAACAGCAGCAATTTTGCGAAGAACTCAAGACCAATCTGTCGTACTGCTACTGCTCCACGACGCTGGCGGGCGGCGATCTCGAGACGGTCGAGGAGGCGGAGAGCGGTGCCAGCGGCGAAGGCAACGGCGAAGGCAACGGCGACGAGGACGCCGATGCGGCCGACACAACAACAGCGGTGCTCGAAGGTACGGGCACAGCGGCCACCGAGGAGGAGGAGCTGGACACCACCGACGGAGAGCAGCAGCCGCAAGCGCAGCCACAGCAACAACAACAACAGCAGCAGCAGCAACAAACGCGACAGCGTCACGTCAAGCTGTCAGCGGGCGGCAAACCATCCGCCTTCTGTCCGGTGTTTGTAATAAACGGTGAATGAGTTTACGAGGATTTTGAGTTCATCGATGCGGGCAGCGAGCGTGAACTCAGCTTTGTTTGAGTTTCCTGAATGTGCGAGAAAAGCGTGTTGAAAGTTTTTAGCGGACAGCTGGAGGCCGATCCAAATCGTAGAAACTTTCCGAGTTTTAAAAGCGAGTTTTTTTGACGCAAAGGTTTTGCACTCTTTACAGCTGCACTCGAGCAACTAAACTGACCAGACCAATTTTATTTGAGTAGCAAATGACAAATGACAGTAGGCAGTGGTACATTTTCGAAGAAACATATCCATTGGGTTTACTTGAAAAGTGCTGGCAAACGTTGAGGAGCAAAGTTTTACAATGTTTGTAAACGATTCGAATGTAATTATTGGACTATACAAATCTGTATCACAATAGATATTTAACGCAAAATATTTGACAAACTTGTATGTAACGAACAAAATAGAGTTTTGCAACATGTAGCGCCAGCTATGAAATTGAAATAAAAATTAATGCAGATTTTACAGCAAATGTGTAACAATGTTTTAGCAAGAAAACTCTTGAAGAACACTTAATAATAAAATTGTTCATGAGTTTATGTATTCAAAGACATTGAAAATGAACCAATTCTCAATGAAAAAACAGTTAGAAGTTCCATTAGGCAATTAATCTGATTTTAATATTGAGAAAATACTTAATTAACTGATTAAAGTGAAAAAATTACATATTTTTTGGCTTTATTTTAATAAAAATTAAAATGTCCTTAATTAGAAAACTTGTATTTCGTCAATTCCAACTCATTAATATATTATGACATTTTGTTTAATTTAAGTTTTTAATTTTAGTCTCTCTGAAAATAAAGTTTAAGTTCAATTGGTCAATGAATCTGACTTTAATTCTGAGAAAATATTTGATTAATTAATTAAATTGAAACAATTACAAATTTTTTACTTTATTTTAATAATAATTAAAATTTCTTTAATTAGAAAATTTTTATTTATTCAATTTCAACTCATTAATTATTATGAAATTATTGTAGAAATTAATTTTTTAATCTTAATCTCTCTGAAAAGACAGTTAAAACTTCACTTAGGCAAAGAATCTAAATTAAATTAAATTAACAATTAATTAAATTGAAACATTTACACATTTTTTTTACTTTATTTTAATAATAATTAAAATTTCTTTAAGTAGACAACTTTTATTTATTCAATTCCAACTCATTTTTTTGTAGGTATTTAGGCAATTAATCTAAATTTTGTTTGAAGAAGTATTAAATGATTAAAACATTTACAGATTATTTGACTTTACTTTTGTAATAATTAATATTTCTTAATTAATTAAATTTTTTTTCATAACAATTAATATTTCTACAATTATAAAGTTATTCAGTTCTCAATGCTAACTCAAAAATATAACACAAATGAAATTAGTTTTGAATTGAAATTGATATTAATTCATATTTTTATGATAGGAAAATGATTAATTTCTCAATGCAAACTTAAAAATATATCATGTTTTTTAAAGTTTTTTAACTTATGATTGATTTTTTTAGTAATATTTTTATAATTAAAAATTAAGTAATTCTTCAATGTCATGTCATTAAAATATTAATAAAAGAATTTTTTTAATTATTTTTTTAATCTTTCTTAAAAATTATTTGACTTGATTTTTCTATAATTAAGGAACTATAAATTAATCAATACAAATTCAAAAATGTATCCATGAAATTAGTTTTTCAGATACGAATTAATAGTTTGTAGTTAAAAAATTTAATTTTTCAATGCAAACTGATTAATATGTCAATGAGATGTTTTTTCAATTAATTTTTAATTTTAATCTATCTGAAAAGGCACTTTAAAGTTCATTAAGGCAATTGATCTGGTTTTTTTTAAGCACATATTAATTGACTAACATTACAGACATACAGATTAGTTTACTTTATTTTTGGAATAATTAATATTTCTAGAAATAAAAAAGAATTATTGCTTCAATGCCATTGAATTCATTGAAATACCAAATAAAATTTTCTTATATTAAATTTTTCAATTTTTTGTACTAATTTATATTTCAATATTAAAAAACGATGAACTATGAATTCCTCATTGCCAACTCAATAAAGTATTAATAGAATTAATTTTTTATTTAGAATTTTATTTTGTGTAATAATTAATATTTTTTTAATTAAAAAGTATGAATTCATCAATGCCAATTAGATATTTCAATTGGATTATTTTTTAATTAATTTCTTTAATCTTTATCTTGCTGAAAAGACAGTTTATAGTTCATTTGGACAATTAATCTAGATTTGGCTTTATCATATGTTAATTGATTAATTAAATTAAAATATTTACAAATTATTTTACTCTACTAAAAATTAATATTTTTATAAATTAAAAAGAATTAGTGCTTCAATGTCAACTCTTTAAAAACCCATTTAAATTTTTCTTAAATTTATTTCAAAAACAATTAATATTTTTATAATAAAAAAGTAATAATTACCCAATGCCAACTCAAAAATTAATCATTAAAATCAATCATTATTAATTTTTTAATGCCGGCTAATTCATATTTCATTGAAAATAATTTGTGACAATGTTTTAACAACGACTAATATTTCCAAAATAAAAAATTAATAATTCTTTAATACCGATTCATTAATACTTCATTGAAATTCGTTTTTAACTTTGTTTAAAAAAAAATTATGTTTACATAATGAAAAAATTAAAAGTTTTCAATGCCAACTCATTCATATTTAATTTAAAATATTTTTTTTTATTTCTTTAAAAGTGTTCTTCAAGAAAAGTTAAAAACTAAAAAATTAATAATTCTTTAATACAGATTCATTAATATTTCATTTAAATTAATTTTTAACTTTATTTGAATTAAAGTTAGTGTTTACATAATGAAAAATGTATAATTCTTCAATGCCCAGTCATCAATATTTATTTTAAAATAATTTTTAATATTTTCATGTGTTTTTCAAGAGAATTGCTAAAATCTGCATAGCTTAAATATAGACCAATACTTTGATCAAAGAATATAGTTACAAAAAGCAGTAAATGACTAAAAAATGTTTATAAGACAACATCATTAAAATTACCCCACACCAGTAATATTTTTCCAATATTAAATTGCATTCGAAAGTAGAGAAACAAACATTTGAGTAGACAATTCAAACATCTCCCGAAAACATACCCAACGCATACTATCGATGAAGGAGAACAAACGAAAGCGAAACCAAAAGAGAACGAAAAAGACATTTACTGAGAACATTTACTCGGAACAGACAAAGAACAACCCACCATTTCACATTTTGAACAAACTCATGCACACGAAAGAATCATAATGAAAACTTTTTCGAAATTCTAAGCAAACAACCCACTCATACAAGCGCACATAAATATGTATTTTTCGAAAGGAACTGTAAAAATTTGCAATTATTTAAAAGAAAATCAAACCAGACAAACCAGGCACAATATATATTTTACAACAATTTTCTGTCAAATACAAAACCAAACCAAACCAAATCATATACACCGACTCGGAGCCACTTGAGCTCTGCACTTTAAAAAAAAAAATGCAAAACGAAACAGTAGAAACTTTACATAGAAATAAGAGGAAAAATCATAGCCACATTCAACTAATAGCAACGGCTAAATACAACAATAAAGTCACTTAAGAAAATTAGTTAAAAACATAACGAAAACTTGTACGAAATATTTATGAAACAACTAACACTATTTGTATAGACTGATTGTGTGTTCATTGCAAAGATATTCAAAACCGAAATAAAACCGAACAAAACCCATGTACCACGAAAATAGTTACCTACGAGAAATTTCAAACCAAGAACAACAACAAAAACAACGTTGATAGATGGAAACTACACTCAGACAAAAGTTAGTCACGTGTTAACTGCTCAGTAGAAATCCAAATGAATACTTAAGTATATATGAAAGCCGATTTCAATGAGGTCGAGATGACATTGTTGCATCAGAAATTCAAGTTCAAGTGTTGAAATTTGATTTCCGATAATTTTGCTGTATTGTTGCATTGTTTTGCAAAGTTGTTCTGTTGCGTTTTAATTGTTGCATTTGAGATGAGATGAGATGATATGAGATTTGTTTGGTTGGCATAGTTTTGAATGGTTTACTGTCGCACGATTACGATGCAAGTGTGCCGCCTCTGTGGGCGTGAGCGTGTGATACTCTGATAATCCATCACTTTTGATTTCTTCAACATACGAGTATGTAAACTTAAGTATTGAATTAGACGCTAAGCAGAAATTGAGCACTCAAGCAAAATCGTAACTCGAGATGGACAAATCAAATGGACAATGCTATCAAGCAGTGAATATTGTATTTAATTTTAATTGATGTTTTAAAAGCAACACAAATTATTAGCAAGCAAGTTTTTCGCTGCATTAACTCAACATAACACTAAATGTGTTGAAAAACTTGAAAATCTGCATAAATCATAATGAATAAAAAAAAATTACAAAATGAAAATAATTGAACGCTGTAATAATCAAATCAAAAACATATGCCAAATATTTTCAATTCACATATATTTTATGATTGTAAGTTGAAAGCCAAAGCCATTATTGCACATTTTGTAAATTTACACACACACATTCGTACATTCCTACATTGATACATGTTTACATATAATTTGATGCCAAAGCTGTTTTACATAAGTTGAACTCTCACCAAGTTTCCAATGCACCAAAAACTGTTTGGTGTTTTGCAAACAATATTTCGTCGCTACAGAAAATGAATGTCGTATGTTCCATTGAATTTAATAGCACATACGACAATTGTTTTCTCAGGCGGCGATTTTTTAAAATATATAGTTTCACTGTTACACAGTGTTGACAATTAATTTATATTTATTGAGAATAAAATAGCAAAACTAACACATAACTTTTAGTCGACGATTGTCGCACGTAATGTGTAAAATTTCGTCTAAACAATTTAGTTGTAACATTTTATCAAATTTTGCGTACGTAGCAGCACGCAGAACCACTTGACTTGACTAAGGGCATTCACAGGTTTTTATGAATTGTGTACATTTTTTAAGAAACACTCATCGTATGGTATTGTGTAGTTAAAGTTTAAATATTAAATTTTTAACGATTTTTTCTTAATCTAAAGCAATCTTGTATGTAGATCAACTCCTTTATATATTGTATACAGATAATTCAAGTGAGAAACCAATAAATACAAATAACAATTGAAATAAAACTCAAATAAAAAATTAAACTCAAACTTGCAAAAGTACATACCTACACACGTATAGCGTAAAGGAAGCAACAACAATAATAAAATAAAATCATAAAAATTAACTTTTATAGTAACTTTAACTGTGACTTATATCGAGTGCAGATATACGCAAACTTATGCAGATTAATTTGGCTTTCTTTAAAGTGTAGACTCTTCTTAGTAAACTGCAATAAATCCAGACTTATATTTATTTTAGTTTTAAAAAACTTGTAAATTATTTCATATTGCAATTTTAGTGGACATTTTATTTTGAATAATTTTCTATATAAGTTTCTTTTTGTTTTCAGTCTTTTAACAAATTTACAAATATTTCAACTGAATTAGTAATAAATTTAATAAAAGAATATATAAGAAGCGCAGTTAATGTGCAGCATTCATGATGTAATTGACCATAGAGTTGAAAAATGTAAACGTGCGTATTATTAATAAATATTATTAATAAATATCTCAGAAAATTTTAATTTCACTCGTGTTTGATTTGGCGGTAAGACTTTTCAAAGGCAGTGAATCTGACTACAGTGAAACCCCGAAATAGATTCCCGTTTCAAACTTTTGGGATAGAGATTAATTTTAAAAACCAAAATAACTTTGGTAGAAATGTTTTCATGCCATGAAAGTTAAGGCAAGGAGGTACTCACAAATTTTGAAATTTTCCTTTTATTTGGAAACATATCATTCGAATAACTACTTTGCATGGGTCATAAGATTTGAATAATTGTTTTGAGGCGCATTAAAAACTTGGTGGGACGTATTATCCCAGTAGTGCCAAAAGGATTAAGTCACCAACATTTGTGGGCACCATTTCAGTATCCGTTGAAGTACTCTATCCGCTTAAGTTTCTCCAAAATAGATCATTTAGTGGAGGTAATTGAACGGATTTACTGTATATGAAATACTTTGTTTTGAATTTCATTAACCCTTTCCTTCACGAACTATGGAATAGCTATAGAACAATTGGGAATTTGGTTATTTGAAACAAGAGAAGTATTTTAAATTATTTTGCATAATATTTAAAATGGTTTCGACATTCCAGTGGGTGGTGGGAGGTGGTAGCGATATGATTCCACTGGGCTTTTTGAAGCAAAATTAAAACATATTTCATATAAAAAAAATGTCATTTATTTACAAGTTTTTAGAGTTATTTGGTGTCCTTTCTTAAACATAGAACAATATTACAATATTTTTGGCATTCAATGCGAGCATTGTTGCAGATAGAACAAACTACATATTACACCGAAAAAGCTTAGAACAATGTTTCTTTTAAGCGATACAATTCATAGAATGGGGAAAACTCGAAAATAATAAATCGAAATTCCAAAATTTGAATTTGATAGCCATATGGCTTCCAAGGGGGGAAAAAGGGTTAAATACAAAATCATAAGCCAATTTGCATATTTGGTTGGTTTTTGACAGACATAAAGTTTAGACGTGTTTTGGTGTGCTTGACGATTTTTTGCTATCGACTGAACCGATTACCGCGATTTTGTTCTTGTGTTGTTTTTACCAAAAACAACATCGTAATCATGTCTCAGCCGCTGTATTCACCGAACTTGGCCCCTAACATTTTTTCTGTTCCCAAAACTTAAAAGACCCACTAACGATTTATTATTTATGGCTACCTAACAGAGGCATTAGGTTCGATTCCTAGCTCGGGCTGGTGAAACACTTGTCCACTTCTTTCGCTATCCACATGATTCAGATGAAAGTAGGGAGAGAAGGATATCATCAGATGTCATTTCATAAAATTGACGTGCGGCTCTAAATGAACTTATGACAAATGCTTGGCATAATAGAATAGTTTAGAAGTTACAGGCGTTGACAGCTACTATCGAATGTGCCTAACTACTTCAAACCTTTATCTTTTCAAGTTTAGATGTTACAAGAATTTAAAGTTTTTTTTCAGAATTTTTTCAACTTTCAGTGTGGATACTGAGGACTTTAAACACACTTTTGGAAAGCAGATGACTTCTACTATCAAATCCTAATATTAGATAGATAGTAGAAGTCTCAGGTCTTCATGTCAGGTCTTTCAGCTACCAAATCTAGAAGTTACAGACGTACAAAACTACTATCAAATACGTGGGCAGTCCGATAAGTACTTAGCCCCACCGCCCGATGGTGCCACTATCGTAAGAGAAATTTAGTATCGTGTAGTACATCCTCGTAGACGGCTACTGTCAAAATTTCAGCCATATTGGATTTGTAGTTTTGTTTTGACCGCGTGTGGAAACGAACGTGTCCGCGGAAATTGGTCGCATTAGGCTACGAACAGCTGCCCAATCCACCGTATTATCCAGTTTTGGCCCCGTGTGACTTCTTTTTGTTTCCAAACTTGAAAAACTCACTCGCCGGGCAGAAATTTGAGTCGAATGAGGAGGTTATCGAAGCCACGGAGGCCTCCAGAAAACGTATTTTTCAGACGGGTTAAAGAAGTTGGAGCATCGCTGGGTCAAGTGTATCGAGTTGAAAGGAGACTACGTTGAGAAATAAATCGCCATTTTTCCAAAATTTTCGTTTTTCTTTTGTAGGCTAAGTACTTATCGGACCACCCACGTATGCCAAGTTTTAGGCCTCCATCTCTTCTAGTTTATAAGTTACAGTAGCTTAAAGTTTATTTACTGAGTTTTTCAACTTTCCATTGGAATAGCGAGATGCTTTGATCCATTTTGAAAAGCTGAGATTTTGACTATCAACTCTGCTGCCGCCTCTTTTTTTTATACGAGTAGTTTACAAATTACAGGCGCTTCAAAGTTACTATCAAAAGCGCCAAGTTTCAGCCCCCTATTACTTCTCTAAGAAAAACTCTACGATGAAAAATAATCTAGTTTAACCGCTGAGATCCATATTTGTACGAAGTTAAATAGTTCCTGGAAATTCAAAATGCTGTAACATTCAAATGTTAGATGATATGAACGCACGGATTACATATTCGTAGTCAGTGATGCCGAAAGTATAAAAAATAAATTTTGAGGGTACAAATAAGTCAATGCAGCATAACTAGTACTGAAAGCATTGAACCATATTTGAAAGGGTTTCTAATTCCAATAGTAACAAAGAAAAACTCATTTCCATGGCTAGTATTAGGGGCACATATAAATTTTAAAGGATTTAAAAGGATGACGAGACTGGCATTAAATCGCATTGGATCATCTTGTAACTGTACTCATGTCAAAGCGTCATCATTTCCCTCTAAAAATCAGTATGTGTCTTTGACACTAAAGAGTAAACAACATAATTTCTTTGTGCTCTAATCATTCGGACCTTTGTGCCTAGAAAAGAGAATTTGTGGGAAGCGCTGATCGTTTTGCACGACAACTTCGACCACCTCATGTGGCAGAATTCCTCGAGGAAACTTTCAAGGCGCTTCAATTAGATGTTCTACTCCAACTGCCGTATTCACCAGTCATACACCAGTCCTTCCGACTACCAATTGTTCCAGCCAACTATTCCTCGTCTGGTCGAGACTTACTTCATTTCTTATGAAAAAGCACTAAATTTGATTGATTCCTGGATCGCGTTAAGACAAAAAGAATTTTTTTGACTCGGAATCTGTATGCTGACTGAAAGATGGTGGAAAAGTCGTAGCTACCGGTGGACAAAACTTTGAATAGTATAGCTTTTAATGTTCCTAAACGGAGCCTGCGGCGTGTGGATACTTTTTAATTAGATGTTCTTAGAACGAATTATGCTAGAAATTAACTTCTATCTACTTAAAGAGAGTTGCTGATTTAGATGTGTCAATTCCGATGGGATTGTTGTTAATCCTTTCGCTATTTTGTTGCCATATGGCAACATGCTACTTTGTGGCCGTCTGCATCCTCCATGGTTGCAAGAATACATTTTTTGTTGGTCTTTAGAATAGCTTGAAGTTTTAGGAAAAATACGAAATTAATAAACTGAATATTTAAGTTTTAAGAAGAGAAGTATACATAGTAAAGGAAGAAGAAGCAGAAAAAATTAGAGAACTTTTTAATTTGACGTTTTCTTTCAATTTAGATACTTTGTTTTTTAATTCTGGCTGAAGTAAATGAAGAAATATTCAAATTTTCGTTATGCGTAAAAAGTTGTATGTTTAGGTAATTATTACAGCCACAACGATGTGGTTGCTCTCATAGAAAAACACTCTAAAATACAGGGTCCGAGTATACAAATGAAAAAATTGCTAATATAACCACATAGAAGCCTAAGACGTAAAATTTAAAATTTTAACTTTCCCCAGTAAAAACCTGTAGGGAAAGGGTTAAATAGTTTAAGTAAATTGCTGTAATATTTAAAAATTTTTTAAATAAGTAAATAAATAAATAAATTAATTAATAAATAAATAAAAAATAAAAGAAATGAATTAATTAAGAAATAAATAAAAAATAAAAAATAGATAAATAAATAAATAAATAAATAAATTAATTAATTAATAAATAAATTAATAAATAAATAAATAGATATATAGATAGATAAATAAATAAGTAATTAAATAAATAAATAAATATATAAATATATAAATAAATACATAAATAAAAAATTAAAACATTCTACTAATTTCTCTGAATACAACTTTAAAGTTACAAACAAATAAATAAATAAATAAATACATACAAAATAAATAAAAATATATAAATAAATAAATACATAAAGAAAAAAATTAATACATTGTACTAATTTCTCTGAATAAAGCTTTAAAGTTACAAAAAGATATCTTCGAATTTTTGTATGCCCCCAATAGCTGAGAAATGCAACCAATGCTTGAAAAGCCAATAAATCTGGTACGGTCCAATTAATAATATTTCTTATAGTTTGTTGTACATTTGTTGATTTGCTAAATAAATAAATACATACATAAATAAATAAATACATAAATAAATAAATATTTAAATTAATAAATAAATAAATAAATAAATAAACAAATAAATTAATAAAGAAATAAATACATAAATAAATAAATAATTAAATAAATAAATAGGTAAATAAATAGATAAATAAATAAATTAATTAATTAATTAAAAAATAAATTCAAAAATAAATTAATAAATACATAAATAAGAAACTTAATACATTTCACTAATTTATCTGAATAAAGCTTTAAAGTTATCAAATCAAATCATCAAATTTTTTTTATACCCCCAATAGTTGAGAAATGCAACCAGCGCTTGCCAGCGAAAAAATCTGGTACGGTCCAATTTAAATAAATTTCATTTACCTTTAAACCATTCATTCAAATGTTCAGTTTAAAATTCTAAGAAACAAAAGGGTTCCTTTATTTTTAACTATTCAACTTTACCACATAATTAAGACTGTCCCGGTGCCTTACAAATGTATCAAACAGCTTTGGCAAAATGGACCAATCAGTCATTCCTCTTGCCATATTTGCCCAAAAGAGCAAAAACCAGGACAATTGTGTGAGAGAAAAGTAAAAAAAATGTTAATTTGATTGGACTTTAGGGTTGTGGTAAGTGGGGTTTCGTGGGCAGGGGTCGAGCAGTTGCAAGGTGCGGCATCTGGTGGCAGTGGGCCACGTTCGATTGTGACAC
The DNA here is from genome assembly GCA_963668005.1 of Melieria crassipennis. Classification (NCBI taxonomy): domain Eukaryota; kingdom Metazoa; phylum Arthropoda; class Insecta; order Diptera; family Ulidiidae; genus Melieria; species Melieria crassipennis. The sequence goes on along the minus strand of OY764962.1, from coordinate 31,502,422 downwards.
CGTCGGACACAGTGAAAAGGATACAACAGAGTTATATGAAAAATGGGTTAAATGAGTTTAAAACAACCGACAGCCGGGGCGGCCATTTCAATTGTCTACATTTTTTTGTACGAACAACGGCAAGCAATGAAATGGTCAGCGAATGGGCGGGTGGGCGGGCGGTCGCAGGAGTCTGTTGGTGGGTCTGCAGAAAATCGGCCTCGTCGTGTGGAGCAGCACAATTCGAAGAGTGAATGTTGCTGTCGAGTGTGAGGCTGAAGTGGGTGGAGGGTGTGAATGTATAAATTATTACACACCGCAACGATGCAGGATACACTTTAAAATGATAAGAAACGCACACAGTATCGCGTCGGGATCGGCCCAAAAACTAAACAACCTGCGCACCAACAACAACAAAAACAACAAACGAGAGCAAAACAAAAGACTGAGCACCGAACGCTCTGTGGATGCTGGAGCCGAGTGTGGGGTAGTGAAAAATTCGTGTAAGTATCTGCTGGCTGTGTGTCGTGCACCAACACATCGAAAGTATCTGCGCGGTTTGGGGCGGCCGCGCGTCCAACAAAAAGTGAACAAACGAACGAACGAACGAATGTGTATTAGAATTTTCAGCGCCAAATCTGTATGGATACCTGGTCGCAGCATCGCTCTCTCGCACTGTTGGACGCATTGGTGTGTGTGAGGAGAGCTTTCAGAAAGAGACAAATGTCTGTTTTCTGTTGTGTTCCCCTCAAGATGAATGGGGAAATTTGCCACACGCGGCATCTCTGTCTTGGCGTTTGTGGACTTTAAGCTGTCGGCTTGGAGGCAATTTTCGGGAGCTTCGCTGGCAGCTCGAAGCGAGCTTTCGTTGACTGTCGCCCTAAGCTGGGCGCATATAGCTGGTCTCGCACTCTGCCTTCTTCTTTTGCTGCGTTGTTGCTGTGTTGTGTGGTGCTGTAATGTTGCTGGGCTTTGTGTGGCCGCAACGGCAACATGGAGTTGTATTGATTTTTATGCGCAATTTTTGCACAATATTGTTGTTGTTTTTAATGCTCACACCCATTTATTGAACAGGCAAAGGATACACACATTGCAATTGTTATGGGAAGCGGTCTGAGTTGGAGTTAAATGGGCGCTTTGAGGTGTATAGTTAAAATGTTTTCCTTAGATAAAGAAAGATTTTCAATTGGAATTTTTTATTATTAAAGCCTCAAAAGCCACTTTGTTGAACTTTCTTAATTATTAAAAAATTTGTTTAATTAATTACTTAAGAATTTTTTCAAGCTCAAGCTGATTGTTTTTGTCTTCATCTCAACATAAACAGCAGCAAAACGTTTAGTCCTGTCTTTGTATAGGCAACGCTGAGCACGCAAAGGTGAATGTCCTTAGAGCGTGAAAATTTGGTACGCGCATGCGCACTACGCCAAAGCTCACCGACGCTCAGGTGCGTGTATGTGTTGGTGTGGTGTGGTGAATTTGTGCGCATTTTTGGGCGCGTAATTTTCCAGCTTATGTGAATTTTTGGCCGACATATAGTCACAATTGTGCGCTCCAGTAAATAGGAAAACGGCAGCAATAAGGAAGAACAGCAAATTGGTGGAAATATGCGCAGCGCTACACACACACACACACACACATACAGACATTGACACGTACTTGTCCTTTTATGGGTAAATTTTACTACTTAATAGTAAAAATATTTACACACACACACCGCACAGTGCAAACCAATGTTTAGGCAACACTTTCATGTTGTTTTTGATGTGCACAAACAACAACAACAACAACAATAACCATACAAATTCCGGCTTGTAGCATGCAAAATTATTTGATTCTTGATTCTTGCCAATGCGCGCCTACAATAAATTTCAATTTGTCACTTCGCAGCTATGCAAATGTTGTTGGCATTGTGCTGTTGTTGCGCATATCCTGGCATATCCTGTCATTGCACAGATTCGCTGTGCAGGCAGTGAAAAGCGTAAAACCTCGACTTGGCTGCTTTGTGTATTTTTTGTTTCAGAGTGTCGACATGTTGTTAGCGAATTTTATAAATGCCTCACAAAATTTGCTGAGTTGTTCAACATTCGTGCAACAGACATGTTCGAGACAAAGGAACAAGCAGAAATGCGTTGTAAGCGCGCTTTGTTGCACAGCCATTGGGATTTGCTGGTGTTTAGCGTTTGTTGACTGGATTTAACTGGGTTAGGAATGCCGTTGACGCTGCACGTCAATTGATGGCTTTGCTGCTATGCGACTTTGCTGCACATGTCTGTTCGTTGTTGTTGGAGTCATTCAACTATTGTGAGCTACCTTTAATTATTTGAATTTAAAAGATAAGACAAAAGAGCAGATCATGTATCAAATCAAATATGTAATATGAAGTTTTGAATTTTGAACTGACGAAAGAAAATGTAGCCATCATTTGGGTGGTTTATGGTCTTTGACGACTATGTGAATTGAAATGTTAAACTCTTCAGAAAGTGTATTAATAGTGTAGTTAATTTTTTTATAATTACATGTAAAAAATATGTATTTTTTATTGCTTTCTTTTATTGATTGTAGTTCTGAAATTTTACCCATTTCATGTCCAACGGCAGAAAGTGAAGAAACATTTAGTTTATTCTACATGAAATAATTGGAACATTCTCGGTCTGATATATTTGCAATCAATATTTATGAAAAGTTCAACTTTTTCTGCTCAAAATGTCGGTTTTATTAGGTTTTAGTACCATTCCAGTTTGGCTTTAGTGATGCCTTTTGACATTTTGCCTCTATTTTCGGTGTGTAAGCTGAACTCATTACAAGTTTCACCTTACTTACTCATTTAGTTACTTCTATACCTACTTATTTACTTACTTACTTACTCTCTTACCTAACCTACCTACTTACTTATTTACTCACTTATTTACTTTCTTCCCTAAGCTACTTTCTTAGTTACCTACTTACTTCCTTACATACTTACTTACCTTACCTACCTACTTACTTACTTACTTACTATTAATTACGTACTTAATTTATTACTTGCTTACTTTCTCACTAAATTATTTACTAACTTACTTAACTGGCTAACCGTAAAGTCGTTGACGATCTTGGTTCCAGAACGATCTTAGCTCAGAAGAAAACACCACAGTAGATCGCAAAATCTGACAGTAGTAGACGACCTTGGCCACAAAAGAAGGAAACCCCAGAATAGATCGCCAACTCTGAAAATGGTGAACGATCTTGGTTCCAGAACGAAACGCCACAATCGATAGTTAACTTTGAAAGTAGTGGGCGATCTTGGTTTGAAAAAAAAAACACCACTACAGATCGTTAAGTCTGACAGTAGTAGATGATCTTGGGCACAGAAGGAAACCCCACAATAGATCGGCAACTCGGAAAGTAGTGAACGATCTTCGCCCCAGAAGGAAACTCCACAATAGATCATCAACTCTGAAAATAGTGGACTTTCTTAGCTCAGAAGAAAATCCACAATACCTTGTCAACTCTGAAAGTAGTGAACGATCTTGGCCTCTTAACAACCCGTTACTGGGATACAACCTGTCGCGAAAGATCTCTTCAGGCGCCTCTACGCCAGTTGATCACACCAAAAGATGATAGAGTGTCTTCAACTTAGTCTTTTCACCGGAGACATGGTCTCCTTCTTCGTTGTCGACCTTCAACTACCGGCTGGAACAACTCTTTCACTGGAACTTATCGTTCTTAAGGTAGACATGGACAATCTCGCCATTGGATATTGGTTCGTTGCGTTGCGTTCCATGTCTTTAAATAGTTTACAAATATTTAATCTACTGAAGTTATATTGGCTACTGTTATATAAGTTCTGCCAACACATCGGCGAACTTACGGGAAGCTAATGGAAAAAAATGATGTTTTCGGAAAATTTTACATTCTGAAATCTTTTTGCTAAAACAAAACAGGCTGAAAATAGCAGCTTCTTTAAAACACCAAACGTAGATTGTAATCACATTAGGAACGGTTATGTGATTGCGAAAGATACACTAAATTGTCTTCGTAAATGTTTCTCTTTCTTGAATATAAAATTTCAGGCAAATTGAAATCTCTGTCTCTAGAAATGCATCCTTTTTAAATATTTACTTATCCTAAATTATTCTTAATTCAAATTTTATTGAACAAAACCAGTGCGCGCCTATCAGTGTGATGGATTAAATGCATCTTCCAACAATAAAAGAACCGAATTCGATCTAATAATTTAAAACTTTCTTAATTATTTGTTATTTGGTTCCTAAAATGAAGAGTTCGTCATGAGAGGTAGCTACTTAATTTTAAAAATCCTTTTGTTCTGAGTTACTTTTATAAGGAATTAATAAGGAACTATATTTGATTTTAAAAATTGATTCTGAAAACGAACACAGCCTAATGATAGAAATGGAACTAAGAAGCAGACCACTGCTTGCAACGCAGCTTAATCATAGAAATGAAATTGAGAACTAAGAAAGTTTGGTTTTAGTAAAGTCGAGACCATTGGAAAGTTTGGAAGGTCGAAATGAAACCCTTTCAAACAGCTTCAAGAAATGATTCAGAAAACAAGCACGGCTTAATGATAGAAATGGAACTGAGAACTGAGAAACATTGGTACCGTCGAGACTATCAGAAAATTTAGGAGGTGGGAATGTAATCCCTTCAGACAGCTTTAAAGAGTGATTCTGAAAACGAACATAGCTTAATGATAGAAATGGAACTAAGAAGCAGAAGAAGCAGTCTTTGCAGCACAGCTCAACGATAGAAATTGAATTGAGAGTTGTGGAAAATATTTTAGTAATCTGAGGCCATTGGAAAGCAAGGACCTTCCCTCCGAAATGAAACCTGTTTAAAAAGTTTTAAGAAATGATTCAAAAAACGAACACAGCTTAATGATAGAAACAAAACTGAGAAACACTGGTCTTTAGTAACGTCAAGACTATTGGAAAGTTTAGGAATTTTTTTTAGAGAGCTCTAAGGAAGGCTCTGTAAATGCACACAGCTTAATGATAAAAATGGAACTGAGAATTGATTAACTCTTGCAAAACTCTTTAGTAACGTCGACACTGTTGGAAAGTTTGGGAGACCCGAAATTAAACCTTTCCGACAATAGATTTAACAAAATTTAAGGACGATTCTGAAAACGAACGATCTTACGTAATGATAGAAATCGAATTCAGAATTGATAAGAGCTTTCTTAGTAATTCGAGACCATTGAAAAAATGGGGAGGTCGGAATAAAATCCTTTTAAACAGCTTTAACACTAGAAAGACCAGTGGCTGTGTTATACCTAAAAAGACCGCAGCCGTCAATTTGACGGTATGCAAGAAATAAGAGAATATATACGGTAATTGTTATGATGATGGTATGTTTTATTCACATTAAGTATGTTTTCAGTTCATTTAACATTTTGAACAAATTATTAACCACACACAGGCTTATTGCAGTTATCGCACATGTCACTCGAGCGGTTCTCAGGCATCGGGGTTTTCCCAATATCAGGTCTAGTTTTCAGATATTCTTCCCGTAGCTCAGAAACAAGTTGAAGGATAAAATAATGACGACTGATATTCTTCCCTGTTACTGCTCTGTATACAATCAATGCATTTATTCCGGCTAGATCTAACACATTATAGAACACATGCATAGACCATCTTCCACTTCCAGCTCTTATCGAGTACTTTCGAGCCATTTGGTTAAGTATATCTACACCAAATTTTGTTCTATTGTAAAATGCTACGGTCTCGGGAAGTTTTTTCATATCGGTGCCAACGTCAACAGTGGGATGAAGGATACTCAACAACATTACGTTGTTGGGAAAAAGCTGTTCATCACCAACAAAATTTTGACCAGGATACACTCCGCAAAGATGACAGCTTTCAATAAAGTTGTTGCAAAAAGTTGACACTAGCGCAAACTTATCAGTTGTAAGTCGTGTGGATCTTGTACTTCGCAATTAAAAGCGTAAAAACTTCATAATCTCTTTGATGCGGTTCTTACACATTGTTTTTCTGAACATTGGTGCGCCCCATAATTTTGACCATAACTTATCAGCATCCAACTGGCAGGATCCTTAGGCGCCGCGAGCATATAGAATAGCAATAAATGCATCAAGTTCATATAAAGACATAGTCCAACTATCATTTTCCAACTGGCGTCTAGCTTCTGTTTCAGTGCACAATTTTACATATATCCCATTGAGTGCATTTATCCGAAAACAATGCCTGTTATAACTTTATTGGTGTCAACATATCGTTTTGTATGCGGAGTTGGCCCTGGATTTTCTTTTATCTTTTTTTCGTCCCACTGGCATAATTGAAGAGCTCTAACTTTTTGAAATCTAAATCCATTCGGTACCGTCACTCGCAATTTGAACATTTCCAATTGCGGGAAGTGCAGATCGCTTTGCAGCAGATCGACCGGTTGCTCGTGCCAGCTTCAAACACCATTTTTTGGAGATGAATTTACTTCAAGCTCTTCTTCTAGGTCTGCATTGTCCGATGAAGAGACAACTGGATCCGGTACGAAATCGCTGTCACCGTTGTTACCATTTTCCAAAACTTCTCCATCAATTTCAAAATCAGACAAATCCTTTGTTATGCCAGTCAGGCGCACGGATTCAAGCTATATTTCGGCGCAAATATATAAATTTCGCGTAGAATCAACTTTCTTTCTTCGTTACCAAATACCAGTGATAATCACTGCAGAAAACAAATGTACCTTTCAAATTTTTATGACGCCTACTTCATTGAGTGTATAAAATACACCACAGCTAGTGTTTTTGGTTACTGCCGTCAAATTGACGGCTATGGTCTTTCTAGGTATAACATTGCATATCTCAAAAACTATAAAAGATGAGGCCCCTAAACTTGAAAAATAGTTAAAACTTTGTAAAATATTAAAAGTCACGAGAGATAATTTTTTCAAAAATATTATTAAACGAAAAATTTCAACTTTATCATGCTTTGCCGTCAAAATGACGGCATTTGTCTTTCTAGTGTTAAGAAATGATTAAGAAGCAAACACAGAACGAGGACTGAGACAAATTCTTCAGTAATGTCTAAGCCATTGGAAAGCTTGGGAGGAGCTTGAGAATTTAACCCTTTTCAACAATAGATTTAACAGATCTAAGGACTGATTCTGAAAACAAACAGTAACAGCTTAGTAACATTGAGACCACCGGTAAATTTTTGGAGGTCTGAATGATCCCTTTTCAAATAGCTTTAAGAAATTATTCAGAAAACAAACACAATTTAATGGTGTGCGAACTGTGGGAACTGAGAAACGCTGGGCTTTAGAAACGTCGAGAGCATTTGAGGGCTTGGGAGGTTTGCATTTAAACCTTTTCAACATCTACAACTAACCATCGGTATTGAATTTTTTAAGTTAATCAAGAAGTTTAATTAATCAATTGAAATATATTTCGAACAGATAGTTTGGTGAGAAAACCTAAAAATTTTTTCTGATCTGAAATTATTAGTTTACACCAACAAATGGGATGTTTTCATGTAGATAATTTTTTTATAATAAATTCTAGACTGCAGTTACGATTCTTGAGATCATTTGGTAATTTTCAAAAAATGGCTCGGAATCACATTTTATTAATGATTTAAATTAACTTTGAGAAAAGACTGTTACTGGGCAGCTAAGAAATTAGCTGTTGACAGTCGATTCGTTAGCAGAACGAAAGAATCTGTGGTTGACTTAAATTGTTAGGAATGTTGGATCTACAAATAAAATAAATAAGTGCACATTATGTACTTTTGTACTTTGTACTTTATGTACAATTTTCTAAAAAAGAAAAAAGCTGAAATAATTTCATTTCATTGGTCAAATATTCTGATTAGTTTAGTGAGTTCATTATTTAACTAAGAACTGTAGTTTCTTGTTCTACTGTTCTAATTACAAACATAGTAGCACGTATGTGATCCTTGTTGGTCCCCATTGTACTCAAATAGCAAAACTAGCACTGTTTATTAAAAAAGAAATCAAGCAACAACAAAATCAACTATCACGTCGCATCTTGCATCGAAATACTCAACAAATACATCAAACTCAAGCCACAATGTGGAAAATAATAACAAAAGACACTCACCCAAGCAATTTTGGGGTGTTTTTATATCAATTTCCGCTTTATTTCGACATTCGTCTATTGTTAGCGGCATTTCAATTGCATTTACATTCTCGCGCATTAAAGTGTCGTATGTGTCGCATACCCCACAAGGCACATACGACAAGTGAATAGGCGAGACGTGACATTTTCATCACTTTGCGTGCACACAGTTGAGCGCATTTATTGTAAGTTGCGGCAAACATTTTCACCACAAGTTCCTTTGCATATTTTGCGGCTTCCTCAGTGCGAAGCTGCAACTAACTCGAACGAATTCGCCGTTCGCCGCATATCGTAAGCGGTTTTTCATGCCGCTGTTGCTTGCTTGTTCGTACGTTTTTCGGCTTTTGTGTTGTTGTTCGTTTGGTTCGTGTCGCTGCGATGCCGGCTGTTGCTGTTGTTGCGTGTGCGAACCCCGAGCGTTGGGCCCACTGTGCGCGTAGTAAATGCGCGTTGCTGCTGTGCTGGTCTGGGCAGGGCGCCGCTCGTAAGGGGTGGTGCGGTGTGCGGGTGTTGGCCGCTGCTCGGCTGGCGGCGCGTTGCGGCTAGTTGGCTGCTTGTTGACTGAAGTTGTTTTCAGTTTGAATCGAATTGTTGTGAGCGATGGACGGAAGAGGAACAGCTCGTAGCGCGCAGTGAATTTCGTTCGAGTTGTGTTGAGCCAGTGAGCTACTAAGGCAGTGAAAGGGTGACGGCGCACTTGTGATGGCACATTGATTGGTTGCTTGCATAGATTGGAATTATCAAAAAAAAAATAAAAAGAAAATATATTTCAGCAAAAAGTGAGCAAAAAATAATAAGTCTTATTGTAGCGAACGAAACGCGTTAAGGGTGGAAATCTGCTGGCACACGACAGATGCGAATTTTTCATAATCCAAATGTTATCGTCTGCAAAAGAATTCAAACACATCAACCGCAAACCAGTCGAGCGAAATCCAATCTCATAAAATTTAGTGAAGCGCTTCAGCGCCTAAAAGTCTGCCACGTTTGCTAAACGCAGCACACCAACACAAACACATAAACAAATAAAAAATAATAATAACTTAAATAAAAGATAGCAGAAGACATTACGGGAAAAGCAAACGAAAAGGAAGTGGCAACATTGCGCGAGGATAAAACCGAACGCAACACGGCGAGGACAGCATCAACAACGCTTAACCTGCAGTTCGTGTCCTCGGTGTGCGCGCTGTCTGTCTGTCTGCCTGGCTATAGTTTGTTGGTTGTGCGCATCTGTGTGTGTGTGTGTGCATGTAAATAAGAGTGCGCCCGCCAATCTCGCAGCAAACACACGCACACACCTGCACAACACATCAATCAGACCGACAGTCGAAATTTCTCTCTTCCGCAGTGAATGAGTCCGTGTATGTGTGTGTGTTTGTGTGCGTTGATGTGTCTGTGTACACTTAATGAATCCTTTATCAGTCTAACCCCCAAAGCAGCGTGCAGCCTAATAACAACAAAATCAAAATAAAATCAAAAATAAATATAAACCAAAAAACAAAGAAACAGAGGACATCAAGGCAGAAATTGTCAACCAGCGAAACCACCACTGGCGCATCGAAACGCCGCCAAAGCATAATTTGTGGCTGCCAAAGCCGCTTATGTGCGTCCTGTGAAGTTAAACGCGTCGCGTGGTCCTTCGTGCCCGCCACTGCAGCGGCCAAGAGTGCAGCAGTGCAATTTGTAATGACAGCGAAATTTCGGGTTTTCTACAGTTTACAACAACAACACTTTCTACACTAACAATCACAACCACTACTAAAGCATTTGGTGTGGATAAATTGTGGAAAATACAAACAAGAAAAAAGACTGCAACGTTTTGTATTTTTCTAACCAATGTAAGTATTTGATTTGATTTAGCTTTGATTAATATTTAATGACACAAATGTCTATGAGTAACATGGCAAGTTGTTAATAAAATAATAAAAATAAATAATAATAAAAAAAGAGAAGCATTAATCAGACATTTCAATCAACTCAAGTTGCGATTAGTCCCAATGTCCTTACTGGATTTTCAATTTCATTGCTTCAAACATGTATGGAGAGAACTTTTAAATCCCTTACAAGTCTGACCGAAATTCTTTTTGTAAAAATCCAGCGCCATTTCTGCGAGACGTGCTCGTCATGTATACATAATCAGTTTTAGTGCCGCAGGGACGTTTGAATTAATTACATTTAAGACATGAAATTCAGCAATAAATTGCGGCTGCTGCGTAATTGAATATAATCTGCAATTACTGCACATGAATTTAGATTTATTGGAACAAAATTTGAACAAAAATTGATTCAAGAGTTTGCTTTATCGTTAAATTTTAACAAGAAAATTAATCAATAATGAGTTTTGTTTTGATTTGTTTTAATTTCATGTAGATTTTCTTGGATCTTGAATTAAAATGGCCGCAAGTTTGGTATCACATGAAAGCGAATACATTCAATTAGAAAGTAAAGTGGGTACTGCCACCATTTTAATTGATCTATTTTGCCTCCTAATTTCTAATTTAATTAATTGTAATTAATTTATTTTGTATATTTTGACTGATGTGTTCGGGGCGTAAATAAATTAACTTTTTCTAACTACTTTAATTACATAACATCTAAGGCCAGTTCCATGTTAGGTTTCATTAAAAGACATTCTGGTAACTTTAGAGACCCTCAAACATCCAAATCGCTGTATATTGCTTTAGTGTGAATCCTGTTATGAATGTGTACCTGTTATCTGGAAACCTTATTTTGTAGTCCATTCTTCAAGGATAAGAAAAAATCCAGCGCATTTTTACCAAATTTAATTTAAACCTAAACAAGCTGCATTGACTTGATGATACTCCTCAATATGTGTCAAGAAGGAAACTTTTTAGGCTACAATCTTTAGAAGATCTATCTCTATCCTATTTGCATATAATCTTCTCTCAGGTAAGATTAATTGCTCTGAGATATCTAAATTCTTTAATGCTTTTGAATCCACCATAAACTTTCGAAAGTGTAGATGGTTCATTGAATCATTCCACAGAACTGCGTATTTATTCAATGAGACAGTTGAGAGAATTATGCGCCTTTGCAATTTTTATGCTTCCGAGTAAAACTTTAGTGATAAGTATTTAACATTGAAGTTAAGCTTATTCAAAATATTTAATAAATTATTTAACAATTCATAAATTATTTTCTTAGTCTGTGAGATTTTTGTCGATAGACTTTTTCGATAGACTGAATTAAATAAATAAATCAGAGACTTAACTATTATACGATTTTTAAGAAAATAATTGCAATGTAACTATTACAATGCAACATAAACTTTATTTGTTGATTATAATTTTTATTTGCGACAATTAATTTTTACGTTGCGTAATAACTGTTATGGGAAACACATATTTTTTCGTTCTCGATAATTATTAGTTATTTTGGGTTTTTTTTTAATATTTAATATTTTATTAATAATAATAAACACATACATTTATTTTATAATCTGCGTTGTTGGTAAACTTTTACGTTTATGTAGAATTTTTGCTGAGTGCTTAAACAATTTTTTTCGTGCTTAATTTGAGCTTTTTTCGTGCTATTTTTAGTGTTTAAAAGATTTTTCTTGTGCTTAATTTTGGTCGCCTTAATTATTACTATTATTACTTAATAATACTTATTATTATTTGAAAACAATTATTTTTACGTGGCTTCAGAACTTTTATTAAAGAATTTTTTTTTTTTTACGTTGTCTTATCACATTTTGAGTATGAATTGATTTTTAATTCTTTAGTTGTTTCATTGTTTTCATTGTTGTTGGAAATAGGTTTTCTGCAGTAAATTTGCGTTTATCAATTTGAAACAATTAAAAATAAATTCATACCCAAAATATGGTAATTCAACGTAAAAAAAATGTTTAAAAATAAATAAATAAAAAAATTATACATAAAAGTTATGAAGCAACGTAAAAAATAATTCTCATAATAATAGTTATCGGTAATATAAATAAAAAAAAATTAAATAATAAAAACTAAATAAATAAATAAAAGTTATTAAGCAACGTAACAAAAAAATCCCAAAATAATAATTATCGACAACTCAAAAATATTTATTACATGATAATAGTTATAGGCGACGTAAAAAATTTCTTATTGGGAATAATTACACTGTCAACACAAAAAATTATAACAAAATTCTGACAACGGATTCTGACGAACGGATGCCATTATTTTCTGGAAGACTGGTTGTCCTTCCATCTGATATTCCACGTGCAAGTTTTGTAGGACATTTTAGTACCAATTTTGAAAACACGAAATAAACACTTACAGACATTTTTAGTTTTGGCTTAATTCTGGCGTTGAAGTTTATTTCTTAGCTTTGATGTATTCAGAGACCTATAGTAGAATTTTATGCCAAATATTTTCGTAGCACATTTTGTCCTTAAAAAGTCCTGTTTTACAGGACATTTTTGGCATTTTAGAAAAAAGGGTCAAATTGACCCATACAAATAGTAGCTACAGGGTTAAAATGCTCCACAAAAATGTTCTTTGTAGTATTTTACATCAAATTGCACATCAACACAAATTGCACAATCAAACACATCATATACCTAAAATGCGAGGTTACATGGTTTTCGTATGCCGATTCACCATAAGAATGTGCAAAAAAAGGGGAAAATTTTGACCGCCCCTAAAAAAATGCAGACGTAAACTTTCAAAACTCCGATACACGTATATTTTTTTTTGGCCCCCTCTACCAGAATCCGTTGTCAGAACCTTGTTATTTAAAAAAAAATTATTTTTTTGTGCAGTGTTATTATAAAGCAATATTTTTAGAAATTTCTTAAATAGGGGAATTTTTTTAAATAGGGGAATTTTTTTATTTCCAAAAATATGGATAATAATTATTTTAGGTCTCTGAAATAAATTATGGATCTCCCTCGTATTTGCTATGTCAAACACCATCTCGATTGGTTCTTGTGACTAATTGTTCATAGAGTGGACTCAAGACTGGCTAGAAAAAAAAAACATCAAACATCTGAACATTGGATAGCTTCATTACTTTAGTATATATACGGAACGTTCTATAAGCAATAGAAGAAGAAATTCTCAAAAATTTTTAATCGGTGGTACGTAGTTACTTTTATTGAAAGCCAACTTGAGTACAGGTAATGGCTCATTGTGATATCTCACAAAATTAAGTTGATTTTTAAATCACTTGTAATCAATGCTTTGGGGTTCTTGAACCATCTTTAATACATCTTTCCGGCAAAATTAATGAATAGGTAGTCTTCTCGATATGGGAGCTGCTGTGAAAATTGTCAACCTGCCGTTTTCCGTGCAAACAAAATTGCATAATAACATTTAATTCCATTAAAGAAAATGGCTGCAAGCGTTTTTCGTTTTCTCGCTTTGCTACCAAAACGATTTGTGGGGAAGGGGGGAAATGATTTTTGCGCGTCGCCTTTCCATTTCAGTTCTAGCGCTCGTACGGCAAATTGTGTGCCCTACATGCGCATTTAAAACTCATTGGAATTCATGTCATTTGCAGTGCACTGCAAGAAAAAGTAAAAATGAAATAGTAGAGCAAACAATATTTGTACAAATGAAAAACGAAGAAGAAAGAAGCAAAGCAACGAAAGAAAAAAAGGAAATAGAGGAAATGTGCACAGGGCAGCGCAGCTTCGGCCCACAGTGAACATGAATCGCAATCCCTAAGGATCAACTATTCCTTGTTGTTGTTGCTATTACATTACTTGCTGTTGTTGTTGTTGTTTTTGCAGTGGTTGTGTAGTTAGTGGTTGCAAGATTGAAGGCGACGCGGTTGAGCCTACTGCCTGCAAATGCCAGTCGCCCGCAGGAGCTCTTCTTGTTGTTGTTTTTGTTGTTGTTGTTGTCTAAGGCAAACACATACTTATGGCCACTGTATAGTGGCTATGGTGTTGTTGTACTTTACTGCTGTTAGTGATTTGTGCAGCATTCATTAAAATGCTCATTTCCACGTTGAATGCTTCAATTGCTGCGCGTTTCACTTCTGCCACTTCCTTATTTTCTTGATTTCGTTTCTCGGCTCTAAGTGTTGGCTGCTGGGCTTTCTTGCTGTTTTTTTTTATAGTTGCACATACTGTCGTCGTGACTATAGCAACAGGACGTCTAAGGCACTGCATGTCACCCACTATTCAAACATTGCGTCCGTTGCAGCGAAATTTTTCTCACTCTGTCGGAGACATTTGACCCACTTTTCTTGTTGTATTTTCTTGCTTCCACTTTGCATTTCAAACTCTCGACTTTGGATTGTTCTGTATTGCTGGAATTGCACTCATTTGCTCTCATTGCTCAAACCATTCATTGGCGCACAAATTAATTGCACCCATCAAATTTCATGTTTCCATGTTGAGCACTCGATTTGTTGTTGTTAACATTAGATTTGCATTTATTTTTTTGTTGCTATCTAAATTAATTTTTTCCCACATCTACGAGATAACATGTAATTTTTTTCTTACAAGCCCGCATAGTCGCCACACATAGTAAACATTCGAACATTTATTTGTGTGCCGTTTCCTTCGAAGCTTTCCCACATTTATTGGTTTTTGTGTGTGTTTTATGTGCTCCCGCAGTTTTCATCATCACACATCGAATGTATATAGTTTGCTGGCTGCATTTTTGTGCGAATTTGTTGTCAATTTGTGTTGGTGGCTTTTGCTGTTTGATTCCATTGTAAGCCTTGCATCCAAATTTACTGCACTGTTGCATTGCCACAGCGCGGCATCCTTTGAAGTAGGCATCTGAAAAAAACCTTTGTAAAAAGTTTACACTTGGCTCTGTCTGCATGTGTGTGTGTGTGTGTGTGTGTTGCTGATTTTCAGCAGTTCATTGCACTCTGATTGCACTTCATGTATGCATTTGTGTGGCAACTGCGGCTGGCTAGACAGGTGTGATTGCGTTGCATATCCTGCGCAAAGTTGGCATTCAACGTTGGGATTTTATGCCGGTAGATATAACTTGACAATGGCTATGAACTTGACAATGTCTGATAAAAATTTTTGCTCAATGCATTTGCGCATTTTTATTTTATTTTATTTCAAATACACATGGAACAACAACAAGAACTTTCAACATAAAATCAGTTCGAGGAAGTGTAATTGAAGATCAAAACTGAAAGCCTGGCGTACATTATTTAATGTATTTGTTTAAGTTGGTTCGAGTCTTAGGTGAAGAAAAATTACTTTGTGATATCACAATGGGCCGCAGAACGGACTCTAGTACCTGTCGGGCACTATGGTCCTCACTTTCCTTGACGATATGTACTGTCCCTGAGTCGAAGCTCTATCAGACAGCTCCTTCAAGTTATCACTGGACACTGCGCCATTGGATCTATGCGCCTCTCGTCCAATGATGCTTGCAGAAGCTGCGGAGATGAAGAAGAAGGCTGGCTGTTATCTTATTGGAAAGCCGATGTTGAAGGGTGACTTTGAAGAAAGTGGACTATTCATGGCAATGCCAGGAGTTCATAATTATTCAACTGCCTGTAGGTCCTAAACCAAAAACTACAGCTTACTGAATTAGTAACTTTTTTAAAGTCCAACTTTCCAGCTTTCCAAAATTGAATCGTTTCAGTCGCTATCTCATTGGAAAGCCCCAAAAAATCATAGTGGGCGTGTCGATCATTACAGGAAAGTCTAGAAAATAGATGTTAAAGAGTGGCTATGGAAAATATCGACTATCAACAGGTATGCAAAAGGATCAAAATCGTGAGAAGATACCTGTAGCTCCTATACCAGAGAAGATAGCGTCCGTTAATGAGAATCTTTTCTGTAGAAGAACTATCTTAATTTTCGAAAATGGGTGGTTCCAGTTGCTATCTCATCGGAAAGCCGAGAAAATCGAGGTTAAAGAGAGGCCATCTAAAAGTTGACTTTCTCCAGCTATACAAAGGGATCAAAATCTTGAGAAGATACCCGTAGCTCCTAAACCAGAGAAGATAGCTTCCCTTAATGAGGATCTTTTCTGTAGAAGAAGCATCTCGCTTTTCGAAAATGGGTGGTTCCAGTCGCTATCTCATAGAAAATCTATGTCTAAGAGTGGCTATGGAAAAACTGATCCTCTTCAATAAGATCAAAATCGTGAGATGATACCTGTAACTCCTAAACTAGAGAAAATAGCTTCCCTTAATGAGAAGAAGTATCTCGCTTTTAAAAAATGTTTGGTTTTAGTATCTATTGCATCAGAAAGCCGAGAAAATCGACGTTAAAGAGTGGCTATGAAAAAAATTGATACTTGTAGCTTCTAAATCAGAGAAACTAGCTTCTCTTAATCTCATTAATTAATCTTTTCTGTAGAAGAAATATTATTTATTATGAATCTTTTTTATTAATTAATCTTTTCTGTAGAAGAAATATCTTCATTTTCGAAAATGTATGGTTCCAGTTGTTATCTTATCGGAAAGCCAAGAAAATCGATGTTAATTCGGTGTAAAAGCTGGAGATAACTGACTTTAAAAAGAATTTGAGCTATTCAAAGGGATCAAAATCGTGCAACTACCTGTAGTTCCTGAAACAGAGAAAATAGCTTCCCTTAATGGCAATCTTTTCTGTAGAGGAACTATCTCACTTTTCGAAAATAACTGGTTCCAGTCGCTATCTCATCGGAAAGCCGAGAACATTGATGTAAAAGGGTGGTAAAAGTCGACTATCTACAGTTTTGAAAAGGGATCAAGATCGTGAAACTACCTGTAGCTCTTAAACCAGAGAAGATAAAAGTTTAATTGAAGACATTTGGTGATTAAATAAAAATAAAAAAATAAAATTTTCATGTAATTCCATGCACTTAAATTTAACTGTAAAGCACGAGGAGTGCTAAAGATTGGTACTGTTTAACCTTGGACCAACTAAGTTTATGAATAGATACAATTTATATGTTTTTATTTATATATATTTGTGCAATATATAAAGTACTTGTATCTGTACTAGAAAGAAGAAAGATGTGTTGAGAACTGTAAGCACAGCTTCAAAATAAATTATAATTAAGTAATCTTAACACTAGAAATACCGCAAGTTTTCCATACCTACAAAGACTACATATTATATCTGCCATATCTTGAAAAGTACACATCGGATTTGGCTAATTTTTCACAAAATAAATTTAAAAAAAATTTTAACATTTTTCACAATAAAAAAATAAAAGTCATCAAAGCAAAAGTTGATAGAAATACAGATATTTAAAAATGAAAAACCATCAAAATGATTGCAATGGTCTTTCTAGTGTTAAGCTTTGCGCTAATTTCGAAAAGAAAAAATGACCAAACTCTCACTTGTAGAACAATTCACCTTAGTTGTGAACACCCCTACAGTCATTTGATTTATGTAAATACGTGTAAATATTGCACATTTCATTTTATGATTTTATAGCACTGTGTACATTGCAAACTTGATTTCTTTTAATTAGTTGAAAAAAGTCAATAGAATTTGTGGGCAGTGCGGCAGACTTGAATAAATCAAATTAAGCATAAAAAGCGAATTAGTGGACTCGCGACAAGTTTGCAGTGAAAATTATGGAACTAAATAGCTGCACTTGACTACATAGTTGTTATTGTTTTTATTGACGCAGCGGCTGTGGGATGTGTACAGTGGACTGGGGGCACGTAAGCCGGCATTGGATGTGACCATGTTTTGCATGTTGGCTGCTCGCTTACGATGCGACCTTAGCGAGACGACGGCATTGAAATTGACAAACCGGGTTTTTGTAATTTACAAATTATTGCTGAAAATTGTGCACAACATTCTATACATCAAAATTATTTCATTTTTTGTGTGTAGCACGATTGTTCTTTCAACGAAATGAAGCATGACCGAGTGAACACACCTTTCGCCGGCTTATGCAACTTCCTTCGAACTTGGCGACGCGCTCTGCCATCCAAAGCTTAAAAGTGTCATTGCCATTTCAATGCATGTCCACGCCCATTGCTGTTGTTGTTCTAAGCGCAAAGGCACATAGCAGTGCCCGAAACTGTGTCAACAAAGCCATAGCAATGCGCACGCAGTGGTTGGCAACAAACATTCGAAGCGATAAATTGCCTTCGTTTGCGGTAAAATTCAGTTTTCCTACTTTGCGCGTCTTTTGGGCTTCGCGGCTGCTTGGCTGCTTAGCCGTTTTCTTTCTACATACCTAGTACCTATTTTTGCAAGCCAAAATCGATCGGTTGCTTTGCCATTTGAATGTGTAATTTTATGCTGGCAGCAAGTTTTCCGTTGCTGTTCGCTTACATTTCCTTCATTTGTTGCGTCTATTTGGTATTCTAACATGTTGTTATTGTTATTGTTGTCGCATATCGCATGTTATGTTGCGTAGTTGGTTTTCTGTTGCTCTGGCAATTTTTTGCTTTCAATAATTACGTTTTTACGCGACTGCCAGCCAGTCAGCCATGCAGCGAGACGTCACGTAGCGGCAACGCGTAGCTCAAAGGAAAGTCACGTCAAAAGAAGTGTAAATTTTGCGCAGCACATCGGAAGGAAGTTTCATTTCATCTACCGGGTGCTGACAATTTCCCCCCCCACCCCTTCGCACAAGTAAACAAACCAGACGAGTGCTGCTGATGTGAGGTGGATATTGATTTTGTTTGTCATGGCGTGTCGAATATGTGGCCGCGTTATGTGCGACCTCAGTTCCAGTGGCGCAAAATACGTCGAGATCTGCGCCGTTAAACTACTTTTTAAGGGAGGCTGCGACTGTCGAGGTTTATATAAAGAAAAGACCTGAAAAAAAACTGTGTCTGTAGAACGGAAGAGATTCAAACCCTATTTCGGCTTACAATGAGTGCAAATGATTTGAAATATTAGATGAATGAAAGTATTGAATAGAGTTTCATTATTTATTTACTTAAAAATAAACAAGTATCTGTGAATTTCTCAAAGTGAGATGCGACATAAACGTTAGAAGTGAGCTTTCATTCACCAATGTTTTGTCACTAAAACTGCGACAAAGTCCCTAAAGAAAAAAAGTTGTTTTATTTTCATGGATGTTCAAATCATTAATTCCAAAAATATCGGTTCTTATATTGTCTCGTTGACCCATGTTTCTCATTATTTTCAAAATCGAAATCTAACTGGATCAACGACGGGTTAAAAGTATCTATGGAGTAACACATTTTGTTGAACCTTTTGACGTCAAACTTGGTGAAAGTAATTCAAATGTAAAATAACTCGATACGTGTTTTTCTTTTTTCCGAATATCAAAATCGGACGGGGTCAACGACGGGTTAAAAGTTTATATGGAGAAACTGTGAAAAAACATGAATTAATGGGCCCATTGACTTCAAACTTGGTGAAAGTACTCTTAGTGAGAAATAATTTGACACGTGGTTTTTACTTTTTTTAAAATCAAAATCTCACAGGGTCAACAATGGGTTAACAGTTCTTATGGATAAACAAAATTTATTGGGCCTTTTGACTTCGAACTTAGCAAAAGCATTTCAATCGGGAAATAATTAAAACGTTCACACAATGACTTAATTTATTTGGAAAATTTAAATCTACCGTGGGTTAAGAATTCGTTCAGAGTAAATGTAATGTTTGTTTGTAATGTTTGTTGAAATCAAAGATAAGTAAACAACCCTTTTTTTTGTTCAATCAAAATCTGATGGGATTAAGAATTTCTATTGGGAGAAACAAGAAAATTTGCGTACAAAGCCGCAAGTATAATTTAAACTGGATTTTGTTAAAGTGAACTGAATTTTTAATCTGTTAGTTAGTAAAATTCGCAATTAGAAGCACATCTTTAGACAAATAACCGATTCAGCTAAAAAAAAGGTGTAAAAAAAAGTACAGTTTTCAGTACAGTTTTCAATCTGTTTCCACTCACTTACCTCAGAAATCCATATATGAACGCCTGGCTTGAAAGCGTATCCAGTCAATAAGAATTGGCGGGAACTGTCTAATAAACACCGTAAATGACATTTTCACATCGATAATTAAAAAGAAAAGGCTGCTTACAACACGAAGCTGTTGTATACCTTTGTAGTGTTGCCACCTTGGCCGAAACGCTCCTTGCGCATTTGAGCGTTGCCACGGGATGTGTGTTAGTGTCAGTTATATTCTGGACTATTTTCTGCACTATTTATATTCATATAATTTTTTGTCCTGGCTGACTGACTGACTGATTCATCATCGCCCAGCTCAAACCGCCAAAGCTACAAATATAAAATTTGTACTGAAACTGTTGAACCTGAACTGAACTGAAACTCTTGAACCT
Organism: Melieria crassipennis; assembly: GCA_963668005.1. Lineage (NCBI taxonomy): Eukaryota > Metazoa > Arthropoda > Insecta > Diptera > Ulidiidae > Melieria > Melieria crassipennis. The sequence continues at coordinate 31,482,154 of OY764962.1, read as the reverse complement.
GAACTGAACGTGAAACTCTTGAAAAATGAACCTCCGATAAGACGCGATTTTTTGAAATTTTGGGTCTAAATGGGCCAAAACATGGGTTAAGGTGTTGTATCAAGAAAGGCGATTTAATGAAACTTCGTAAAAATACCCCAAATCAAAAATAATTCGACACGTATTTTTCAATTTTTCCAATATCAAAATTTAACTGGTGAACCAAGGGTTAAGACTACGAAAAAAACCCGAACCGATTGAATTATTGACTTGAAAATTGCTGAAAGCACTTCAAATCAAAAATAATGTGACACGTGTTTTAAATTTGTTTGAAAATCGAACCCTTAAGGGAGAAGCAAGGGTTAAAAGTTTGTATGAAGAAATATGATTTTTTACGCCCTTTGATTTTAAACTTGGTGAAAGTACTCTTGGTGAGAAATAATTGGGCACATGTTCTTAATTTTTTCGAAAATAAAAATCTGACAGGGTCAGCGATGGGTTAAAAGTTTATATGAAGAAACTGTGAAAACAAGCAAGCAACAAACTGTGAAAACACTTCAAATGAGAAATAATTAGATAAGTATTTTTTCATAAAAATCTGCCGGGATCAACAAAGCGTTAAGAAGAACATGATTTATTGGCCCCATTGACTTCAAACTTGCGTGTGAAGCCGCGAGGCCCTGCTGGTATTTCTACAGAAATGTATTCAGAAGATTTTCAAAAATAACATAAACCGGTGTCCATCTTTGATACGTGTTCAAAACAAAATTGACCCAAGCAATCACAAACCTGTCTGAAAATTACCCGATAGCATTTATACAACGCGAAATACAGATCACCAAAGCCATCTATTGTCATCTCTCATATTCTTACATACAAATTCAGATTAAGAATTTTCAAGCTGCCTAATAGATCAATACTTTCCTCAACGAACTAATGCGAGCGAATGTTTTCTTTATAAAAATCTTATTTGAAAATTTTCATAGACAAATAAGCTTTCATTTACCATGTCGTTTTAACTGGAGTTACTTCGTTATCCAATAATTTTTCACACATCCACTAAAGACCAGAAAAACGCTGAATTAATTTTAGTGGTTAACCAACATTTAAAAAAAAAATGTCACAAAAAAACAGCAAAGATTAGTAAAACAGTAAAGATCAAAATTTCCTAAAAATATTGAAAGACCTAAAAAGTTCCACCATTCAACTGGTGTTACTATGTCATACAAAAATTTCTCAAAGATCCACTAAAGATCCGAACAATCCACTAATGCAACATTAAAATCTGCAAGACTTTCTTGTAGACAAATCTTACTTATAAAATTCATCCTAAAGGACAAAGATTCTCTTAAATCTAAGAAGAAATCTCCTAGTCTGGGAACAATGAAACAAATTCAAACGAGTATCACTTCTTCTTAGTTCTCTCTTCTTTTAACGGATTTAGGAATTGGCAACATGGGATCTATTCATCCTTTGATAAGAAATAGTTACGCGATCTTGTTATTATTTGATTTGGAAAAAATCGGAATTCATTAATTTTTGAATTTTTGTAAGTAAAAACATTTTGTTTTTGGTGTAGATTAGCAGACAAAAAATTTAAAATCTTGATTGATATGTCTAATTCAAATTGATTAATATAACTATAATTAATAATATAATTTATAATTATTTAGTATATATAATTATAAATAAAACTACTTAAGGATATATTTTTAATAAAAACATAAATCAATTCAACTTTCCAAACATGAAACCCTGTCTATGGCCCTGAAAAATCAGTAAAGTCAACTCATTTTCATTCTATTTTTCTTTTACACCAAAGCTTTACAAAAAAATCAAACACCATATTGAATTACGCGCTAAAAGGTAAACAAAGTGTTAACAAAAAAAAGGGATTACAAAAAAGTGCACAAGTCAAAGTTTTGTTTCGTAGGGGAGACCGGGGCAAATACGCCCACGGGGCAAATACGCCCACCCGTTGTTTCTTTTAAAGTATTCATTCAAATTCCGCGCAATTCAATTTTTGTAAGTGCGCCTTAACTCGTAGACATAACCACAAAAAAATCGAGGCGATTGACATTGCGGTTAAAACGTTATAAATAAAAGCAGATTGTTTTGTCGTTCCATAGTCTGAACATCTAAGTTTTGCAGTTTGGGAAAAAATATCTACAATCTTCGTTTCTCATTCCTTATGCAGCCAGGTAAGTTTTTCCTGTTATTTGAAGTAAGAAAAACTGTAGGCCAAAGTAGTTTTGTCGTAAAAAGTTTTTTTGTATTTTTTTTAATTTTTAAAAAAACATTTTGTTGTTTGGGGCAAATACGCCCAGTTCGTTTCGGGGCAAATACGCCCACCTAACGCATTTATCAAGGTTTTACTGCCTGAAGATTATAAATGACAATTTTATATTAATATACAGGGTGGTCCAGAAATACATCCACTTAATATACAGCGTGGTCCAGATAAATGACCTGCTTAATATACAGGGTGGTATGGAAGTTACGGACCAAAACCTAACGAAACTTTTTCTGTATTTTTCCGAATTTGAAAAATCCTTCGCCACTTTTCGCAGAACTCAAAATCGAAGAAAGTATTCAAGTTAGAAGTTTTAATAAAGCATATTTGTTCAATTTTTTTCTAAAATATTTTTTTCAATTGATAGTTTTGTAAAAAGTGGTGAAGGACTTTTAATTTCAGAAAAATATGGAAAAATTAGAGTAAATTTATTTCCGTGGTTTCGTGACTACACTATATAGGAATATATAAAATTATTAATATTATTTATCATTCGTGGAAAAAACTTCTTCCTCAAATAATTTTATTATTGACTATAGGTCAGGGGCGTAGCCAAGGGAGGGGTTTTGGGTGTCAGAACCCCCCCCATGGCCTATAATTATTTAAAATTTGCAATCACTATGCATGGTATATACGTTCCCACATTAGTAAAAAAGTCTTTTTACCTTTAAACATTTAAAAGAATAATCAACAATTTTTTGTAACACCGATATGGTTTTTTAAATAGTCCCCTTCAGGCTCAGTACAGCTATTTGCATGATCTAAAAGCATGTCTAATGAGTGTTTTAGATCGTCGGCTGGAATGTCCTACAGGATGTCAGTACAAGCCTTTTGAATGGCTTCTACGTCATCAAAACGCGTTTGTTTAATCGGTAAATGCATTTTTTTCTAAGGTGAAAGTCCCAAGATGCCGCATCAGGTTAAAACGAGGAGTGGGTGTCGTCTTTTAGTCAGAAAATCAGTCACAAGTGTCTATCATTGAGATGCCGTCTCTCGATAGCCAAATATTCAGTTAAAATGTGATACTTTTATGTTATTGAAATGCGTAACCTTCGCCTTACCAAAGACTTTTGTATGCGTCGTTTACCAATACCCATAAATTCACTCAGTCGCAATAAATAAGTAAATAATAAATAATTTTTTTCCATACCTCAGTATTTAGTATCGTCCTCGGGTGATAGTCAGTTTTTCGAAAAAATGCCTAAATTTAACGATTCATTTTGCGACTAAGGAAAATATTAAAGATTAAAAGATTTCTTTCCAGAGGGTTTATTGAACAATTTTTTTATTTTTTTTTAATTTTTTATTTTATTGTGAGTTTTATTCAAAATGGTGGCGGAAGCACCTGGGATCACCTGTGTGGGTATTCGGTATACAAAATAGCAAAAATAAAAACAAAACATTAGTAATATTTTCAAAAAAATATTTGTTTATGTTATTGAAAACGACTTTCGAATTTATTCAGTAAGTCGAAATCATAACTATTTACATTGGATAAATACAGATGGCAGATATTAGACATGAATATTAAAAATATCACTCGGGTGGGTATAAGGAAAGCGAAGGTTGAATCCAATTTCAAGTAGATTTTGGCTGATTTTTTATGGAATCTACGGTGGTCGCGGATTTCAGTTGGCTAAGACGTTGGTCATCATTTATGTCCTGACAATCGTTTTTAAATCGCGTGTACCACTCATGAAGTCTGCCACGGCATAAACGATAATCACCATAAACTTAGTTCATCAATTTAAATTTTTCGGCTAAAGTCTTACCAACTTTAAAGCAAAACTTAATATTTGCTCTTTGCAAATAAGTATCAAATTTTTGTACCACTGACAAGAACATACTTTTACTTCGGACGCAATTACTTCGCTCACAGTGAACCAAATTTCATGAAATTTCCAATGCACTGGGTGGCACCACCACAAAATGCCCTCTTTGAAAAGTTCAGTTTACTTTAAAAAGCATGTAATACTAAATTGGTCATCAATTTTTTTTAAAACCCCCCCCATGGCAAAGTTCTGGCTACGCCCCTGCTATAGGTTACCACCAAAGACAATTAAGTATAAGATGTCTTACGCTCATACAATCGAATGGCATAGGGCAAGCTCGAATTTGCAATATTTTCATTATCAAGAGGAAGCAAGCGTCGGCACAGTGAGAGCGTAATAATATAAACGCTCTCTGTTTATAGTATTTCGTTTCTGAAACGTTGTTTTCTATTACTTTCGTCCGAGATTCTTGAATTAATAAAGTGGGCGTATTTGCCCCGGGCAGTGGGCGTATTTCCCCGAGGGTTTTCCGAATGGCCAATTCGATATTACTTTAAATTTTTCGTTGAAACTTGAAAATAAATAGGAATCTTTAAAAATGAGAATGTGAGTTTTGTTCCTTAGGAAAGACACTAGCGCGTGACATATATTGTTATTCGAGAATCATTACTGTCATGTTGAAAAATAAATTTTCCAAAACGTGGGCGTATTTGCCCCGGTCTCCCCTACAATAAAAGTCTTTATTGTGTATGGCAACCACAGCTGAGCGAATTTGCAACACAAGTTGAAAAAGTTAAAAGTGGCAAAAGTTGCCAACAGTGCTAACACAAGAGACATGAAAACTTTTTTGCGCAATTCAAGTGATTGTTGTTGCTGCAGTTGTTGGTTATTGTTAATTTTTTTTCTTGATACACACATACACGGTTTATGGTGTGAAGTTTCAAATTAATGCAGTTTCTGAACTGTGAACCAAAAACCGCAATACTAACAAATTCAAGCGAGAGCAACAATAAATTGTACATTGTAAAAATGTTCTCTTTCAAACATTTAAAAGACAATCATTGAGCAATTGTAATGATTCTAAAACAGAAGAAGTAAATATTCGTAGACAACAGGACAATTATTATGAAAATGTTTACAGCTTACTGCGAATTTTTTGCTCTTTGCTCGATGCAATTGTTGGGGTGTGACAAATAAAAGTTGGACTTGGGAGGATAACTAGTGACAAAAGTTTTTAAGATTCAGTTTCAAAAGTAGAAAATGTTGAAGTAAATTATAAAGAAGAAGAGATAATTTTTATGTTACAAGAGGACATTTGTTTATAAAAAAAGAGGACATGTCGTGCCCATTTAAAACTTTGCTGACCGGTCACGAGTTAACTCGTGTTTTCGTGGTCACGAGTAAACATGTGATAAGCTTGATTGTTGATTTGTTATGGTGATTGTTATACTTTTTATCATACGAAAAAGACATGCTTATTAAGAGTTGAATAATTTATTAAAGTTTATATTGTTTTACTTCCATGAGGTAAATTTCAGAAAAGTTGCCAGTCAGCAGAAATAGAGTATAAAGAGAATAGAATAGAAAAGTGTTGTTGGGGTTATAGTGCATTGAGACCAGTACTGATCTATTATGCCTCCTACTATAAACATCAAGAGAACATTGCCTAGAACCACCGACTTAGTTTACTAACTCATGGGTTCCAAGTGCGTGATGTCCAAAATAGAAACAAATTTAGATGTGGCTGAGATCCAAAATTTGAATTTTTTCTTTACCTGACATATTTTGATCCTGAAAGTTCGAATAGAAAATTTAGTTAAAAGGAGACAAGTTTCCTCTTTCATTTCGTATCCATGTCTTCATCATTGCACAACCGCAAATATTAAAAAAAATATTTGAAATGTGTATGTTCATTAAATATTAAAGTCCTTTAAAAAGGACATCGGATCAGAAAATGAAAAACTGACTATACAAAATTACTGTAAATGACCTCTAATTTCACGCCTATATCAACATATGAATGGGTCTCGCCAAAACTGTTTTTTTGGTTGCACGGTGTAAAAAATTTAAAGTTCGTATTTTCACTCAGTGTTTCATTGCTTTGTCATTTTTCTTTCAATTCTATTGACATTTAGACTTTAGATTTTAAAACCAGGGGAGGTAATTTATTTTATCTATAAAAAAAATTATTCGAAAATTTACAATTTTAAAATATGATAGAAAAGTTCACTTTTTCTCAACTTTCACCGTCAGTAACTTCCCCAAATCTCATCTGATCTGGACAATCTATATATACCGGGAAAGGCTAAGGTATTATCTTTTGAATGACGAACCATTTTTGTTTGTCAGATGATTCGTTTACGAGATATTTGCTCATAGCTGAAACAACATGAAAAAACTGGTTTTTTGGAGGTTTTTCGAAAACGCTTCTTAAGAAAATGTTTTGATTTTTTGATTTCCAGAACACAAAGTTCAGCTGCCCAAAGTTAGTCTATGTAGAGAAAACTTTAATATTTATGAGAATTTTTCATGTCAAGTAGTGTAATCGAATCTATATTATCAGGAAAGATTAACTACTTGATTTATGTCATCAGATTACTTTTTATAATTGATGGGGTTTTAAAAGGATTTGCTTCAGGCTGTAACAAAAAGTAAGTTATAAAAGTTCTATTACTTACTTAGTACTTCTACAGATTCGATCCTTCAGATTACTGCTGAATAGTTGGTAGGTTTTCAAAAGGATTTTCTACAGGCAGATTAGTTCCATTACTTATAATTTCTTCAGATTCTATTCTTAAGACTTTTTCTAATAGTTGTTAGATTTTCAAAAGGATTTGCTTCCGGAAGATTAGTTCTATTACTTACTTATAACAACTTCAGATTCTATTCTTCAGATTACTGCTAATAGTTGGTAGGTTTTCAAAAGGATTTGCTTCAGGAAGATTAGTTCTTTTACTTACTTAACGATTCTTCAGATTCTATTCTTCAGATTACTTCAAATAGTTGGTAGGCTTTCAAAAGGATTTGCTTCAGGCAGATTAGTTCCATTACTTATAATTTCTTCAGATTCTATTCTTAAGACTATTTCTAATAGTTGTTAGATTTTCAAAAGGATTTGCTTCAGGAAGATTAGTTCTTTTACTTACTTAACGATTCTTCAGATTCTATTCTTCAGATTACTTCAAATAGTTGGTAGGCTTTCAAAAGGATTTGCTTCAGGCAGATTAGTTCCATTACTTACTTAGTACTTCTTCAGATTCTATTCTTCAGACTACTTCTAATAGTTGGTACGTTTTCAAAAGGATTTTCTTCAGGAAGATTAGTTCTTTTACTTAAAAATTCTTCAGATTCTATTCTTCAGATTACTTCTAATAGTTGGTAGGCTTTCAAAAGGATTTGCTTCCGGCAGAAGAGTTCCATTACTTACTTAGTACTTCTTGGATTCTATTCTTAAGACTATTTATAATAGTTGGTAGGTTTTCAAAAGGATTTGCTTCAGGCAGATTAGTTCCATTACTTACTTAGTACTTCTTCAGATTCTATTCTTCAGTCTACTTCTAATAGTTGGTAGGTTTTCAAAAGGATTTGCTTCAGGAAGATTAGTTCCATTACTTACTTAACAATTCTTCAGATTCTATTCCTCAGATTACTGCTAATAGTTGGTAGGTTTTCAAAAGGTTTGGCTTCAGGCGGATTAGTTCTTTTACCTACCTAAGGATTTGCTTCAGGGGGATTAGTTCTATTACTAACTTAACAATTCTTCAGATTCTATTCTTCAGACTACTTCTAATAATTGGTAGGTTTTCAAAAGGTTTTGCTTCAGGCAGATTAGTTCTTTTATTTACTATAAGCGACACGTCTTCCTTTTTCAACTTTCACTTTAATAATAAATCAATCGATTTGAAACACAAAAGCTTATGGCTATACAAAGTGATGCTTACATTTACATACATATACATACATATGGTGTGAACGCCGAAAATGGCACAGATCTCGTGACAAACGAGGGTGGTTTACATTTGATCGTTCTACACATTGCTACACTTACATGCTAATATACACACATTTGGAACATAGGTAAATAGGAACGTGACATATATTACAAACATACATTGGTATCGATTCCAAGAAATAGATCGCGTGATTTTCATATTCTAAGGAATTATTGGATGCGTGACGCCATGAGCGTCATACCATACACTGCTACATTCGGTCATATCCAGCACTGCTACATTCGGTCATCCTGACAATAAGAGATCCCCTGATCTCTTCTGTGTTGAACAAAATCATCTTCTAAGCCCCTACGCCCGCTGAACCAGGGTTTCAAGTTTCCTACTGCCCATACGCCTTGATATGGTGTACGGGATTGCTGAAAGCCCTCTACGTCCTCCAGCAGGTATCGATCGTTGCGTAGTACTTTCGTCACTCGGTACGGACCTCGAAATTTAGGTAACAGTTTTCTACATACACCCGCGGACGAATCGAAGTTTTTCACCACAACATAATCGCCTTCTGTATATATATGTGGGTGCTGGCGTTTTTTGTCTACTTGTCGTTTATTATACTCTTGCATCTTTTCTTGATTCTCCGCCGCCCTATTTCGTATTTCCTCGAGATTAATTTGCTTTGGGCTATTATAAGCTTCATCAAACCCTTCTTTTAAAGAATCTATAACTTCTCCTCTCTGTGACGTACCGAAAAGTACTATACTAGGGTGTTGATTTATGCTTCTATGCATCGTGTTGTTGAGTGCATGCTCTACTCTCTCTATAATTACGTCCCAGTGTAACCCTCTGTCCGGTTCTGTTAGTTTGGCTATCATGGGACCTAAACTTCGGTTCACTCGTTCCACTTGGCCATTTGCTTGAGGAGAACCTGTAGCTATCTTCACGTGCTTTACTGCGTTTAGATCCAAAAATTCTTTAAATTCGCCGGATGTAAAACAACTTCCCCTATCCGAGATAAGGCACTTGGGCCTGCTATAAGATCTGAAGTAGTCTCTGAGTGCTGTGATTACTTCGTTCGTTTTTGTGGTTTTTGTGGTGTACAACCTGGTAAACTTCGAGAAAGCATCTATTACAACTAGAATGTGTTTCTTCGCTCTGGAATTGTCTACTGGGCCATAATGATCAACGTGAACGATTTCGAAAGGTGCGTTCCCTTTTGGAATGCTATGTAAAAATCCTTCCTCCCGGCCGGTCTTAGGAGAATAGGCAATGCATTTCAAACAATTTGCTATATGTTTTCTTACTTTTTCTTTCATCTTTGGAAACCAATAGCCCTTTGAAATTAGTTCTACTACTTTGTCAATGCCTACGTGACCCATTTCATCGTGGTACTTATATATGGGTTTCCATATCTTCGGGAACATAAAATAAAAACCCACCATCATCTTTTTTCCTGTATACCACACCATTTCTCATCTCGAACAAACCGTCCTCAGATTCCTGCAATTTCTCACGCAACCTGCAAATCTTTTCGTCTTTTCCTTGGCATATAATCAAATTTTCTTCCAGTGTATTTGTGTCTAACACGAGAATATTCGTGCACCGACTTAATGCATCGACATGCTGCATTCTTGTCCCTGCACGGTGTTCAAGTACGTAATCGTAATTTTGCAGTTCGAGGGCCCACCTGGCTATTCTAGGGTTTAAATCTTTTTTGTTAAGTGTCATGGTCAGTGAGTTGCAATCAGTGATTATTTTAAATCGTTTTCCTTGGAGGTAGACCCGAAAACGTTGAAGAGCATTGACTATGGCTAATGTTTCCAGCTCGAAGCTGTGATATTTTGACTCTGTTTCGCTAGTCCTCTTTGAAAAATAAAATATTGGGTGTAGTCTACCATCGGCTTTCTTTTGCAAGAGGATTGCCCCAAATCCGATTGAACTTGCGTCGCAATGTAGTTCTGTTTCGTCGTTCGGATCGTATAATGCGAGCACCGGTGACTCCAACAGTTTTTGCTTTAAAGCTTCAAATGACTTTAATTCGATTGGGCCGAATTGAAATTTTTTGTCTTTCTTCGTGAGGTCATACATAGGTTTGGCAATTAAGGAAAAATCTTTTACAAACCTACGGAAATACGAGCAAAGGCCTAAGAAGCTTTGAACAGAATGGGTAGTCTGGGGTATTGGAAAATTTTGAATGGCTTGAAGCCCTTTTTCGTCTGCTTTTATCCCGTTTCCATCAATCTTGTAACCCAAATATTTCACATTTGCCTGCAAAAACTCACATTTATCTAATCGTAGTTCCAGCCTATTTTTGACTAATCTATTGAAAACCTCCGTCAAAATTACAAAGTGCTCTTCAATGCTCTCCGTAGCTATCATAATGTCGTCTAAATAAATTATTAATTTGTTCGCCCTTACCATATCCGCAAATATTTTGTTCACAAAACGTTGGAAAACTGACGGGGCGTTTTTTAGCCCAAATGGCATCCTCAAAAACTCAAATTGGCCTAAAGGTGTGGTAAACGATGTGTATTTAATTGAATCTGGGTGCATGTATATGTACATGGAAAAACCCGTTTTTTAAGTCTAATTTCGTAAAAATTGTCTTTTTAGTCAGGGTGTCTAGTAAATCATCAATTAATGGAATTGGGTAGTTATCTCTAGCAGTATCTTTATTTAATGTACGATAATCGACGCACATTCTTAGTTCACCTGTCTTTTTCTTGACTAATACGATTGGGGATGCAAACTCCGATTCGCTCGCTTTGATGTAGCCCTTTGCCAGATATTCGTCCAACAATTTTTGCAACTCTGTTTTTTCAGTGTATGACAGCCTTCTTGGTGAACAGTGGAAAGGTTTTGCGTTTTCGACAGACAATTTCATTTCAAACTTAATTTCTGGTTCACGAGGGCGCAAGGGCTTTACATACAAGTTTTTGAATAATTCCACAAATTTTTGTTTGATATGATGTTTAACATTATCTCCAATATTCAAATCAAATTCGCAATCAAGATTACAATCAATTGCTAGCAAAAAGTTTTCAAAAATATTACACTCATAATCCGGATTGTTACTCTCATTACTTAAATTGGTGCACTCGTTACCTAAATCATTATGTTCAATACCTAAATTTTCACACTCATTATTCAAACCATTACACTCATTTTCCCTACTGGGTGTGATATTTACGCTTTTCGAGCTTCTTATGCTATACTCATCGGAAAGTTTGCTGTTGCTCTTTTCACATTTAGATTTACCGTCCAATGTTGCCCCTGTTCCATCTTCAAATACTAATTTGGCTTTACTTGCCTTCAGAAAATCCCTGCCCAAAATTGCTTGATAGTTCATGCACTCGTCGGATACTACACAAAGATTTAATTCAACCGTTTTATTTTCCAGAATAATATGACACAAAATTTTGCCGAAAATATTGACTTTGCTTTTATTCATTCCAAAATAACTTGAATTCACGAAAGAAAAATTAATAAAATGAACTTTTCCAATAAACGATTCCCGCACCAGGCTAATCGGGCTCCCCGAGTCTATCAAGCATTCTAGGGACAAAGAGATTCTAGGATTGGTTTGCATAATAAATTCATAATATCTTACATATTCATTTTCGCCTATATATTGAACGCTTTTCATCTTGTGATCCGGGCAGTTGGCGGCTTTGTGTTCCGGGCTCCCGCACACATGGCAAGCACCCCATTCCCGCTTGGGCTTGTTGCATTGAGAGGCGTAGTGCCCAACGTAGTTGCAGTTGTAACAACGAATCTTTGAGACATCATTTTTTGCGCCGTTTGGTTGTTGCGTACTCACTCGCTGTTGTAGCTGCACTCTTGAAAAAGCCTGTAGTAACTGCGATGCGTTGGTGTAACATTGTATATGAGCCTGCGTGCGCAGCCTGGTGTCAGGGATCCCCTCGATGACACAGTCAAGTAATTCGTCTTCGTCGATTTGGATAGGATTTGCGAGCAATATTTTGTCGCTGTAGTACGAAGTGAAACTTTCGCCGTGCTTCCATTTCCTTGCCTCGAAGCTGTGACGCAATGCTAGTTTGTTCCTCTTCCAACCAAAGAACTGCTGCATATCCTCCAACAACTCTTTCGTGCTCTCGTTTGCATAGCACGGTTTTGAATACAGCCACGTTTGTGCTCTGCCGGCCAATTTGCTTAGCACCAGTGTCCGCATTTCCCGCTCGCCGACCTCATATGCGTTCCCCACACTTTTCAATTGTTGGATCCATATGTCGACATTCGTTTCTCCATCATATGTCGGCACCAAATTGCGTATAATTTCAAATGAAATACGGGCTGCACCATTTGACTGTGGTGCGATAGCTGCGGCGTCGCAAGCGTCCGTGTGGCGTGACATCGAATTCCGTTCTAGCAAACTGATTCTACGCTTCAAAGCTTCGATATCATTGCTCTCGTTCTCTGGGGAAGCTTCGACGCATGCGGCACCTTCAGCTTGCGTGTGTATGGTCGGGCATTCGCCGCCAATATTTGGGCAATCGCCCCGTGCATCCAATGGCACCTCACTTAATCTCAACGCGAGAACGTTTTTGTTGCCATGCGTTGGCAGGCTCAAACACCTCAGCCACTCGCGAAGCTGCGCTACCGAATAGTCACTTGCAGCAATTGAATTTTCCATTTTCTTGTCCTTTAAAATGCTTTTCTTTTTTATTTCTTTTTAAAAAAAAAATTGGGCGAAGGAGCCGATCCCACTTCTGAAGTTTATAAGCGACACGTCTTCCTTTTTCAACTTTCACTTTAATAATAAATCAATCGATTTGAAACACAAAAGCTTATGGCTATACAAAGTGATGCTTACATTTACATACATATACATACATATGGTGTGAACGCCGAAAATGGCACAGATCTCGTGACAAACGAGGGTGGTTTACATTTGATCGTTCTACACATTGCTACGCTTACATGCTAATATACACACATTTGGAACATAGGTAAATAGGAACGTGACATATATTACAAACATACATTGGTATCGATTCCAAGAAATAGATCGCGTGATTTTCATATTCTAAGGAATTATTGGATGCGTGACGCCATGAGCGTCATACCATACACTGCTACATTCGGTCATATCCAGCACTGCTACATTACTTAGTACTTCTTGGATTCTATTCTTCAGAGTACTTCTAATAGTTGGTAGGTATTCAAAAGGATTTGCTTCAGGGGGATTAGTTCTTTTATTTACTTATAACTTCTTCAGATTCTATTCTTAAGACTACTTCTTAAAGTTGGTAGGTTTTCAAAAGGATTTTGTACAGGCAGATTAGTTCTGTTACTTACTTATAACATCTTCAGATTCTATTCTTAAGACTACTTTTAATAGTTGGTAGGATTCATAAAAGATTTGCTTCAGGCAGATTAGTTCCATTACTTATTTATAACTTCTTAAGACTCAACTCCTCCGACTACTTCTAATAGTTGTTAGGTTTTCAAAAAGGATTTGTTTCAAACTATAAGAATAAAGCACAGCGAACAAGTACAGCCTGCAAGTTATGTCAAAAGGTAGTCAACAACGATTTATGTTGGGTGGTGTTGGGAAATTTCTTAATTAGCCATAATTGCCTACGCGTACAGACAAAACACACATAGACCCACCCAACAAATATCCACCCGGCCAAGCAAGCAATGAGCTAAGTGCATTGTCCTTTTTGGAATCGACGGCAGCCAAAGCAAATGAATTGAATAGCTGGCAACTAGCCAACCCCCCATCTAAGTAAGTGTTGCAAACTGGTATCCCGATGGTCGATGTTGCATTTAATATTTTGCTGCACGCAAGCAATGCATAAAAAACAAATACAAATAAATAATCTAAATAATGGCGACATAAGCAAAGAGTGGGAGAAGATGGGGAGAAGTTGACCGAATGGGTGTTTGCGCCAATGCAGACAGCAGACAGCTTGGCTACCGTCGCGCGTAGTTGCAGTAGTTAGTACAACAATATTTGTTGTTGTTGCAAGGAGTGGTCCCACAACGCATTAGTTTTCCAATGGGGAGTGGGCTTTGATCAATGTTGGCCACTAACATTAAACATTAAATGCACTACAAATGTTGCCACCACCACCACCCCGTCAAACTGTTGGCAACTCTGCCATTAGGCAGTTGATTATGTCAAAACGTTTGGTTGTCAGAAGTGAGCGCGAGGGTTGAATTTTCAATGTGGCAACATGACGTAAAGCCATAAGCGAAACATGACCAGTTGCCACAGTTGTCAAATCAAGCGACAATAATGGCGGCAGCAAACACAATTAAAATTGCCGCTAAAAGACCGCCAACCCAAAAGCGGCGACTCGTAGCAATGAAAAGTTGTAGTTGGAGTTGCACAAAACCACAACAAAACGACAAATATGCGAACCAACAAGCACGGCGCGACCACAACAACTTTGGCCGCATTTGCACTCAGACAAACGCCAACAACAACAACAACAACAATGGTCGTTGCTGTTGCTCGTAGTAACCACCTGTGGCAAGCGAGCGGCTGCCCACACCAGCACTAACGACTCGCCGTCAACACTTTTGCAGAGCCATTCTTGTTATTGTTGGTTTTGTTGTTGTTGTTGTTATGGAAAATGCACTCGATGCATGTGCTTCGCTGTGCCCCTTTTACCGTTACACACCCACACACCCGCAAGTCAATGGCCAGCTGCTTCTAATTCCAGTGCCCGCCAAACTTGACAGAAGGTGGAGTTCAATTTGTGTCGATGTGTTGTTGTGTCGCTTTCAAGTTCAAGCACTTCACTTCACTTTGGCGTTCGCTGCTTGTGTTGGCTGCACTTTTTGCAGGACGAAGGTGCTTTGAGCTGCCTGCATTTTGCTCAAAATGTTTCACTGGCTGCTGGTGCATGCCACATGCGATCTAAGCCTTTTAGCTTGTTTTGTTGTTTATATTGTTGTTGCTGTTATTGTTGGTGTCAGTTTAATCAGGGGGTGGGTTTTAAGTTATTTGTGTTCCATTGCATTTCGCTTAAGCATTGGCACAGCACTTTGACAATAATTTATGTCCTTTTGCATGTATGGACTCGGTGTTTGTTGTTGTATGGAAATAAATAAAATATTTATAACAGAATTTAAACACACACAGCTGTACCGCTAGAAATGTTGAATGTTTGTGTTCGTGAAATACATTTCATTAGTTTTAGTTTGGAATTTTGGCTTAACTCTAAGTTAAAGGACATTCCATTAGAAAAAACCCTTTCCGGTCAATTTCCGCATTTCTTGAGATAAAAATTTTTCTTTCAATATATTGACTCTCATTGAAAATTTTAGCAATAAAATACAACAAAATATAAAAAAAAATATTTAGGTTGAGAATTACAGCTCAATCAATTTTGTACGATATAACTATCGTACAATGGTCCGCAAGAAGGAAAAATGCATGCAAATTTCGTCTCGTTTTTTTAAGTTTTATGAACAATTCATTAATTTTTTGATAGAAAACATAAATTATAACAACAAAAAATCAAAACGTGATCTCATTTTGATCGAAACTATACTATACAAGGTGCGTCCCAAAGTAAACAGGACTTTTGCAATAGGGACGGTTCTGGTGGCGACATCTATGTGTGAGGACATGCGTTGGAAAGGTACATCTTTCATTCACATACTGTCTAAATTTCATGACATTTGGTCTAGTAGACGCCGAAATATCCCGCTCAATGTGACAGTATGTTTTTAACTTTGGTACGAGAATGTCGATCGAACAAAGAGCTAATATTAAGTTCTGTTTTAAACTTGGTAAAACTTTTACCGAAACGTTTAAATTTTTAAAGCAAGTTTATGGTGATGATTGTTTATCCCGTGGCCGTGTTAATGAGTGGTTGAATCGATTCAAGAATGGTCGTGAAGACTTGAATGACGACGAACACGTCGGCCAGTCGAAATTTGTGATTACTGACGATGCCATCAAAACTGTGCGTGATTTTATCAAAATGCAGCCAAAATCATCATTGGAATTGATGGAAATGGAATTGAACATCTCCAAAACATCAATTAATCGCATTTTAACCGAACATTTGGGTCTCCGTAAAGTGTGTTCTCGCTTCATTCCGCACACTTTAACCGACGACCAAAAAGCGCAGAGAATTGAGCACGCAAAAGACATCGTTCGGGAAGCCAGACGTGATCCAAATTTCTTGTTCAACATCGTAACCGGTGACGAAACGTGGTGCTTTCAATATGATCCCGAAACAAAGCGTCAAAGTGCCGAATGGAAGCACCCAGATGAGCCAAATCCGAAAAAAACCCGCCGTGAGAAGTCAAAAATCAAAACTCATCTCATTTGTTTCTACGATTCAAAGGGAATAATTCATCGAGAGTTTGTTCCACCGGGAAAAACAATTAACGCTTTGTTTTATGTTGAAGTTTTGAAGCGTTTGGTGCATCGCATTCGTCGTATTCGGCCAGAATATCGCGAGGAAGGAAGTTGGCGTTTATTGCATGATAATGCACCGGCTCACAGAGCCCTAGTTACGACCGATTATTTGACCAAAAATCGCATTTTTACCATCAATCATTCACCGTATTCGCCTGATATGGCTCCCTGCGACTTCTACTTATTCGGTCAGTTGCATTTGCCGATGAAAGGAAACCGTTATAAGGACGTTGAGGACATCCAAAAGGCTTGTACCAACATTCTGAAGGCGATGCCGGCCGATGACCTAAAACACTCATTCCAAATGCTTTTGGACCGTGCAAAACGTTGTATCGAAGCAGAAGGAGAGTATTTTGAATAAATAAAAAGAATTATACAAAAATAATCATCCGTTTTCTTTATTTTATAAAAGTCCTGTTTACTTTGGGTTGCACCTTGTATATATATATAAATTATATATAGAAACAATTTAGTCACATTTACTCGGCCTTATATAACAGTTGTTGTTGTTGCAAAGCCGTTTTCCCCTCAATAAAATTTAGAATCAATTAAAATTCATATAGCTTTACAGAAAGATACTGATATATCGTACAAATTTCCGGAAAGGGTTAAAAAATTCCAGATAGCATTGGAACATATGAACTCGATGATGCTCGATTTGTATACCTAATCTATATTATTACGTCAAATAAACTGAGTTATATGAGTTAAAATACTTCTAATACTGCATGAGATTCTGAAAGGATTTGTTTCAAGTTGTAGCAAAAAACAAATTAGCAGGAGTCAGTTGAACACTTTTGTGTATCTTGAAAAAACTAAATGATTTTTTTAACTCTAACTGAGAGAACTTTCTTATCTCTGGATGGTAAAAACTATAGTTGGGAGTCTGAGAAGTAACTTCGTTTTTCAGGGATTTTTTCTTAACTCTAACTTAGAGAACTTTCTCATCTCTGGATAGTAAAAGCTATAGTTGGGAGCATGAGAAGTCACTTCTGTTTTCAGGAATGTTTTTTTTAACTCTAATCTTGGAAATTTTCTTATCTCTGGATAGTAAAAACTATAGTTGGGAGTCTGAGAAGTAACTTCGTTTTTCAGGGATTTTTTCTTAACTCTAACTTAGAGAACTTTCTCATCTCTGGATAGTAAAAGCTATAGTTGGGAGCATGAGAAGTCACTTATTTTTTCAGGAATGTTTTTTTTTAACTCTAATTTTGGAAATTTTCTTATCTCTGGATAGTAAAAACTATAGTTGGGAGTCTGAGAAGTAACTTCGTTTTTCAGGGATTTTTTCTTAACTCTAACTTAGAGAACTTTCTCATCTCTGGATAGTTAAAACTGTAGTTAGGAGTCTGAGAAGTAACGTCTTTTTTCAGAGATTTTTTCTTAACTCTAATCTAGAAAACTTTCTTATCTCTGGAAAGTAAAAAATGTAGTTGGGAGTCTGAGAACTCACTTCTTTTTTCAGGGATTTTTCTTAACTCTAACTTAGAGAACTTTCTCATCTCTGGATAGTAAAAGCTATAGTTGGGTTTCTGAGAAGTCACTTCTTATTTCAGGAATTTTTTTCGAAACTCATAGAAACCTTTGTTATCTATCCAGAGATCCAGAGAGAACTTTCTTATCTCTGGATAGTAAAAGCTATAGTTGGGAGTCTGAGAACTCACTTCTTTTTTCAGGGATTTTTTTCCTAACTCTAAGTTAGAGAACTTTTTCATCTCTGGATAGTAAAAACTGTAGTTGGGAGTCTGAGAACTCACTTCTTTTTTCAGGGATTTCTTCTAAACTCTAACTTAGAGAACTTTCTCATCTCTGGAAAGTAAAAAATGTAGTTGGGAGCATGAGAAGTCACTTTTTTTTCAGGAATGTGTTTTTAACTCTAATCTTGGAAACTTTCTTATCTCTGGATAGTAAAAGCTATAGTTGGGTTTCTGAGAAGTCACTTCTTATTTCAGGAATTTTTTTCTTAACTCCTAGAAACCTTTGTTATCTCTGGATAGTAAAAACTATAGTTGGGAGTCTGAGCACTCATTTCTTTTTTCAGGGATTTTTTCTTAACTCTAACTTAGAGAACTTTCTAATCTCTGGATAGTAAAAGCTATAGTTGGGTTTCTGAGAAGTCACTTCTTATTTCAGGAATTTTTTTCGAAACTCATAGAAACCTTTGTTATCTCTGGATAGTAAAAGCTATAGTTGGGAGTCTGAGAACTCACTTCTTTTTTCAGGGATTTTTTTCTTAACTCTAACTTAGAGAACTTTTTCATCTCTGGATAGTAAAAACTGTAGTTGGGAGTCTGAGAAGTAACTTCTTTTTTCAGGGATTTCTTCTAAACTCTAACCTACAGCACTTTCTTATCTCTGGATAGTAAAAGCTATAGTTGGGCGCATGAGAGGACACTTCTTATTTCAGTTACTTTTTTCTTAACTCTAACCTAGAAAACTTTTGCATGCCTGGATAGTAAAGGCTATAGTTGGAAGTCTGAGAGGACACTTCTTATTTCAGGGATTTTTATTCTTAACTTTTTTGAAAACTTTCTTATCTCTGGATAGTAAAAGCTAGTAAAGAGAGATCACGTCTTTTCAATAAAATTGAGGTCAGTTCCATTAGTGCATCTTTTCTGAAAGCAATGAGCAGGTTTCAGTGAAACCCTTTTTGTATGCCTTGGAAAATCGAAAGTACTTTTTTCTTATCTCTGAACAAAGATAATGACTGAATACTTTCTTGACTGAATACTTTCTTATAGAGTGACATATAATTTTATTGGATTTTATTATCGATTCCATAGTATCCAATGGAGAGAATTCAAAGCAATTGGCTAAGGTTTTTTAAGGTATTTGTCCGACCTGTCCTCAAACCAAGTTTAACTTATTTGAGACAGTCTGAACGACAGAATAAAACATTAGTATTAATGCATAGGAAACGTGTAGAAACTCGGGCACATAGACAGAAATTTGCTCTTGCTTGCATCCGCCTCCTTGCATTGCAAGTAGCAGAGCCCACTTCAGCTAAAGAAGAGAGTCGTTTCTATGAAAAACTCAGTTTGAAAGGCCAGAGGAAACATGAGTCTACAGTGGTCTGTGGCTGTTAGGTATGTAGTTGCCCTTAGAAGGATCACATAGGCTCTGGATTTTGATTAGCTCAGTCGCAAAGCTTAGCAATTCCTATAACTAAAGGTGCAGGAGTTCTACTTCCCGAAGGATCATACTGTCGAATCACATATCGCCTTAAAGACTGAAGAGGTTGTAAGATTTCATACTTTTATATTCATTATTTTATATGTTTTACTGTATGTGTGCCTGTAAATTAATATATTTTCTTGAACTCTGTTATTTACTTTAACTGAACGAGTTAACGAGTTGCATCTGTGTGCAAATTCGCAAAATCGTTTACAGGAAGCTGTTGTGCAAATTTGTTTATGTACTCGTTTGTAATTATGTAGGCACATAACAAGTTATAGCAGCATGATTCAATTACATTACTAACACACATTTGACTTCAGCCGGAAACGGAAATGGCAGAGTTCAACTGCTGAATTCTGCTTATCGTGAACTGTTGTACATATCGACATATTACATTACATCCCTACGGGACATGGGTGATGGAAACTCATACACGTAAATCGCAAAAACTAACACATTCACACATTGTGGTCAAATTTTTGTACTGGAGCCACTTCGGTGGAAAAGAAACAGTCTCTTTGGCTATGAAATTATTTTATAAGAGAGAGCGAGATGAAGGGCTAATGTACAATGACATTTCAAAATTTGAAAGAAAAAATCAAACTTTCATTTCATCAGCTTTTGCATCAGCGATGATGCATTTATACAACAGCAACGAGGAATAAATGCCTCAGCGCTGACAGAAAGGAGAGCACAGAAAGAACTAAACAGTTCATACGTATAGGTAACTATGTGTGGAAAAGAGACAGCTATACCAGCCGCCACCACGTGGCACCTTGTCAGATTCGATTTTGACATTATGTGAAATTTCAGTGAACCTGGTGGACGAAGAACTCGACGCAGAAAAATAAACGGTTTTTTAAAAGGATTTAAAGATAAGTATAAAGAAAATTAATAAAATTAAACAAATTAATTAACATAATAAACTTTTTAACGATATTTACAGGGGTTTTCAAAACGGATGAAATCAATTTCAGCGTCTTGACGTCTACAAAGCTCCCAACTCAAAAATAAATTATTATTGTTTCATGTAACCTTGGGTTACTATTTATTTTACTAATTTTTGTTAATTCTATTGCTTTTTGGTATTGTTGTATGCTAATTTATAATTAATTTTTGTATTTGTTAAGTATATTGTTAGGTTAGGTTAGGTAAGACAGGCGGCTTACTGGTTCTTAGCAAGTACACTCGGAGGGCCCCAAAGGCCCATTGTGATGCCCGATGAGAGTGTTGCAAGCCCTTTTCATCCTGTATTCGGTGCTGGCTGAAACCAACCTGAGCGTCGAATGAATCTGGCAATATCCTCCAGTGGCGTCGTACAAACCAAGCCCAAATCGCCCAGCACTCTGCCCCCTAGATACCGGTGGCGTATGCTGTGAAGCGCAGGGCATTCGCATAAGTAGTCTCGATGGGGCAGACTGGGTCTTTCCGCATAAATTCCGATGGCGCAGTGCCCCGTTAAGACTCCCGTGAGAGTACGAAGTGTTGATTTACTAAACCGTAAGAGTTGCAGAGTTCTCTTTTGGTCCAGTAAGTAAATTAAAGTAAATTGTTAAATTAAGTAAATTGTTAAAATAAATGCAAATAATTAAAAAATTTGTATTATTTAATTTCACATCACCGCTGATGGAATTTTATATCAGCGGTGATGAATTTAGTCATCAGTGGTGATGAGCTTTCCCATCAGCGGTGATTATCACCGTTGATGGATATTTACATCAGCGGTGATGCATTTACACATCAGTGGTGCTGAACTTCTTCATCAGTGCTGACTGAAAGCGTGCATTCAATTTTAATAGGGGTAAATGAGACAGCTGTATGTTTCACAAGCTACTGAAGTTCGTGTGTTGAAAGGTGATGCAAAATCACATGTACACAAAAGTTTCCATCCATTTTTTCACAAAGCCCTTAAGAACGTGATGGGAAAGGTGATGGAAACTTTAATCAGCGCTGATAGTCAGATGATGGGTCACGTGAGCATCACTGTCCCGCAGGGATACTACAAGTATACATACAAGTGCATGCATACATGTTGTAGCAAATACAATTTACTCACGCACGAAATAGCAACAACAAATTAAGGCACTTAGAGGGCAGTCTTCATTTTAACCTATTTTCTTTTTCAAAATGTTCTCGTTGACTCTTGTGCTTTAAATTGTTTGTGTTTCTTGTTTTCCTCGCTTTTTTCAGTTTTAAGTTGGATTTTGTTTGCGGTCATGAAACAGTTTTAAATTACCAAATGAAACACAAAAGCTGTTGAATGCGCAACAGCGACTACAACAATGACGACAACAAACATTCAATTAGAAAATATTATACCGTCCATTGCCATGTCGAACGCATCGTCAATTAACGTTGGTAAGCAATTAGGTCAGATGCCAATAGATTAGCGTTCGCGTAATGAAGTTCACATGGAACGATTTCCACGAAACCCAAAACCAAGCAGCAACAAAACACACGCAACACAAAATGGCACAAAAACGATAGCAAAAAAAAATAAAAACAAAATGTTTGCAACAAAGAAAATTAACAGCAAAAGCAACAAAAGGGAAACGTGCGGGTAATTAAATTAGCAGTCATGAAACATGGACGCAAAGCGCAAAAGTTGCCTTGAAGACCGGCAACGACACTCGTCCAAATGTCGACAGTTTCCCACCGTTCGGCGGACCTATTTGGCTCCAGCTGATATAACGTCGTTCACAAATGATCTAATGATATTGTATCACCGTCAAAGTATGCCGGCAGCAAACGCTTTCGGCCGTAGTTGGTTGTGCGCGTGCGCAGCGCTGCGTTGAGTGTCGCGCGACGCAAATGGAAAATGCGGCAGCGAAAGCGTTTGCAATTTTGGCAACATTACTTAAACGGTTTAAATCAAAAGTGTGAAGTGATGTATTTGCCAAAAATATTTCCACAATGAGAAAACTATTTTCAATATTTCAACTAACGTGCGCTGCATGAAAAAAACGAAAAAAAGAGACGTGCGCTGATCTCAACGCGGAACTTAAACCAATGATTGGTAAACAATTTTTTATTAGAAAATATTTGTCACATTCATTAGCATAAGCCGGCTTCAAAACACTTTTTAAAAAAGCGCAAGCATAACAACAACAACAGGTGTTTGTTGAATGCATATTTTGACATATCGTCGCCTGAGCAAACAAATGTCGTATGTCTTACTAGGCTCAATGGAACATACGACATTCGTTTTCTGAGGCGACGATATGACAACCAACCAAACTGTCCACACTTGTCGCTTATGTCATGCAACCAGTTTGTTGTGTGTGGCCACATGCTTCTAACTACTTCACAGTTTTCTTGAGTTTGATTTAGGAAAATAGAAAAAAATGCTTTGTTTAGTTGCTCATTGAATGTTCCAGTCAAAGAATGACACAAACTGTGTTCGCTTGTGCCATTGTGACAGCCGCTGTCATAGTTGACGCATATTCGCATTTAGTGTGTCAAATGCGTAACAAATTAGCGAGTTGGTTGTCGGCAAACAGCTGTTAATGCTTTCAGCGCGCAGTTTGGTGTGTGGCATGAAAAGTTCTCTGCTGAATCGTTTGGTGATAATTGGAATTAGCAGTGAGAGGTTAATGGAATTGCGTGATATTTTTGGTGGCGACAAAATGATGGAATTGTTGTCCAACTGTGTCATTAATCATTCAAGCAATTAACGCAGCTTTTAATTGCAAAATTGGTTTTAATTTAGGGTAACCATAAAATGTAGAAAATGTGGTAATATACAAATTTAATTGTTTTTTTTTAATTATTATTTTCAAGTAAAGTTCTTTAGGTCAGCCATGATGAAAGAATATCTGTCTTTAAGTCAATGGAGCCAATAAATCAAGTATTTTTTAACCCTTTGTGGATCCCGTTAGATTACAAAAAAAAAATACTTATCTAATTATTTCTCATTTGATGTGCTTTCACCAAGTTTGAAGTCAAACGGCCCATAAAATCAGAAAAGACCATTTTCGGTTGTTGGAAGAAGCAAGAAAGAAAGTCTTAAGAAAGTAGTTTGGTTTGTTTTCGAACTTTCAACAAATCTTCAAACGCGTCTGGTCCGGAGCTTCATTGTCCATATTGGAGACATGGCCAAGTCAACGTAGCCGCTGGCTTCATGCAAATATACATATCGCTCCTTCGCTGCAAGAACGTAATAACTCAAAAAAAAAATTTTTTCAGTTTATGGCAACCCTGTGTGTATCTGCATATGATCTTTTATCTGTCAAAACCACTTTGTAAAATATTCAATACTTTGCTCACAAGACGACATGAAATTTTTTTTGATACCTTGAACTGGTAAACTTTAAAATTGAATTTTCTCGGAATGATGTAGTTTTGAGTTATGACGTTCTTGCAGCGAAGGAGCGATATAGAATCACCCATCTTAATCAACTGCCAGATACCTGAAATAACTTTTTCCTTAATCTTAAAAAACAAAGCTGAAATTTCCTTCCAAAAAATTAAAAAATCTCCCAAAAATAATTTTTATAATGTTTCCCATTACATACTAAATTCCGAACTAAATTCCTCATAAAAAAAAGAAAAATTTATTTAGTTTTTTTGCAGCCTTCTTATTCATTCAGCTTCAGCTTAACAACTTAACAAACAACAATTTTTTAAAATCAGATCGGTATGAAATTCGCTTTTGTAAGCTTCCTTCATTCATTGCATAAATTATAAATTTTTAAGGCATACAATTTAATTTCAAACAATTAGACACTTTAGCTTTCAATAATTTAAGATTTTAATGCCACTAATGATGTCAAATGTATCAAAAACTCCTAAAGTTTCTCCTAAACAACTCTTTCACCTAAAAATTCTCCTAAAAGGCCAAGAATCTCCTAAATCTAGGAGGAAATCTCCTCAACACTGCCTTGGTGCTCAAAAAAAGGCTCATTGTGGTTCGCAATGTGTTTCCAGTTAGTTGTGATCGAAATCATGCTGAGTTTCGAATAAGGATGGCTAATTCGCTCTAATGTCACATCAGGCAACATGATCTCTAATTGACCAATCGACCACTCAACAATTCAAAGAGGTTGTTTTTAAGGCATTAAATTTCTTTTCGCAGTTTCTGTAATAATTATTTCTCTTCTGTAAAAAGAAGCGCTTCAACAAGGCTTTCCCATCTAAGACTGTAGTTCACAGGATCAATCCTCTAGTCAGTCTTTAGTTTTTTCTGTGCACATTAATTGAAATCCTATAGTAATGTGGGTCAACTGTTCGTGTTAAGACTTAATAGTACAAAACTTCGTTAGAACTTTTCTTCGTAAGTGTATTTTTGCTTCCACTTCTTAAGAACCCCCCTCCGTCATCATCGTTTTTATTGAACCATAGATAGTCTTCTGACTTCTACGACCATTTCAATGGTTCATAATGGATCTAAATGTATTTATCACGTTGATCACAAACATTAGTAGCCATTCTCTCCGGCTGGCCTTGATAGCACAGCGGGTAATGCGCTGACTTTTCACACCAGAGGCCTTAGGTTCGATTCCTTGTTCGGGCGAGTGAAACACTTGTCTTCCTCGATCGCTATCCACATGAAACAGATGAGAATTACTATATAAGTATCGTACAAGTGCGTTCTTGGCAGGTAATGGCAAAACCTCCAAGTGTGAAAGGAAAATTGACATTTGCTCGGTTTCGAAGTATTCTACCAAATATCGGTTTTATCGATATTTCGGACTCAAGATTGCGATCAATAAAAATGATTTCTATTCAGCTATTTATGTCAATTGCATTTTTAGAATTTTTGTTAGAAACGGAACCCTAAGACTGGTTTTGGTTTTTTGGCTTCGGCCATCGGCTTCGGCTTTTGGCCTAATATTTTAGATATGCCGAATATTCGGCTTCGGCCAAAAGTCTACCTTCGATCGGACACTAGTAGACAGCGAACAGTCTTATTAGCTACAATGATCCCCTAAACTGTAGAAGAAGTTGTCCAGGTAGTTCATGTTGCTTCTGAATAAAGCAGGACAAGTGCATAGTAGATGAATTGTTCTTCCTCTTTCTCGTACATGCAGCGACCAAACTTCTTGCCAATTGAACAGTGACCTGGTACGGTTTTAGTAATTGACTATAATTTTATTTTTTATAATATTTATTTAATTTATATTTTAACTAGCTGGGCCCTGCGGCTTCGCACGCAAGCTCTCTTGTTTCACCCGATACAAATTCTGAGCCCATTGTTGACCCCGTCAGATTTTGATTTAAAAAAAACATATGTCTATTATCTTTGATGTCAAGTATTTCCAAAAAGTTTGAAGTCAAAAGCCCTTTAAATCATGGATTTTCACATTTACCCTAAACAAATTTTTAACCCTTAGTTTATCACGCTAGATTTCGATTTTCTCAAAAAATGAAAAGCACATTTTAATTATTTCCCGATAGAAGTGCTTTTTGTCTAAGTTCTCCATACAAACTGTTAGCCCATTGCTGATCCCGTTAGTTTTTGATTTTCAAAAAAGTGAAAAGCACGTGTCAAATTATTTCTCACTAAGAGTACTTTCACAAAATTTGAATCTCAGTGGCCCCATTAATTCTTTTTTTTTACAGTTTCGCCATACAAAATTGTAACCGGTCGTTAACCCCGTCCGATTTTAATATTCGGAAAAAATGAAAAACACGTATCGAGTTATTTTACATTTGAAGAACTTTCACCAAGTTTGAAGTCAAAAGGCCTAAAAAAAATGTGTTTCTCCATACATACTTTTAACCCGTCGTTGATCCAGTTAGATTTCGATTTTGAAAATAATGAGAAACGCGTGTCCAATTTCAGGAAGTTCGAAATCAATATGTCTCTTAAATCACTTTTCTTCATACAACACCTTAACACATTTTTGCCCCTTTACACCCCGAATTTAAAAAAATCCCGTCTTAGCGGAGGTTCATTTTTCAAGATGTACCTACAGTTCAAATTTCATATTTGTAGCTTCAGCGGTTTGGGCTGAGCGATGATGAGTCAATCAATCAATCAGTCAGTCAGTCAGTCAGTCAGGACAAACAATCTATGTATATAAAAATGGAGGCGGTACCATGGCCTCTTGTCCAATGCTCACAAATGTCTTCTAGTCGAATTGTGCTACTAAGTGGAAAGTTCGTACCATGTTTCACTGGTGTGTGTGTGTTGGATCATAAAAAATGTGCCACGCCCCTTGACCAACGCCGATCAAATCTCATCAGTAGAATGACACATCTATGAAACGACGGTACACCAAATTTCAATGCTGTGCGGCTTACAACTCCGAAACTATTCCATATAAAAGATTTAAGTTCTATGGGCGGAGCCACGCCCTCTTGTTAAATACCCGCCCATTCCGTCTGTGGAAAGATATGACTAAATGGTAAATTCGTACTAAGTTTCATTGATGTGCGACGAACAGTTTAAAAATTATGCGGACAGTTTGGGTCAAACAAATGTGCCACGCCCCTTGTCTAACCCCCATCAAATTTTAACAATAGAATGATACTTTTATGGGACGATTTCGTACCAAATTTCAATGCTGTGCGGCTTACAATTCCGAAGCTATTCCATATAAAAGATTTGAGTTGTATGGGCGGAGCCACGCCCTCTTGCTAAATACCCGCCCCATTCCCTCTGTCGAAAGATATGACTAAATGGTAGGTTCGTACTAAGTTTCATTGATGTGCGATTAACAGTTCGAAAATTATGCGGATAGTTT